>JARAOQ010000056.1:0-94437 GCA_029783445.1 Fomitopsis palustris
GCAATTGCAAACTTGGTACGGCTCTCGGCTCTCTTGAAGCTGCTTCCACTAATTGCTGCATACTCAGTTGGGCCGTGGCGTTCTCTGGGCCGAAGGCGATACTCACAGACGGTATGTATTGGGAAAGTAGAACTCACGTGCTATATCTCAGACAGTATTGTAGACAAAGGAAGGCTTTATCTCCTGCGTTCAGCAACGCGGCAATCAGGAGGATGACTTCGGTATTCTACGACTCTGCATACAAAGTAGGTGCTCCCCTGATTATCCAGGCATCAAAGGCTCATATGGCTTGTATTTCATTCAGCTCAAAACTGCATGGGACGACATCCTGGACACCGAATCTGGCGACGAGGCCGTGATCGACGTCGAAACCTGGTACGTCTTGCCTCGCTCATGAAGCGCTCCTCGCTGAAAAGCGCACCCCATCCAGGATGAACCACGTCTCGTAAGGCACACCCACCCTCTCCAGCCACCCCGGCTCACAAACTCTCAAACAGGTTAGACACGATCGGGCTCGCGGGGTTCTCGCACGACTTCGGCACCCTCGTCGGGCGGCCGTCCGCGGTCGCGCGCACTTTCGCGGCCTTCGCAAATCTCGAGCCGAGCCTGCTCGGCGGGGGCATGCAGTTCGTCATCGGGCTCGTCTTCCCCTGGGTGCTCAGCCTCCCCTCCGCGTTCCGCAAGCTCGTCGACCGCCTGCACGCGAGCGTGGCGGACATTGCGCGCGACCTCGTCGAGAACGCGAACAAGGAGCGCGCGGGGCTCGTTACGACGGAGGATAAGTCGCTCATGGGCGTGCTTCGTGAGTCGGGAGATCGGGAAGTCTGAGCTTGTCTAATGATCTGTGCAGTGAAGGCGGAGAACACCGATAGTGACCTCCACTTGTCGGAGGACGAGGTCCTGGCTCAGGTCGAGATCAGGAATTACCGCCGTGTTTCGAATACCATATCTGACTGCATTGTCCATAGGTGATGATTTTGATCTTCGCAGGTTACGAGACGACTTCTAGTGCGTGCTACCCACCGTAGTCTGCTGCAGCATAACTAATATCAACGCGATCCAGTATCCCTATCTGTGAGTCATGACATCTCCCAGCGACGGTAGATCGTTCTGAATCCGCGTTGCTAGTGGTGTCTACTTGAGCTCTGCAAGAATCCTGCAATACAAGAGAAATTGCGTGAAGAACTGCTCGCGGAATTCTCGGCGAGCGACCCGACTTGGGACCAACTGACGACTGGACTACCGTATCTTGACGCCGTCGTCCACGAAACGTTACGCCTTCACCCACCTCTCCCCGAGACCGAGCAAGAGGTATGCATTGCCCGTCGCATCAACCTCCTCAACTGCTCACAATAGATCCCAGGCAGCTGAGGACGACGTCCTCCCCCTCTCCACGCCTATGCGCACCGCAGACGGGCATACGGTCTCCTCCATCACCGTCCCGAAAGGCTCTATCGTGCTTGTGCCCGCCCACGCGATGAACCGCTCCACCAAGTTCTGGGGCGCAGACGCGAAGGAGTTCAAGCCCGAGCGGTGGCTTGTCCCTGACGGCATCCCAAAGGCGGCGCAGGAGATCCAGGGCCATCGCCACCTCCTCACCTTTGCGGACGGCTCGCGCATCTGTCTCGGGCGGCACTTCGCTTTGGCCGAGTTCAAGGTGCGTCATGGGTGGTGTGGGGCCATTGTGAGACATACCTTGCTGATGGCGAGCGGATACAGGCTGTCATCTGTGTGCTCATCAAGAACTTCAAGTTCGAGTTCAAGGACGGGCCGGACACCAAGTTCGAAATCAAGCGTGCCATTTTGCCTCGCCCACGTATTGCCGGAGCAGGGGGCACCAAGCTACCCCTGAGAGTGCGCCGTGTGGAATGAGAGGCGCTGTATTCATTACCCGTGTATTAGTATACCCCAACACCCCCACTCACAGGATATAGTGATATACGATACTACATGCTAGTTGTACTGTACATGAAGGACAGAGCCATCATGCTAACCCGGACTTGGCAAGAGGATGGCATAATGTCAGCATCTTCATCCCTTGATGAAACATTCGTTATTTGACCCTACACGTCTGGCAGCTCTGGTGGAAAATATAGGTGTCGACACATTGGGGCCTCGCTATGACGGTGGCTCAGCTGACGGTGTGCACTGGCCCGTCCTGGCAGCGGATGGTCGAACGACGAGGCTTCCCGATTCGGCGACTCGTTACGATGTATCACGTGTCATGGAACATCGCTCCGGGTGTGTCATTCGGGCAGTGGCGACTCGGACGCGCGAGGTGGCGCCGCACTGGTCTCCCTTTCCGACAAACGCACACATACCTATTTAGTAATCTCTTCTCTTCTTGGTCCTCTCGCAGCGCATCCTTTGCACCCGTGTTAGTCGACCCATACCTCTACTCCGCGATCCCAACCGGCCGCCCAAGGTGCACTCGCATTAGCAACATGCCCCCTCGGCTGAACAAACGTCAGCTGCGCGAACAAGAAGAGCTCGCGGCTTTGGAGACGGCCAAGCAATTGGACGAGAACATCGATGAGGAAGAAGAGAGTGAGCAGGAGGTCGTGCAACCGGTGAAGAGTGCGGGCGGTGGGTTTGCGGCAGTAAGTCACCGCGCGTTCCATCCGCTCATGTGCTAACTGTACGTAGCTCATGAGCGCGACCGCATCGGACACAGAAAGCGATGCACCGTCCACACCTCGGGCGTCGAAATCAAAGAAGGCTCGTGAGGCATTCTACCTGACCATACACCGAGTGGCGCTGAGACATGACTACAGAAGAAAAAGAAAAAGAAGGGCGCGGCTACCGATACGCCAGCTGCACCGACGCCACCTCCCGAGGTGACCGCGATGAAGGCGCAGCACGAAGCCAGTCCCTCTCCTTCACCTTCCTCCCTGTCCAAGAAAGAGAAGAAGGCGGCGAAGAAGGCACGTGCCAAAGAACTGAAGGACGACCGCGACGACGTCGACAAGGCGCTCTCCGAGCTCTCAATTAAGTATCCAGACCTACAGCAGGTCGCCGCCTCAACGAGTGCATCCCCGGCGGCACGCAGCACCTCCGCCGCGCTCGCCTCGCTGCTCTCTGTGTCGACACAACACCTCGACGCCGAGGCCGAGCTCCGCAAGTTCTTCGGTGCCAAGGTCATCTCCGCCGCGAAGTCCTCCGAGGCGGGCGCGTCCAAGCGCGCCGCGGCAGCAGCAGCGAGGCTCAAGTCGCAGACGAAGGCGACGCTCGCGAAGCCGAAGGGCAACTGGTGGCCCGCGAACTATCGCCAGGGCCTGTCCTCCAAGCTGTATACGCTGGAAGAGGAAGAGGAGATGCGCAACAGGCACGGGTGGGCCCCGCTGCTCGGCGAGAAAGTGTGGACGGTCGAGTACAGCAAGAAATACCGCGCGTACACGCTCGCATTCATGCAGACCGTCATGTCCGGAGGTGCGTGCGCCCCTCCCGCCTCGCGTCCCCACCGCCTGACCGCGCGCCACAGACCCGGAGGGCTTCAACCAAATCCTCGGGCAGATGCCCTACCACGCCGACACGCTGCTCCAGATGTCCGAGGTGTACTTCCACCGCGAGGAGCACAGCACGGCGGCGGACATGATCGACCGCGCCCTCTTTGGCTACGAACGCGCCTTCCTCGGCACCTCGTTCAACTTCACGGCCGGCGTGAACCGCCTCGACTTTGACCGCGTCGAGAACAGGCCGTTCTTCCTCGCCGTCCATCGTCAGATCGGGTGCGTCTTACTGCATGCTCACACCATTCTAGGCTCATCGTCTGTGCAGCGACCTGCAGCGCCGCGGCTGCGTGCGCACGTCGTTCGAGTTTGCGCGTCTGTTGTACTCGCTCGAGCCCTGGACGGACCCGCACGGCGCCCTCCTGCATCTCGACTACCTCGCACACAAGGCCGGCATGACTCAGTGGCTACTCGATATCTGGGACTTCTTCTCCAAGGTTGGCAATGATGAAAGCTTCCGGGAGCGAGTGCGCCCGACTGTGCTGCCTGGCTGGGCGTACGCGAGGGCGCTGGCATTGTTCGCGGAGGAGCAGTCAAAGAAACGGGTACTTGCATTGTTGTCCACGCGTAGGGCAGGCACTCACTCTCACGCATAGGATCATACGGAGAGTACAGCTGCGTTGAAGGAGGCGATACTCGCCTTCCCGTCGGTCGTCCCTCTTCTCGCTGACAAGGCCGACATCTCACTGCCCGCCTCGGCAAGAGGGCATTCCGCGTTCCGCGTGTACCCTGACGCAAGGTAGGCCAACCCCACACCGCCGGATGCATGTCCTGACATCCCATAGCTCGATGCCAAGACCATCCGCGGGGGTCCTGCACCTGCTCTCCCATCTCTACGCCCAACGCTCATCCCCGCTCTGGAAGCTCCCAGAGCGTGCATCCTGGTTCGCGCAAACCGTGACCACGACGCTCCCGTCCCTCCCCCCGTCCTTCGACACGCTCACACCCGCGTACGTCGGCTTCATCGCAGTCTACAGCCGGCCCGAGAACGCACACGGCGTGTACCGGCACGCGATCGTGAACGAGGGGAGCTGCCGACGGCTGTTCAGCTTCATCCCGCGCGAGGTGACGGGCGCGAAGCACCTCGCGTGCGACCCGCTCCCGCCGCCGACGCGCGTGAACGTGTACGACGCGGACTTCTTCCGCGGCGCGGAGGACGCGCTGCGCGCGCCCGCGCGCTCGCGCAAGGCCGACGAGCGCCTCCTCCAGCAGCTCATCCCCGACCCCGTCTTCCGCAGACAGATGCAGGACTTTTGGGCCGCCCATCCTGCGTTCCAGCGGCAGTTCCCCGGCGGGTTCGTCCACTTTGCGCAGGTGCTGCAACAGATCGGGCCCGAGGCGGTCGAGGACTTGATGATCCAGGTCGCGGACCAGGCGCAGGGCGCGGGAGATGGAATGCCTGGAGGCTTCATGGATGAGATGCGGGGGGACTTGGCGGATGGCGTTCCGGAACCCGAAGTGGCAGATGCTGACGCGGAGGGCGTACATGAAGAAGGCGAACACAATGAGGATGAAGAGGATGAAGATGACGAAGAGGAAGAGGAATATGTAGCGGTGAGTACAACCCTCACTCATATATATACACCTTCGTTGACACATGGTCATTGCAGCCGCTGCCCGTGCGCATGCTCCGCAACTTGGTGAACCGATTCTGGGGCGGAGGTGCGGCCGAAGAGACATCGTCTGACGAGGAAGAGGAAGTGCGGGAACACCGACACAACAATGACGGAGTAGACTGATACGGTTCAAAAGGAACATACCGAGCAGCGAATGTACCTCTAGTAGCATTGTATCGTATAGCAATGGTACAGAATAAGCCGGAGTCGGAGACCCACTGCGTGCCAAAGCAGAGCGCGGCGGCTGCGCTGAGCGTGATGCCGCTGTAGTCGGGGAGACGTGCTCGCGGACATCAGAGCGGAGCGGAGCCTTCTTTCCGCTGTTCAGGGGTCAGCTTGACCTTGAGGCTCACGTACGGTCGCAGCTGAGGGGTCTTGCTGTCAGGCCGCAGAGCAAGGTGTCACGAAGAATGAACACACGCACATTTGTGTTCTGGATGGTCTCAATCGCAGGTGCCACGAACACTCGAACCTTTTCGTCGATCAGACGGTACTTTGCCTTGCCCCGAACGACATGTTTTCCAGGTGCGCCCGTACGGAGACCGGGGATGAATGCCTGGCGCGTTCCTGTCCGATGATGAGACGCAGCATTCTGCTACTGCTCCAGAGCGCACGCACCCTTGTAGTAGTCCTTGTTGCCCTGCTTCGGTGTGAGTGGGAGGCGGGAGGCCTTGGAGAGCCGGACGAGGGTGGGGAACATCGTCGCGGTCGGGTGGTGGCAAGCGGCAACTGCAGACGACCCGCGGCGGCGGGCTCCAGCGCGCGGGCGACCTACGCGAAATTCTCACGCATACCCGTCATGGCGAAGGGCGGTGGCTCGGCATCCCGCCCACACAGAGGCGCAAAACGCGGACGCGGCTCGTCGCACCACGGCAGGGGAGGTCGCGGCGGACGCGCAAGACTGCCTGTGCAAGACGTCGACGACCGCAGACCGGACAGTGCTGTCGACGAAGAGGACGAGGATGCATCTGGCTCGGGCTCGGGATCGGAGTCCGCAGAGGAGGGAGACAGCGGGCCAGGTGAGTCCATGCGTGTTCACACATTGTGAAGCTCATTCGTGCATTGCCAGATGTCACTATTGATGTACCTGTGGCGATGTGGGTGCGTGTCTGCGAGAGGGATCGCGCATACCCGGCTCATTCTCGGGTTCAGGACTTTGACCATTGCGACCCCCGGCGATGCTCAGGCAAACGACTAGCGAGACTGGGCCTCATCAAGGAGCTCAAAGTCGGGCAGCGGTTCCGCGGCATTGTCGTATCGTACGTCGCCGCCACCCCCCTCTCCTCCGCGCCCGAACCAATGTGCCATACACAGTCCGAGAGGTACACAGGTGGTCAGCCCGGCGGACCGTGAGATCGTCCTCCAGAGCGGCGTTGCGGTCGTCGAGTGTTCCTGGGCGAGGCTCGACGACGTCCCCTTCGGAAAGATCGCCAGTCCTCACGAACGACTCTGTAAGCGCCTCCTGTCCACCCGGGTCGATGTCCCACTGACAAGTCTGTCCAGTACCGTACCTCGTGGCTGCGAATCCCGTCAACTACGGCAAGCCTTGGCGACTCAACTGCGTCGAAGCCGTAGCTGCCGCCTTCTACCTCACCGGGTTCAAGGAGTACGCAGACCACCTGCTGAGCCGTTTCGGCTGGGGCGAGGCCTTCTGGAAGATCAACCAGTACGCCGCGTCAACCCGACCGGGCGACGTCTTCTGACAGGGCCTTCCCAATACAGAGTATATATAGACCAATACTGCCAGTGCAGCACTGCCGCGGAGGTGACCGCGGCGCAAGAGCGTATCATACAGGAGCTCGAGCAGAGCTATCAGCAGTCACGCGAGGAGGGCGCAGCGGGTACGTGTGAGCCGTGCGTCTTGCGCAGCCGCTCACCATTTGCGCAGGGTACGGAGATGACCTGTTGGTGGAGAACCCGAACCATTGACCACACCCTCATTACGCTCCGGCCGTGGCTTCGCGCATCCTTTGTGGCTTTATCAAGCCGTTCATTGTGCCCTACATACTCCACCTCCTCGCAGTCTCCCATCTGACGGGAGCTGATCCCAACAGCGATGCCAACCCCATCGACAATAATGAGTAAGTTCTGCTTCCGAGAAGATCTCTCTTGGTCCGCCGGTTCCGCGTTGTTGGTACTGCGGACGCAAGGTCGCCCTGTCGACGTCAGTTCAGATTCAGATGCGTGCACACGGCGTACCTGTCAGTGTCTCTGCGGCACAAACGTCTATCCTCTGTTCTGCCTCCGGCCTCAGGCACCCAGCAATGTCGGGGTTGTGCCCAGGCCCAGGTGCGGCGTTTCTGGGGAATCTGAGAGGTGCAAAGTGCGACGGCGCCGCACCTACGGCGCCTTAGTGTCCCTTGGTGCTCTCGTCCGATGTCGTCTCATACCCTCGTGGGTGCCGCGGTGCACGCAGATCGCTGGCTGATCGATCGTTATCGCTTATGATATTCGCGGAGGTACGTGCGTATCCTCTTTGCATCGCCGAACGGTGGCTCAGAAGTATCCTCTACAATGGATCCCTCGCGACTGACTAGTAAACCCCATCTAACACAGCACACACACAATCTTCTGGGCCAGTCAAAGTCCCTCCGCACGGTCCGCGTTTCAATCGTCGCCGGCGGTCGCTCTGGGCCGCTGATGGGGGGCGTCACAGCAGGGCGAGCGTGCCCACGCGCGGCCCAAGCCAATCCGGACGCGCGATGATCAGCCGTGCGTGATCGAACATGGGTGCGCCGCTTCGTCGCGCTCCCAGGCTCTCTCGCGCGAAAGTCCAATCGCACGCGCGCACCCCCGCGGAGGAGAGGTCGGCATCACGCATCACGCTGCCCGGCCGGGGCCCTCGCTCGACCGCGACGCGGAGACGGGCCATCGGAACCTTCTTGTGGGCCTGCCCCGGTCCATATGACCACCCCCGCACTGCGCGAGCTGCTTCCTCTCCGAGTCTTGGTCCTGCCCCGCTGCTGGCTTGAGTGTGCGCTGGGCCTTCTAGCCAGTCTTGCGAAGCGTCCGCTCCTCGATCACTACCCAACTAACGCGTGCCCTCGTAAAGCTGATGTCGTCCGCTGCGAACACGACGAGCGTGGCGCTGCCGACGCCGATAAAACTACTGTGAGTCGTCTCTCCATGCCGGGCGAGAGCGAGCGTCATGCGTTCCGGGGCGTCGTCGTAGGGCGGGTCCGCAGGTGAGTGGATCATTGTCTCGCCCTCGTGCGATGCGCTGAAGGCGGACTCTTGTAAGCTCCTCGGAGTATTCTTCAACTGGGGTCTACTGGGTGCACTGACATTGCAATGCTGTGAGTGCACAAGCTCGCTCCGTCCCCTCATGCTCACCCCAATGGCAGACTCGTACTACGACTACTTCCACTCCGACCCGCGCGCGCTCAAAGCCCTCGGTACGCTCCCGCGCCCCTCCACTCCCCCCTGCACGCTAACCTGCGCACCGCACAGTCCTGGGCGTGCTCGCGTACGAATGGGTGCAGACGGGGCTGATCACGGCGGCGGCGATGCAGATCTACGTGTACGACTACGGGGACGTGCTCTCGATGCTCGCGTTCCACAACACGTGGTTCTCCGCGACGGTCATGTGCGGGCTCGTCTCCGCGGTCGTGCAGGTCTTCTTCGCGTGGCGCATCCTCCAGCTCTCGCGCTCGCGCGCGCACGGCCGCGCCATGGCGGCGTTCATCACCGCGGTGCGTCCCCCCGCCCGCCCGCCCGTCGTGCGGTTGGCTAGCTGGTTCGGTGGCTGACGCGCAGTGGGCGTAGCTCGCGCTCATGCAGATGGTCGCGTGTTTCCTGACGGGCGCGAAGGTGCGCGGTGCGCGCGGCGGGTTGACCGGTGCTCACGGTCGGTGTGCAGGAGAAGGCCGAAGTGATCGCCCGCGGGCTTGACGGGGACCTCCTCACCGTCGCGATCGTGCGTCTGCCTCCATTCCGTCGCCCGCGTCGTGCGTGTCCTCACCCAACGCAGATCTGGCTCGCCGGGACCGTCGCGGTGGACGTGATCATCGCCGTGTGCATGACCTACCTGGTGCGTCCTCTGCCGGTGCCTCCACGCCGCTCGCGCCGCCGACCCGCCGCGCCCCACAGCTGCTCAGGAGCAAGACGGGGATCGCGTCGACGGACGCGCTGATCAACCGGATGGTGCGGCTGGTCGTCGAGACGGGCACGCTGACAGGCAGGTATTTTTGGGACTTGACCCGCCACGCGACGTTGCCGACGTGTTGCCCGCAGCGAGCCTGTCCATCCTGGTGCTTATCACCGCGAACATCCACCCGGTGAGTGCGCGGCGTCTGCGTCTGCGTCTGTGTCTGCGTCTGCTTCTCGGGGGAAGACGGCTGAGCTGACCGCTGCACGCGCAGCTGCACCAAACGCTGGTATACCAGGCGCCCGCATTGATCCTCACGAAGATGTGCGCTTCTCCCCTTACCCCGCACCGCTCCCCGCGGGCACTCTGATGATGATGCTCGGCTGCTGACGCCGCGCCCGGGCCAGGTACTCGAACACGCTGCTGACGAACCTGAACAGCCGGATCTACCTGCGGCGGCACGACACGTCGACGGTGGAGCTGCCGCCGATGAGCCTGCAGTTCGCGAACGGGGAGTCGGTGATGGTGGTGGGGGCGACGACGACGGGGACGACGGGGATGGCGACGGGGTGCACGTCGTCGCGGGGGAACACGACGGACACGGACGTGCGGCAGAAGAGCATCTCGCTCGCGCGCGTGCTGGAGGACACTGCGCGGGGGTCGGGGCTGCACGGGAGGGACGCGGGCGCGGAGAGCGACGACGCGGTGTCCGAGAAGTCGGACAGGGACAAGCGACGACCGCGGCGGAACTCGATTGTGTAAGTAGGCCTCTGTGGGTCTCCCCGCGTGCCGGGCAGAGCCGGGTGCGGGTGGGTGTGCGTGTGTGTGTCCCGCGTCGAATGGAGATGTGTGCGGGCGCCGCGATGTACGACTACTCCTTACTCCTACATGCTGGGCTGGACAATGACACCTCTGTACTCTGTGCGCCCGACGCCGTGCGAGACAGCGAGCAGACCGAGCTGGACGACGAGCAGCGCGGGCGGGACTCGGCCGCAGGGCGCGTCGGGTGGCCCACGTGACCGTTCGCAGCGATTGCGCCATCGTTCGCCATCGTCGCCGCGGGGCCTCTCGTCGGGCGACCCAGTCCTTCTTGTCTCCTCCCTCCATCTCGCCCACCTCGCCCTCGCTGGCCTCCCCGCTGTCCTCCCCTTCTCAGCGTCGTTCGTCCTGCTGTTCTGCGTCGCTCAGTCGGTGCTCTCTACCGCACGTGATCGCATTCCGCAAGTGGTATTGCTCAATATTTCTACTGGGACAACTAGGCCAACGTCGAGTACCGAGCCGTGAGGAGGGCATCATAGAGTATCTGGGTGGTCGTGCAGGACCGACGTGCGGGGCTCGGCTACTTTGTGTTCGGAGACCAGCGTGCTCCTGGAGCTGGTTGCTTTTGACAGTGCCTTCTCCCGCGCGAACGGGCTGGTGCGGGGCAAAGTCCTCCTACGGTGAGTGTCTAGATGTCTCTCACTCGCACACCCGATGCACGGTAAGCATGTACACCCCTCTGGGAGTACTCACGCACTGGGCACTAGGACTCGGCGGCGGCGGCTCTTGTCCGCTCCTCGGCCACTGTTCGTTATCCACTAGCCTTCGCCCTCTTCTCGTCCTGCAGCATGGTCTCTCGGCCGCCTTCGGGTCTCCACGCTCTCTCTCCCCACCCGAGCCCTCGCACTCCCCCGCCTTATCGCCGCCCGACCCGACTGCCTGCTGTGGCCTCTCCCCCTGCGCGCTTCGACTGCTGCTGCTGCTGCTACTGCTGCTCCGCCATTCATCGGGTCTCTCAGCGCGCGGTGTCATCTGGTCACTATGACTCTCTATGTGAATCGCGCTGCCGCCGCCGCCGCCGCTCCTACTGTGTGGGGCGACCCCTCGGGCGTGTCTGCTGTTCAAGCTCCGACCTTCTTTCTCACGCGCACTGGGCAGTCTCCAGCACGCGTATCGCGCAACGTGGGCCGATTCCCCTGTTGCAGGTCGGGTGCGCGCAGGCCTTGGGGCTGCCCTCGCTTCCTATTCCGAATTCTGCCCAGTGCCGCGGTGTTGCGGGCGCGCCTCGCCCAATCTCCTGCAGCGCTGCCGAGGCTTCTGCCACCCTCGCCCGCGATAGCCTCCTCCTGCGCTCTTCTGATTCGCTCTGCGTGTCGCCTCCCCGGCCTGCTCGCGTCCCAGGAACGCCCGCGATATGTGTCAAGCGCACGTCTCCGGTGTCATCCGCGCGTAATGCACTCGGTGACTGGGTACGTCGCCGCCTCGCATTGTTTCTTGCCTTTTCCCCTCCCTTCCGCCGTGTGATCACCGGCCCATTTGCATGTACATATTTGCTGCCCCCTTCGTGTATAAAAGCTCGCTTTTTGCTCCGTCCGAATCAGCCAGCGTGACGCCCCAGTCGGAAATCCCCCCCTCTGCTCCCCACAAGCACATACCATGTCCCATTCGGCGTCCTCGACTTCCTCTGCCTCACCGGCATCCACGGCGCCTTCCACCCCGCCGACTGAGTGCGCTCCCGCGTATTTCCTCCTTACCCACAAACCCAGCGCAGCATTCTTGAAGGCTCTACCTGCCCAACAAGGCAGCGGCGACCGTGTGTTCCTCTTCGAGGGACACGGCGACGTGCGCCCTTTACTCGAGGAGGCCGCCGGCATTGTCGAAGATAAACCTTTCGTCGACGCAGGAAGGTGGGAGGCCGTAAAGGCCACTGACGACAGCCTCGATATTGTCTACTATCGCACGACGACTTCGCATCTGGAGACCTCCATCGATAGCGTATCGTTCGATAAGCTCGAAGTGAAGGCTGATCGCGTATGTATTCCAAGTGTCCCTTACAGGAAGAAGTGTTGACCCTGTCACAGCGGCCTATCGAAGAGACGTTGAACGTCCTAGCTGATGCGCGCCTCCGACTGATCATCTCCCTCGCATCGACCGACGACGCCCTCGCGCTGCACATCCTCGAGCGCCCCGCCGTGACCTTCCCGCGCCTCTCGCTCACGCCGCGCTCGGCGCTCAACCCGACCGGGCACCCATACAACCTGCCCTCGCTCTCCGAGTTCCAAGACGGGTGGCGCGCGTGGGACCTGATCACGCTGGGGATGATCCCGCCGACGCTGCTGCACAGCAAGCCGATCGACCTGCGGCACAAGCCGCTCTTCTACCTGGGCCACCTCCCGACGTTCCTCAACCTGCTCCTCACGAAGCACCTCGGCGAGCGCCCCGTCGAGCCCGTGCGCTTCACCGCCATCTTCGAGCGCGGCATCGACCCCCACGTCGACGACCCCGAGTACTGCCACTCCCACTCGGAGGTCCCCGAGAAGGACGAGGACTGGCCTGCCCTCGGCGAGGTCCTCGCGTACCGCGACCGCGTGCGGGACCGCCTCGCCAGGCTGTATGCCGAGCTCCTCAAGGGCGAGCGTCAGCTGACGAGGCGCCTCGCGCGGACGCTCGTGATGATCCTCGAGCACGACGGCTTCCACATCGAGGTGCGTGCCGCGTCACTCCAACTCGTCCCCTCCCTCTGACATCGCCCCTCCCAGACCCTCCTCTACATCCTCATCCAGCGCGCCGGCACAGGCATGCTCCCCCCTCCCGGGTTCGCGACCCCGCCCTGGACGCACCTCGCCGCACAATGGGACGCGATCCCGCCACCGACCACCCCGCACGCGACGCTCGGGCCGTGCACGCTCACGCTGGGGCACTCCGACCCGGAGCCCGCCGACCTGGAGCCCGCGCTCGCGGGCGCGGTCGCGGGGCACGCGTTCGGGTGGGACAACGAGAGCCCCGCGCGCGCGGTGGCGGTCGGGCGGTTCCGCGCGTCCTGGCGGCCGGTGACGAACGGGGAGTTCCTCGCGTACTGGCGGGGGGCGGGCGCGGGGCGCGTCGCGCTCCCGCCGAGCTGGGTGTGCGCGGACGGCGGCGAGGTGCGCGTGCGCACGCTGTACGGGCCGGTCCCGATGGCGGTCGCGCGGGCGTGGCCGGTGCTCACGGCGTACGACGACCTCGCGGCGTACGCGGCGAGCCGGGGCGGGCGCATCCCGACGGAGCCCGAGCTGCGGCTCTTCCTCGACACGTACCAGGTCGGCTACGAGGAGGGCGCGAACACGGGCTTCCGCAACTGGCACCCGCTCCCGTGAGTGGTTTCCCTGATCCCTGCGTGGTGCGTGTGTGTGTGTGGTGCTGATGGCGTGCGGTAGGGCTACGGCGGGCGGCGAGAAGGACGGCGGGCGCGGCTCGAACGGGGGTATCTGGGAGTGGACCTCGACGGTGCTCGATACGCACGAGGGCTTCGAGGGCACGACGATCTTCCCGGGGTGAGTGCGGTCGCTGTGCGCGCGCGGAGCGCGGCTGACGGTGCGCACTAGGTATACCTCCGACTTCTACGACACCAAGCACCAGGTCGTGGTACGTGCACCTTCTTCCGTCCGTCCGTCCTACCGAAGACGGCTCGCTGAGACTGTCTGCAGCTGGGCGCGTCGTACGCGACGATCCCGCGCCTGGGCGACCGGCGCACCGTGCGCAACTTTTACCAGCACAACTACCCGTACCCCTGGGTGGGCGCCCGGATCGTGTACGATTGCTGAGGAGCGCGAGGCGAGGAGGGGGCGGGGGCGGAAGCGAAGAGCCAAAACGTATTGCGTTGTCGGACTATCGTGCGTGGCTGTACTTGATTATTCTGTATGCCTATCGAACGAACGAATGTACTATGTATGCCGCTGTGATCGAGAATGGTTTGCCTCTCACAGCCGGGTGGCCATGCGTTACAAGGTGCCACCCTTCCTCTCAGACACGGCTCTGCGCTGCAGTCTATGAAGCGTAAGAACACAAGGTCTCAGAGTCGTAGTCTTCCTTCACCCAGGCCGCTCATAGCACAGTAACTGAGTAAGCAACCGCTCAGCGTAGTCATGATCACCATGAAGCGCGTTCACGTACGCGTTGACGTTGACGGCAGGCGCGCTCTACCCCTGCAGTGGTTCTTACTGTGTCCAGCGCGCGAGATGCCTGTCATGACAAAGAGCCGTGGGATTGCTTCAGCTCACGGCGTTCCACTGTGGACGTGCGAGATGTGCCACTCGAACACTCAGTACTTTGGACTGCGGTGGCGCACCTTAGTGCGAGCGATCCCCGGTATTCTGATGGGATATCAGCGCAGCGCAGAGCGAGCCTCGCCCGGGGCAGTTCTATGTCTTCCGTCGACCATCCGCGTCCGCCTACCTGGGAGTCATCCCGGATCCTCCAGGTCTCCAGTTGCTCCAGACCGAATGATGCTCGACTCTCAGGCTGCTGTATGGTAAATGTGTCATGTTTACCGCCGTAGAAAACACATCATCATGTGCTGAATATGGCAGGATTGAATCCACATTTCTGAGGAGCACAGCGTCGCCGTCGACTTTGCGTGATCAGCGTTCAAGTTATTCACAATCATACCTTTTACGGAAGTGCACTGCTTCAGCGCTAGTAGGCTACTGGTACACGCCGCTGCTGCTTAGTATCGTTCCGCCACCAACTTCAAGTTGAACGTTAGGTTCACACAATCCCTTAACACCGCCACATATACCATCAGTATACTACAGCGCCTCTGTTCTGTACGCGCAGTGGGATGACTCCGCGCTATTCAACGACCAGCCATCACGACTTGGAGTCACTTGCTGACGCGCCTGCGTTGATATTGTTTAGGTACGAAGAACACATGTTCGCATGTTACTGTACGACACAACTTGAACTCGATCCACAGCGACGCCGTTGAATGATGTTATTGCCAGGTGCGAAGCTCACCCGGACTTCGTGGCCTGCGGGAAGTCTGACAGTAGTGCCATCAAAACACGTCAGACAAAAACCACCCTCACGTACGCGCGTATGAAGACTTGACACAAGATATGTCAAACTCTCAGCGGCTCCTTCTGCTGTGCCGATACAGTGAACTAGCGGGATCTGCCATCACTGTATCTACCTCTCGTTACGCATCAGCTGCGTGCTCGCGTTTCTGGGTACCACATACTCGCCGTAAGAATTGCGTCCGAGCACAGTGACAGCCTACGTCTGCGTTCGCAAGGACTTGACGCTGCAACTTCGATACATAAGCTGCTGCTATCATGATTGCAGTGGTCCGCTCAACGAACGCCGATCTTCTGTCTACACTATGTTTCGCCCTACACTGGGCATCTCTCAGACTGTCCTTTATCTCCTCGCTTTCTGTTCATGTCTTACTTTATTTCTCATAGTATACCTCTTGCTATGGCCTCGGTTCCAAAGAGGAACACCATTACGTGGATCTCCAAGCCCCAACTGGATTTTTGGTCTCACAAAGGCACTTACGGGATCACCACAAACAGGTCTTCTTTATGAGCGATGGGCGGAAACGTACGGACCAGCATATAGCATAGCTTGCGAAGGAGGTCGATCATGTGTCGTCTTATGCGATCCCAAGGCTGTTCAACATTTCTACGCACACGAGACGCGCGAATACATCCACACCGCCTTGCTTCGAACGTTCGTGGAGCGAATGGTAAGTCGAATCGAACCCCACTTGTTACAACTATAGATTACTAATCCCGCACGCGTAGCTCGGACGATCTCTTTTCTGGGCAGAAGGCGAGACACACAGAAGGTATGGTCTCCACTCTGACGATTTATTGCGTAGTGACCCGAGTCTATCAGACATAAGAAGGCTTTGGCATCTGCCTTTCGCCCGGCTGCAATCAAGGCCATGCTGCCCATTTTCTATTCTTCTGCGCAGAAGGTGGCAGCGGCCTGGGATCAATTAACATCCATCGAGGGGCCTGTTGAGGTTGATGTTCAGGATTGGTGAGTGTAGTCTTGCTCAGGCTCACTGTAAGAGACGAGAATGATTGTTTTATTCACCAAGGATGACCCGATTTGCGTGAGTTGAAGTCATCGTATGCAAGCTGTAATTAACGCTGCATATTCCAGATACGATACAATCGGAAGCGCAGGGTTCGGACTGGACTTCGGTACCCTACGTGGGCGACGCTCCGCCGTTATTGAGGGCATAAATTCTCTAAAGGCTTTGCAAACCAGCCTCGTCGCGATCATGCAATTCGCTCTGAGCCTAGTAGCCCCGGCTGCTCTCAAGATACCCACCCCACTATCACGGTGTTAAAATCAGCTTGACATTGGCCTCAACAATACTGTTCATGAGATATGCGAAGCATCGCGCGTAGAAGAACACGAGGGTAACCCAGGGTTCACAAGAAGCTCACTCATACATCAATTACGTATGTCTTCCATACCCGATGTAGAATGTACTGTTGACTACCAATAGTAAGGACGGGGGATGGTGGCTTACAACCGACGATGAGTCCGGAAGAGGTTCGCTCTCAGGTGTGTGCAGACCACTTGCTACCGCATGCTGACTAATGACGGTGATATATGCTCAGCTGAAGCTCTTGCTGCTATCCGGTTATGTCACTACAGCAAGTGAGTAGGTGGTGTTTCATCGCTTCGTCTACATACTGACCCATTTCTATGAGATTGCCTGACAGTAAGCTTTGTCACCTATCCAGAGTATCGCTCGAACTGACTACAAGTTGACTAGTGGTGTCTCGTCGAGCTTAGTCGGAAACCCCATACTCAACGGAAGCTTCGCGAAGAGCTTGCTATACTGTCTAGCGCACAACCCTCATTGGATCAGCTTGTGAAAGAGCTTCCATATATCGACGCCGTCCTTCATGAAACGCTGCGCCTCCATCCTCCGCTTACCTCCACGACGAGAGTAGTGAGTCGTCTTCCCACCTTAGACATTAGCCGAGGTCAGATCTGCGTTGTACTGAACCAAGTTGATTTCGTAGGCATCGCAAGACGACGTCATCCCCCTCTCCGTCCCTATCACAACTGCCTCTCTTGATCTCGTTGATCGCATATCAGTCTCGAAGGGACAACTAGTCACGGTGCCCATATATGCGATGAACACTTCATCTAAATTGTGGGGACCAGATGCGAAAGAGTTCAATCCAGACCGCTTTCTGGACAAAGGGCGTATTCCACACCAGATTCCAGGGCACAAGCATATTCTCACTTTCGTCCACGGCCAGCGGATGTGTCCCGGTAGGCACTATGCACTAGCCGAGATGAAGGCAAGTGCTCTGCGGTCTCGTATAGCCTGATGAGTCATCTGACTGGCGACTAGGTCGTACTATGCCTCCTCATCCAGACCTATGCGTTCGAACTACTAGATGGTGCAGATTCCGAAGTCAGTGTCATTGGGGACATTGGGTCGATTCCCGGTGTTCCCGGAGGAGACGACACACGCGTGCCGCTGAGAGTGCGGCGGCTGAGCCGGACATTGCATGATGAATAAATCGTCCGCGTACACTCCACTCCTAATGGACTTGTGAGTATGCAGAACCGCAGAGGGTGAGTATTTATAGTGAGATACGCGGCGCAAGGTAGAGACTCACTCCTGGCCCGAGAGCGATCGAGTCCAGTGAAGAATGAGCCCGCCTGGAACTGCCCCGAGCTGCCGACAGATGCTCGTGGTTCGGGAAGCCCCACTTATGCTCAAAGTCCAATATGGAACGAGCGAGCAGAGCGAGCGAATGATAGGATGGGTACGAAAACGCAGACAGTTTGTGGAGGCAATCGCTTGAAGGTACTACTAGATACATGCGACAGCTGAGCTTTAGTAAGAAAAACCTTATCTCAAGGTACAGACCGGATACAGTAACATCGCGCGCCTGGGCGCGTCAGCGCGTCGGCGATTGGGAACCTTCCAATAAGCGGGATCGAAGATGGCAGAGTGAATATAAACAGCAGGTGCAGCGGAAAGCATGGTGAGAGGTATGGGTATGCATTCGGGTATAGGTATGGATGTGAGTGTGGGTGGGTAGACGACATGGATGTCCGGGGAAAATTAGGTAGGCAAGGTCTTCAATGTAGCGCATTTGGCCGCCTTGCACTCGGGGTGTTCGATTTTCGTCCAGGTCCACACAGACAGAGGTGACTCGACGCTTTGGACATTTGCTTCCGCACGCGCGACACGGAAGCAACCCATAGTTCTTTTCAGTTGTATAGAAAACATAGTAGACATGTTGGGACTTTTGAAGCTAGACATCTCCGAGTTCGAGCGCAAGCTTAGATAAGCAGAGCGGTTTACGGCGTGGTCCCCGGTCCCCAAGACGTTGGTCTTTGGCGACCCAACTTCTAATGTGATCCCTACGCCGACTAACTTCGCCATCGCCCTCATGGGCCATTCACAACATAAGCAGACCTTTGTGCCTCTAGATTGCGCGCAAGTAGTCCATCTTCTCTTCTGGTGAAACACCAACAGATCGCTCATCTGCCTGCACAGCGAAGTGCAACTTACCCCTGGAGTCGCACATCTTGCTTCCGACTCAGATCCAAGACTCCTGTACAGGATCTATGGAGGGTCAATCACTGACAGTACAGCCTGATGACTCCAGATCCATAACATGTTCGGGGTTATACTTGGAACAGCATTGTTGATGCAACACTGCCTCCGACGTGGCCAGACCTCACAAGATGTGTATCTGGAACATGAGCTATCGTAGAGCTCTCATCAGCTAAGGAGGGAGATTCTGCTTATCTTCTGCGCAGGGTACGAAGCTGACGAACTTGGACCATGAACCACAGCCTCGTTCTCCTTCCGCGGCTTCGTTGTTCGTCCGTGGCTCGATCATGCCTTACGAAAAGTTGCTGCATACCATGCACCCATCTCATTGTACCCTGCTATCTAATGATGAAATCAATACTGTCAACTTCTATGGCGTTCATTGAATGCACTCCGCATCTCAGAAGGTCTCATGTGCCGCCGGCCCAGCAGACGCTGGACTCGGAATTGCCAAAGCAGCGTGCGCCTCGATCATTTGCGATAATGCGGGTATTACTGCTTCGGACGTTTGCGGCGTGGGACTTGGTCTACCTTGACTTGGACGAACCTAGGTATTCAAGGTGCCCGCTCTGTCGTCCGCCCAGAGGATTACGCCTCCAATAGCGTATCATGCTCGCTTTGGGGGAGAAGAAGACCCTACGGTACGTGTCTCAAGAGTCAACAGAAGCTACCCTGGGCTGATACAGCTGCCAAAGACTTTAGAGCGGCTCGCCGCTGACCGATCAATCCTCAGAACGCCACCAACCGTCCACCCAAAGATCAAACACTGTAGCATTCCCCATTTTCCCAGCGCGTCCGGGCTCGAGCAGCGATTCCAATCGAGAGCAAGCGTTACACTCTAATTACAGAGATCATTCACGCAGTACATCATGCTGTTCGACAGGTGTCTTCGACTGTAAGGCACCCATGGGAGCCTCCTATTCTTCCTTGCGCGCCCGCCTCAGTCCATATGACCCCACGCAGCCCTGCATTGCCCGAAGTAGTCTCCTCTTGTTCTTGATTTCTTGCTGATATCTCGCCAACGGGCCGCTGGTCTGAGCATCCCTGCTAGGCGTACACCGTCCCCTTGTCGACATTGCCACTGCCATCTGGGACCCCCGAAAGCTGGAAAATGGTGATGACAACCTTTACAAACATGACAGAACAGATGGTTCCAGCAGAGTTGCCAACGCCAATGCAGCTATTGTAAGACCTCTACCCACAATAATACATCACTTGTCTCACCGGATGCAAATTTTTTCTGTAGGGCAGGCCCTCAGGCGAGCTCTCTGAAGCCGAATCTTCGTCATCGCGCTGAGATTGACGTTTCATAGCTGCTCGGAGTGTTCTTCAATTGGGGTTTACTGGGTGCATTGACACTGCAATATTGTGGGTGCTATGGCTCCTCTCGAGGTCTCCAGCCTCCTACTCAAGATTCCCTCTAGACTCGTATTGCGACAACTTCCATCACGATCCTCGCGTCCTTAAATGCCTAGGCACGTCCCTCTTCCTCCATCTGAAATGCCTTCCTATGCTGACAACAACACATAGTGCTTGGCGTGTTTGTATACGAATGGGTGCAGACGGGGCTGATCACGGCAGCGGCGATGCAGATCTACGTGTACGACTACGGGAACGTGCTCTCGATGCTCGCGTTCCACAACACCTGGTTCTCCGCGACGATCATGTGCGGGCTCATTTCTGCCGTCGTGCAGATTTTCTTTGCGTGGCGCATCCTCAAGCTCTCCCGCTCGCGCACGAACGGCCGCGCCATGGCGGTGTTCGTTACCCTGGTACGTTTCGCGTTCGCGCCGTACTAAGTGGGTGGTCTGGTAGGCTGATGAGTGGCGACATTAGTTGGCGCTGATGCAAATGATCGCGTGTTTCCTCACGGGAGCCAAGGTGCGCCGGGGTTTGGCCTGGTTTTGCAACCCATGATACTATCATCAGGGTGTAGGAGAAAGTGGAAGTAATCGCCCGTGCGCTCGACGGTGAACTTCTCACAGTTGCAATCGTGCGTTCGTCTTTATCTTGCATCCTCTGCCATGTTCTTACCAGTCATAGATCTGGCTTGCTGGGACTGTCGTAGTGGACGTAGCCATAGCGGTCTGTATGACCTATCTGGTGAGTTTTCTGCTGGTTCGTCTGTGGTTGTCATCGCCTAAACATCACAACTCGATAGTTGCTCCGGAGCAAGACCGGCATCGCGCCAACGGATGCGCTCATTAACAGGATGGTACGCCTGGTAGTAGAGACGGGCACTCTCACAGGTAGGTGTTCTCAGCTCTGACACGTCACTCGGGGGTTGCCAACGTGTCGCATCCAGCAAGCCTGTCTATCCTCGTTCTTGTCACAGCGAATGTTCACCCGGTAAACGCCCCTTCGTTATCTTCTCAATACATCAGATAGGCTAACTACTTTCCCCTCACGCAGTTGCACCAAACGCTTGTATATCAGGCGCCTGCTTTGATCCTCACCAAGATGTACGCTCATATGTCACACTGCTATGGGCAGCGATTGTCGGCCCAATATTTACACGATGCTCGGTACAGGAACTCGAACACATTTCTGACAAATCTGAACAGCCGTATTAACATGCGGCGACACGATGAGCTGACAGTAGACTTGCCTCCCATGAGTATACGGTTCGCCAATGACAGGTCCACGTCGACGGGTTATACTTCCTCAGTGGGGAACTCCACGGACACGGATGCGCAGCAGAAGAATTTCTTGCTAGTCGGCGTGCTCGAGGGCACGCGCAGCAGAAACTCCGAGTCTACGCTACAGCAGAAGCACGCGGAGGTCGATGACAACAATGCGGTCTCCAGGAGAGCGGAAAAGCATAAGCAGCGCCGGTACTCGATCGTGTAGGGTCTTTGCGGGTCTCCTCTGTGCCTGGCAGGATGCGTTCAGATTTCGAGAGGCGATAGTACGTGTAGTGCTCGCCGCGGATTGTCACGTTCCCAGATCTTTGGGGTTCCCATGCTGACGTTACTATACGAGCTAGCGTTCGATTGCGATATAGTGAAAGCAGAAAGGGCCCAGTTTATGCAGCATGTAGTCATGTGTGCTATGGGGTCGGTATGGTGGGAGGCAGGTTTAAATACAAGTCACTGTGGATGAAACTAATAGATGCATGATTTTCCAGGCGCGAATACCTATACAATCTGCATGCACAGTCGCCACTCTAGTAATGTTCTAGTACTACTGAGGGGTCCATTGCTGTACATACGACCCGTCCATGGTTTCAAGCGCAAGTAAGTCGACATGAGACAACACACAACTACGGTATGTCATGGAGAATAGGCGCCCAGAAGCGCCCTATTATTTTGGTTAGCAAGAGTAGAGGATACTAGGTGTCCGGTAAACTCACCTTCTGTTGAAGACGAGAAGAGGATGGTGTCGCGGGTGATCAGGCCGTTACACCACCCCCTTCACGTCACCAGTAATCTCCTGCCATTCCTCCCAGTCGATACTCCCTGGACTTCGGTACCGGTCTTGGTGCTGCGCAGCGTGCTGGATGTGAACCTATGACGAAACTGGGTACCGGTAATTGTATCAAACAGAATATAGAGTATTAGGATGGCACGTGACTTTCACTTACCTCTTGTACACTCCTGAAACGGGGTTATGAGATCATACAAGAGAAGAGAAAAAGTAGAAAACTCACGTTCCTCCCAACCAAGGTTGCGGAGCTCTGCGGGTGATCAGTCCGCTCAGCCCGCGCCCCAGGTGGCCCCTCCCCTCTCCGAAAGTTCCGCGTCTTGCTCATCGAAGCTTGATGGCGATCTTGCGGCTGCGCAGCGCGGTGAACTTGTCGGCCTAAGTCTAAAGTACGAGTCATCATCAGACAGTACGGAATTAGCAGAACAGGGTGAGAGTATATAGCGTTGTATAATTACCGTTGCCGTGCCGGGCCCCCGGCCGTATTGCATTAACTCTGAAAAGCTGGGGCATAGTCAGCAATAGTATTGAAGAAAGAAGGTTAAAGGGACTCATCTTTTTTCGTGAGTGTAAAGGCTTGTGAGGGTTGAATTTGTTCTATTCAAACCAATAGTAAAAGGAGAATACTGTACCGTCCGTCCAAGGGACAGGTTTCGCGGGTGATCAGTCCGCTCCACCCGTCCCCCGACGCCGTCCAACTCGCCCCTCCGGTCCAATCGCGTGAGTCGTAGAGTCTTGTCGTCTTGCAGCTGCGCAGCTCGTCGGAGATCCTGCAACGCCAGAAAGAGAAGGTGAGTGATAACAACACATCATATACAGCAGAGGGATGTCAATGAAGGGACCAAGCCTATACCTCAGATTCTTATATGTGTATGACAACTGGGTGGAAGCCTAATGCCCAGTCAGCATGCAATCTAGGACCAGTGTTTGGATGTAACCCACCTGCTAGTTGGAAATTGAACACATGTCGAGTTTGCGGACGGCTAGACAAAATCGTGATGAGCATGGTCAACGAAGAAGAAAAATAGAGTACACCACCGTACGCCGAGGAGATCGACGATGCGGGTGATCAGGCCGCCCCGCCTCTCCCCTCGACGTTCCACCCTAATCCCCTGCCCTTCCGTGCATGCCGAACCTTGCCGTTGCGATTATCGCCGCCGTCCTTGCCGTTGTCGAATATGCCGGGTAGCTCTATGAAAATATATGTTAGCTTGGTCATGTGCAAAAGTCTACAGAGATACTACCGTGCGCCGCCAGAAGGGGGCGTTGCGGGTGATCAGTCCGCTCGGCCCCCTCCCTCGGCGATCATACACCCCACTCCAAGCCGCCCGTCGCCACAGGTCTTGAGGTCGTCGTCGATCTTCAGCTGCGCATCTTGCATCGCCATTGAGGGAAGGTCCGGACTAGTAACACAGAGAAGATCAGCGAGTAGTACGGGTCTGTTTTTCTGCTTTTGACTTTTCGAATGTTTTTGTGATATCATAGGAAACGAGAGAGGTCAAAGAGCACGACAACAGCACAGCTGCGCCATACCCAATACCAGGGAAGTGCATCACCGGAACACACTGGCACCAATAGGCCCGAAGACCTACTGGAGGCCGGCCCAGAGCGCCCAGGAGCTTCTTCACCCAGCATCCGAAACATAACACCAACAACAGGCACACACGGCTGCCCAACGATCGAAAAGGGGGTGGGGTGGGGTGGACAAGACCGAAACAAAAACCTCACCCGGTCAGAACCGCAACACACGGTGGCTGATCTCCTTCCGTCCTTGCGCGACGTCGAGGGAGACCAGCGCGCAGCCGATGTCGAACGCGCCACAGGGAAGTTCACGCCGGCGCCCTTGGGCAGCCTCCAGCGAAACGAGGGTGCAATCGAGCTTCAGGCCGGCCATCGAGCGGGGAACGGGTGCGGGGACCGGGGAGGACGCCTTCGCCGTCTTGGTCGCCTTCCTCTTGAGACCGAGGCGCCGGGCCAGGATCTTCCCATGAACAGAGGGGGCGGCGTGGACAGCGGGGTCGAAGGCGGCAGAGTGAATGTAAACAGCAGGTGCAGCAGACAGCATGGTGATAGGTATGGGTGTGGGTGTGTGTATGGATGTGGGTGCGGATGTGGGTGCGAGTAGGTGCTCCAGGCAGACGACTCGGATGTGGGGAAAGGTAGGTAGGTAAGGATATGCAGCGCATTTGACCCGCCTTTTATGCACTTCGGACGTTCGACTCTCGTCCAGGTCTACACAGAAGGGGGTGACTCGACGCGTTGGCCATTTGCTTCCGCACTCGCGACACGGAAGCAGATTCTGCATCGGGCTGGT
This sequence comes from Fomitopsis palustris, assembly GCA_029783445.1. Classification (NCBI taxonomy): domain Eukaryota; kingdom Fungi; phylum Basidiomycota; class Agaricomycetes; order Polyporales; family Fomitopsidaceae; genus Fomitopsis; species Fomitopsis palustris. The sequence goes on from JARAOQ010000056.1 coordinate 24,296, forward strand.
CAGTCGGTGAGTCAATGGTCTACGTCCAATCGTGGAGTCCATATACCTTGCACCTTCACACGATCGCTACTTGAGACAGTCTCGCAGACAATGTTCCGCAGACGGCAGCTCGGCGAGTATGTTCAGTGCCTGCGGTTGTTTCGCGCTCACCTACAACTCATCGGCGGACGTAACAATCCAGTCAAGCTTGAGATAATGCCGCGTTACCATGGTCAGTGTCTCTATATCCGAACCCGATATGTTGGTACTGACCATGCCTGCCAGGTACATCCGCCGCGGATGCATATTCTACACGCTCTTTGGTCAACGAGCGATCTCTCGTTGACCAAAGAGCGTGTAGAATATGTACTCTCGGAGGCGCACGACACCGGAGATGACGACACATACACGCGTCGCACGCAGAACTTCGACTGCTACAGTGTGTTTGACAGGCACAGACTGGGAACACTCACCTAGAGGTGTCCGTACGATATACTTGCACATGAACCGACGGGCATCTGAGATGGCTGAGCTGTTGTTATACATATAGATTCATGAGCGCACAGACGAAAGCAGTCTTCGTGCGAAAGTGGAAGGAAGGAGGTACACTGTTGGTCGCATGACCAAGTAGACCTCAGGATCAATGAATCTAAGACCTCCATGCATAAATATAGAGTAAACATATGAGCGGGAAGAGGAGAGTGTAAGCTCATGAAACGTTCCCAAGTAATACGGAGTGGTTAGGGTCTCCATTCAAGTCTGTCAACGGTGTATGAGGGGTAAGCCAAGCGCATATAGCAAGACAGATCACGGACCGACTGCGTCTGCACTATGCTGTGACATAGGTTCAAAGCTTACTTGCACTGTCTCATCTAGATGCTCGTCAGTCGAAGAAACGGGCACGCATGCCACACGTCACTCACTGGGAACACCGTCATTAGGCGGTGGACATAATGAATCCATGACGGGCTTCTCTTCGCCGTTGGGTGCCTCTTCTTCCTCTTCCTGGGGGACCAACACGACGCTAGCTACATGATCCTCAGGCAAGGTGCCCTCCGCGTCTGCCCCCGAGGCGAGTTTCTTACCCTTTACCGTATCCGTGCGCCCCGTACCACCCTCAATGCGCTTGATGAACTCGCTCCAGAGTCCACGCTCGTCCTGACCCATGCGCTCGAACGTCTCACGGAGCTCCTTCGGCGCACGGCGCCATACGCCACGGTGGCGACATACGGTGGACTTGACATATCGACAGTTGAAGACGCGCTCGAACGCGTTCCGCTGCGTGAGCGACGGCTGCTGCGCGACGAGCACGTCCATCTGCTGGAAGCCCGCTGAGAGCTCAAACACGGTATAGTCATTCGGCCACCGCTTCACGAGCGGGAGCGTCTGGAAGGTGAGCTGGGTGGAGGAGCCGTCGGCAGATGGGGATGATGTCTGTTTGGAAGGACCGGGCACGGAGGGGTCGACGGCCACAAACGGGGTAGGGAGGGTGATCGGACTCGCGGAGGGCACGATGGTGGCTTCGCCGCGAGGCGGCGACGAATCTACGCGTGCGTACTTGACTGGCGGACCCATGAGCATAGGTGTGTCTGAGGAAGGACGCTTTTTCGACGCGCTGCCGTTCGGTGATGGCGAGGCCGGCTGCAGACAGATCTCTTCAGCGAGGCCTGGGCATTCACTGTCATCCAAGCCCTCAAGCAAGCTCTTGCGGGCGCGAAACAGCAATCGCTGCTCGCTCTCGACTGCCTGCACCGTGCTGATCGTTTGTTGTTCCCATGCACGCGCGTAGGGGTTGTATGCGTCCACATATGCGGCCGGTACGAGTCCGAGTTCGGTAGCAAGGTGTGCGAACTGTGAGAGTTGGAAGAGCGGGAAGGTGGTTACTTCGCCATGGAGGCGGATGGGCGGGCAGTCTGGCTTGTACCAGAAAACGACGGTAACGGACCGCTTGAGCGCGTCCTCGAGGTGCGCACGGGGATCCTCATAAGTTGCGAATGGCCCGGGAGGATGAAACTTGTGTTGTGCGGGAGGGGAGAGGGGGATGGTGAAGGTGGTGGGCTGATTGACGACGGCTGGGGCGGGTTCCATGGCGGGGTCGGGGGACCTGGGGGTCGCTGGTTCAGGAATGTGGGAGATGCAGCGCACGGACGCCAGGGACAGCGGCGACCGTCTTGGCGACCGCCACCGTAGACTCCCATCTTATCTAATCTTCCTCCCATCATCTGCCTTGTTTTGCACATCCATCACAACCTTTTCTCCTTTGATGTTTTCGTCCGAAAGCGAGACATTAAGCACGGGGACGCCACACGATTAACACGTCAAGGCTACCAGGAGTCATTCCCCTTCAATGACAAATTCATGAACATACGCCGCGGCCCACGGTCAGTGACTGCCATGAAATAGGGCGGGGATCCATAGACCAGCCTGATTATTGAAGCTGACAAGACTCGAAGGAGGATGCTGTTTGTCTTCATGCTGATAGTGTATCTCGACGTGCCAGCCTGAGGATCTTCCCCAAAGGCTCATTGCTATGAATGACTAAACCTGGGCGGCAGCAGCCTCATGCAGTCCTCGTTTGCGAAGCAACACACACTGTTTGTGCTTCCCAAGATAATCCACCACTCAACGTCTCCCATGATCGGTTCTACATGAGCATCGAAGCCTATTGGGGCATGCCGCAGGGCACGGTGATCGTGCATGAGGCGAGCCCAGACGCGGGTCCAGTGGGCATATAACACCTACAGGTCCAACACGAGTGTGCCTGGAGTGCGCCTGACAACATAGAATTTATAATCGCGCTCGACTTCGCTTCGCGTTAGCTACACTTCTCCGTAGAGCCATGAACCTCAGTCCAATCACTCCCGACCTCGTCTCACCGACGTTTCTGATCAGCTCAAACGCTGCGCAAGAGTTCATCGCACTACAGTCGGCGGAGATCACCCGCCTCCGTGCGGATGTAGACCAACTGAAGGCTCAGGTACGTATCGATAACCCTTGCAGCGCTATACCCTGGTGCTGAGTCTGTTCGTCCCAGAATGCAAACCTAGCCGTACACGATCCCGGTCGTGGAAGCAATGGTGGACATGTGTCAGACGGCAAGTCTGTAGTGTCCGATATCAAAGAACACCTCAGCTCCGTGCTCCAGGTATGCTCTGCATCGAGACATCTATGCGCTGGGAATGTCAATATCGACACTATGCCTTGCTAGGATCTAGTCGCAGACTTGAAGACCGAATTGCTGAATCAAGCGGCAGGACGTGAGGACGTACCCGAGGTAAGCAGAACCAAACTACTGATGTCAAGGCTGCATTGACATCTGACCTCCAACTCCCATGCCCACAGCCTTCCGAAGAGGATCCCGTCATCAAGGACATACGTGAAGAAGTAGTCCAGTGCAGGGTAAACCCACTGCCTCTCGTACCAAAGAAACATCCTCCGTCTAACGACTTCCATCTATTGCGATCCCTCGATCTCAGAGCGAAGTCAGCAAGCTCACAGATTGCCTCGAAACCGTTGCGGGATTGATGCAGGAATTTGTCGAGAAAGCCACAGATGTTTGCAGGACGGCAATCGAGGAAGTGGCACAGTCCGGGCGTAAAGTGCGTTTTCCACCACCCGACCCTGTAACGTGCTCGTTCATCCTGATCATCACTATCTACAAACAGATCAATGTGCAGGAACTGACTAACGAGCTTATGTCCACGAGAAGAGCACTGGAGAAGTTCCGAGTCCCCGAGTTGGTGCTCACCGCGCGGTGGGCGGACGAACGCGCCAGCGCAGCGCACCCTGCTGGGGTATGTAGGTTTATGTTTAGACCATATGTCGGAGGCTCTACGTTGTGCGCTTGTACTAAGGCGGGTTTTGACCCGTGTTCCACAGGAACGTTCAATATCACCGACGCCATCGATCGTGGAGTTGGGGGAGGACGACAATCACACAGGATCACATATCGACGAAGACGAAGCAGAACTGGCGGTGAGCGGCGATACCCCTCTGTCCTTTCTGGAGATTGGGTGACACTTTCTGATAGAGCATTCTGTACACACCTGAGAACATCTGCGACAACTTGCACCAGCAACCAAGCGAGCGCACAGCATCGCCTGTGGACCCCCCTACGCACGCAACTGTTGAGACACAGTCGTCCGCCTCCGCACACTCCACGGCAACGAGCTTCGTGGAGCTACCCTCCACCCCTGACCCACTATCTCCGCGAAGTTGTAACGCTCGCAGCCTTAAATCCGGCGATGAACTCCCGAGTCCTCCGCCAAGCTCGAAGGCGGTCTCAGGTATCAGTGGTGGGCCCTCGAACCCGAGTAGCACGCTCTGGCGCCTCGTGGGTTCGAGTCGTGTGGTCAGTGCTAAGAGGAAGGTAGAGGACCTTTTCCAGCCCCTTCCCAATTTCAATGATTCCGATATTCAGAGCTTACGGGAAGAGCTCAGCCGCGTAAGTGCTATACTCAAGAGTCGTTGAGAGAACACGTCTGATCTGAACACGCCCATATCCATGGATCACAATATATTCTGAAGGCGTGGTAAGCGACATATTGTCTTTCTGGTATAGCTAGCTGACCGTCAATCAGGCAACATCAGCGGTATATCAGGAATAAGCGTCGTGAATCATGGTTCCTTTGTCTGGCGTGATTGCCCTCAAAAGGCCTGGCTCCTCAGGCCCAGCTCAATTCTCACTCCAAAGTCTGTCAAGAAGAGGATGAAGTCAATGGTCAGGAATCCAGAGCGGTGGACTGAAGAATATGTAGTGGAGTTTGCGGGCTGTTGGTATTATCTTGGCACATACTCCGCCCTAGACGAACCAACGCTCGTCACGACGGCAGAGTTCAGAGGCCTCTCACGAGAGGTAAGCCGTATATGACACCCTATATCAATACACCATGATGTAGCCTGATTGCATCCCAGGACAAGGAATCATTCGCAATTCAATACATGAGGCTACATCGCGATCCGAGGGACGTACCGTCGTTCATCAGAGATATCGAGTATGGGACGACAACTATCGCAAAATACCAAGTTAGCAGGGTTGATTTCAAAAAGCACGTGGAGGAATACTTGCGACACCGATGATCTAGCCAGCAGGGAGATGCTGGCCTTTGTTGTGCTCGAGGAAGCCATTGCCATCAAGTGCGAGCCTGACATAAGAACACTGATGGTACGGGTTGCGACGGTGTACTAGTACCACGTTGTCGAATATCATAACGACGTTGACTACATGTACTTAAATATGCCCAGGCAAGAGTGGCGGGCGTAATGCGCAGGCGGAGTACCAAATTCGGGGCGTCGGAGAAGTGGCGGTGACAGGCAGTGACGACACGCGTCAGCGCTCGTCGACGCGTCGCGACGCGTCACGGCGTCTTCGCCTCTTCGCCGGATATGGCAAGTGCATCGGGGATCGGCTCCTGGCAAGTGAAGCCAGCCCTGAGGCCGCGAGCGGCGGCATTGGGCGGGTGCCCTTTGTTCACGAACCATCACCACACCCTCTGTTCTCACCTCGAGTCGCGCAGCACCCGCATCTTTTCTCGCATATAAGCAAGACAGCCGTGCGGAAGCCATGAGGCTCAAACTCATGGAGGACAAGGACTACGAGGTCGAGCCTCATCGGCCAAGGCCTCTGGCTAGTCTGCGTCGTTTCAAAGACCCCATACACGACTTCAGTGAGTGTTGAACACCAGGTCAAATCCATTAGCTGATCTACCTTAACACTGGCCAGTCCCGTTCAGCAGCGAAGTCTGTGCGATCATCGACACGTACGTCCCAGTCACGGCTGTCATCTTCCCTGTCGCTTATAATTGTCAAAATATTGAAGACCACAATTCCAACGGCTGCGCAACATCAAGCAGCTTGGGACTTCGTACTATGTCTGGCCGGGCGCGTCTCACAACCGATTTGAGCACTGTTTAGGTGCGTATCGTTCTAGGTGCCTTCCCAATGTCACCGCTACGGCAGAATGTGATGCTGCTAATATGCTTGTAATATAATCTGTTTGTGGATGGATACGCTCGCTTTGGGATCTTCTGTATCGGTGTTATATGCAGCGCTGCACCATTAGAACTGCACGCTAGTCAATGACAGCATGCTTACTCCAAGCAGTTCGGGCATATATGCATCATCATATTTCTGCATCAACAGATACGAGCACTGCATGAGCTCACAGTGTCTCCTAACCTCGCAGAGAAGGTCTCTAGAGGGGAAGGACAGGGACGTCCGGACCAGCGAAGCCTCTCTGTGACCTTTGCCTCTGACCTGATTTTCTGTACATGCACATCTGCACATCTTCTATCTCTTTTGTGATATACCGAGGGCGTCCGGCACGGGGGCGCTTTACACTGGTCGGGTATGGTCTATGACGATGAAGAATCCGGAGCAAGTATATCTTGCTGAGGCCGGCATTGCCGTTGGCAGTGAATCTATGCCGGGGGTAGAACACATTGTACGATGTTCGCTCCGGTGGTCACTACCTTGCCATTTCTCATCACATACACAGTCATTATGTCAGGGTTCATAGAATTTTCCCATTGGTTCACCTTCTACCAGTGTGGTCCCTTGTCACTGTATGCGTCCATCGGGTTCGTCCAGCGATCTCGCTCTGAACCCTCCTCATGCACTTCTCTGCGGACACAGTTTCGCTGCATGCCGCCGCGACTTTGGCTGACACATCTAGCAGGCGTAGCACATTTGGCCCGTCTCATGGCCGAGCATCTGGAGGAAGAACAGCCCGAGCTAAACATCACCCGACGAGACGTCAAGTGCGTGACCATAGCCGGCCTCTGCCACGATCTCGGGCACGGACCGTGGAGCCACGTCTGGGACGGGATGTTCATCCCTCGCGCACTGTGAGTGGCCTCTCCTACGCAACCGAACGCGTATAGTAAGCATAGACAGGCCGGGCACGGATTGGAAGCACGAAGACTCGTCCGACATGATGTTTGACGAGCTCATACAAGACAACGAGCTGGACCTTGCCGAAGACGACGCGCGTTTCATCAAGGCTCTTATCGCTGGCGACCCCAGTCGTTGTTCGTAAGTGTTCTTGCTGGTGCGTTGTCTCAGTGACGATCATCTACATTGCAGGCCCAAGGAGAAACCATTCTTGTTCGAGATCGTGGCAAACAAGAGAAATGGGCTGGATGTCGACAAGTAGGTAAAAATCCATTTATAGTCGACGCCGCGTAGCTGACGAGGCCAGATTTGATTACATTGCACGAGATACACATGCAATCGACATGAAGGTCAACCTCTCGCTGACGCGGTATGTGCCGTCCAGGAGCATCTCCTCAGCCAAACTGATCCTCCACCTGCCTCAGATTGATACACTCCTCTCGTGTAATCAACGACGAGATATGTTACCACATCAAGGATGCCAACCAAATATACGAGCTCTGTTATACGCGGTTCAGCCTCCACAAGCGCGTTTACGGTCACAAAACAGGTGAGGTGGCCTTCATATGGCCCAGAGTCTCCATGCTCATCATTCGATCTTTGTGCAGCTAAAGCAATCGAGTACATGATCGTTGACGCCTTGCTGGCCGCCGAGCCACACATGCACTTTGCGCGCGACATCTTCAACCCGAAGCGTTACCTCCACCTGACGGACGACATCCGTATCCGCATCGAGGCATCAGAGGCCCCGGTGCGCCTTATTCTCTTCCCCTCTCCTCCCACCCACTCACCTTCCCACAGGAGCTGAAGCCCGCGCGCGACGTCCTGCGCCGCATCCACAAGCGCGACCTCTACCGGATGGTGGACTGGAAGGTCTTTCCCTGGGCGTTCCAGCACGACTGCCGCGAGATCTTCACACCTGAGAAGATCGTGCGCGCCGCCCAGGCAGCGGAACGCGAGCACAGCGCGGAGGTGACCGCGCTGCTGGACGAGCTGGCCCCGGGGCACGTCATCGTGGACATCTCGATGATGCACTACGGGATGAAGGACAAGAACCCGCTCGACACGGTCAGTTTCTACTCGAAGCACGACGCGGACAGTGAGTGAAACCGCTGCGAGTCTTTCTGGTCAACTAGGAGTGACTGATGGGTGCACGGACGGATGATCACAGCATCTCAGAAAGCGAATCCACATGACGTCTCCTTGCTCATGCCCGCCGAGTTCGGCGAGGTCCTCCTGCGGATCTACACCCGCGAGACTCGGTACGCCGCCCACCGCGTCGCCCATCTAATCCACCGTTGACCGTCCTTCCAGCTTCCACGAGATCGTCCGGGATGCCTACAATGACATCCTGCAGGGGTTACCCGGCCCGAACACTACGGACCCACTCGCGTCGGACGCGGGCACGGACACGGACGTCGACCTACCCACGCCGCCGCCCGCCCGCCCCGCGACACCGCCCCGCAAGAAACGCACGCTCACGCGCGTGCAGAGCGCAAGCGGCCGCCTGCTCAGCGACTCGACACCGCTCTCGGAGAACACGTTCACGAAGCTGCATACTGCGCCACGCGCACCGCCCGGCTCGCCCTCGTCCCGGAAGGAGAATCGATCCAAGGCGAGCAAGCGCGAGCGCGAGGAGGGTGAGGGGTCGCCTCCACCCAAGAAACGTGCATCGTGAGACGAAGCTGCCTGTGGCTACGCTTCGCCTGGTTTGCCTTGAATTGCTAAGTTTGCATGTTTGTTGTCGCTCGCCTGTCCTGCTTCCACACGCTCATGTTACCAACATCCTAGGAACGATTAGATTGTGTAACTAGTACTCTATATGCATTCTCGTAATGTATGGACTTCACACATATATCACACCTAGGGAGTATGGCGATGGGAGTTGTGGCTACAAGAGAGCGACTTGACTTGCTTTACCTACGCTTGATCTTCAAGTTCTTACCCATCTGCTCGTTAGCCATAGCGATCTCGTCAAGCACGTCTTTCATCGGTGCAACTGATGATGAAGGGCGCCCAGCGAAGATGGCACGGCGAAGGATGCGTTCGAGAGGAATAGGGGAATATACGTTGAACGGATTGACTCGCTCGACACCTGCGACTTCCAGCGTGGAGGGCATCTCGTGTTCCCTGAAATCTTGGATAGCGTCTTCATCTGATTGGCTGGACAACTGGGACAACTTCGGCTCCCCGAGCATGCTAGATGGGCCTGCGTGCGCATCAGGCACTCTGTCGAGAGATGTTCTGTGAGCTGTGTTGAGCTTTGGAGGGATGTAGGATAGGCTCAGTCGTGGCACCATGCCGATGCGGAGGACCATGTCCAACACAGGCGTGCCATAGACAGGCCGCAGTCTGCCCCGAACTGAGGACAGGCCCAGGAAGCGGTACGTCCACGACGAGCGCGGGTCTTGATCCGCATCCAGGAGGGGCAGCTCTTCCTTCAGCCGGCGCAGAATCGGCGCAAGGACGCGCTGGTACATCTCCAAATCGACGGGCAGCTTGCACGCGCGCATCACTTTGAAAGCCACGTACGCGGCCGCGTAGTCGCGGCGCCACAGGAAGACGCGCAACGCCGCGATGAGGCTCGGGGCCGCGAGCGTGCCCTCGAGGCCCGCCTCCGTGCGCGCGGCGTGGCAGAGCACCATGTCGCGGAAGAGCTGGCGCGGCGAGGGCGCGGCGCGCGGGCGCTCGATCGTGCGCGTGCGGATGCTGCGCGGCTGGTACATCGCACGATGCGCGTGGAAGAGCTGCGCGTAGATGAGCTTGTTCGGGAGCAGGGCGGGGTCGGTGCTCCCCCGCAGGGCAGCGTAGATCTTGAACGCGGTGTCGTACCGCTTCTGTGCGCACTGCGCGGAGAGGAGGGCGGTGTAGAAGGCGAGGTTGGGCGGGATGCCGAGGTCGCGCATGCGCTGGGTCACCCAGCGGCTGAGCTCCTCGTCCTCGGACGAGTCCCCCGTGAAGCGCAGGAGGCTGATGTATGGGTCGGCACTGTTCATCACGGCGGGTTGGTCCGACTCGAGCCATGACTTGGCGGCCTTCTTCGAGCCGGCTCTCGCGTGTATGTAGACAATCCAGCTGAGGGTCTCCCGCGAGAAGGCGTAATTCTCGTGTTTGCATTGGAGGTAGAGCTTGGCGACGGTGTCAATGAACTCGGGGTCTTCGCTTATGACGTCGTCAATGAGGAAGAGCATGTCCTGCAGCGCACGCTCGTTGAAGCGTTTGTTCTTGAACCACTTCTCGAGCAGCGCGAAGAACTCCTCGGGCTCCGGCGAACGATTGACCAGTGAGATGACCGCCATCTGAGCACGGAGCGCAATCGGGCAGAGGAAGCCCTCCGCAGTCATGCGTGTGTAACAGGTGACCGCGGCCATAGGGTTGCCCTCACGCAGAAACATGCGAATGGCAGCCTCGTAGACTTTGAAGCGCGTTGGGTTGTCCTCTTCCATCTTCGTCAAGAAAGCGTGGAGGTCTTTGACGGCGGCGGGTTCACCCAGCTTCCGCAGCACCTCCCTGACACGGTTGACGGTCTCGCGGACGAAGGGTGGGTATTCCGGGTACTTCCTGCGGACAACTTCTTTGTGCGTCTCGACGTCGTCGCAGAATTCCTTGGCTGCCTGCTCCAGTTCATCGTCAACGGCACCTTCGACTGATGTCTCCTCAGAGGAGGAGGAAGACCGGTCTTGCATCGTCTTCGCATGGCACATACCCGGTTTCTGCGCCTGTGCATCGTTGCCAGGATGGAGTTCGGGGACTAGGCCATTCGGTAATTCGTCGGTGCTCATATTGCGGGATGCGCCCTCCTGCTCAGCGTCCAACCCAGTCCCTGCGCTCACCGTCTGAAGATGTGGAAGTCGCGGCAGGGAAGCTTCATGTCCAGTCTCAGGGACTGAAGTGGTTCCAGTCTGACCGTGTATCGGATTGGTGGAGACGTGAAGACGTCGCCCTTGAAAGATGCATCCAACCTGCTCCCGTCCTTGGCCATAGACGGCGGAGGTCCTACGACTGAGCGAAGACGGCGGATGCAGTGCGGCTCTCTGGGCTCTTATTGTCACAAGACTGGCGAAACCGGGTCCGTGGGCGCGACATTGGCGGCATTTACTGCGAAGCAAAACAGCGGCCTGGCAGTCTGTTAGGATAGTTCGGCCAGAGGTGCGAATAGGAGCTTACCAGATCAAATTGAGCCCAAGCAAGCGTTCAAAGAAGCAGCAGCTTTAGTGTAGCAGAACAGACGAGCTAGGGTCAGTCCGGAAAGCGAATGTAGTCCGAGTCGAGGCAGAGGACCAGAGACGGTGACAGAGGGGAAGGACGGTGTCGGCGCCTACAATGCGACGCGCCCTGAGATCTGCGGTAGACGCCCGTGTGTACCGAGGCTGAGCAAGTCGGGATCGAAGTCCTCCTCAGCCTGGTTCCCAACCGCCATCGTCCCAGACGACGAGCAGGCTCTCTGCACTTATCCGCTTGCTACGAACGATCTTGATCTTTCTCTCGCTGGTCGACAGTCATGGATCCCTCACATTCAAACTCGCCCGACATCGAATCGACGCCGCCACCCGCAGTCAGCAGCTTGCGTTCTCGCTTCGAGCAGCTCGCTGCTAGTAACAACACTTCTGCACCGGGATCAAAACGACCTATCAGCACCCATGGACTTCTTACTCCGGAGCCGCTTAGCCCGCGTCCGCGCGCAGCGTCAGGATCGAACGAGCTCAGACCGGACGCTCGGACCCTCCGTCCTACCTCGTCCTCGTCCGACTTGAAGGCGGGAACCAAGAGGCCTCCACCGCCACCACCTCCAGGCAGATCCTCCAGAGCTGCGTCTCCTGCTCCGCCAATTTCCAGTCCACTCTTGCGTCCAACGCTGGTCGCCGAACCTCCTTCAAGTCCTCTAGTTCATGAAACAACACTCCCAAACTCCCGCTCTGCTTCTCCCAACAAGTCTGCCTCATTAGCACGCAAGCCCCCGCCCCCGCCCCCTCCGCATGCCCGAGAGTCTCATGTCGAACCCCATGTCGAAGTGACCCCTGCCGAACGGGCATCGGTTTCTTCACTGGTAACGAAGTTTGGGTGAGTGTTCATGCATGTTCTGTCTTTCACGGAGCAAGGCAGTCTATTCTGGGGACAGTGGATGTTGTCCGCGCATCTCAGAAGGACATCACACCAACGCGTTTGAGTACGTTTTACGTCCCCTCTACTCGAGGGTGCAGAGCGTTCTGCCCGGGCTCATGCGGCACTGTCTATTGTTCCTGTGTCAAAAAGCACAAGGCGGTGGTACTATTGTGGGTGCGGAACTTAGTGATCAGGGCTTATGGATGCACTAAGCGCCTGTGCCGTTGGCAAGTGGTCGTTCATGTGCAGGCCAGCACCTCAAGAGTCTCTTCAATATGGTCAGCCCGACCTGCAGGCATCGTATGTCACCATTGGTGCACGGGTGTGGGCGCGTCAATGCTTTGATGTGTCGATCCTGGGGCAATCAGACATCATTGGAAACGCGTATCCCCCACTTGTCCCCGACTGCGTCTCAGCGCGCCTGGCCTACGTTGTAGTATCGTATTGGTTTAGAGTGTCCCCGTTGCCCACGCCTATGTGTCGTGTAGGAGACTCATAGTCTCCCTCGCGCTCCATCCTGTACCGGGTGGTATGGTATATCTAGCATTTCTACGGGCAAATGCCATTCCCCCTTTGATTTGGTGCATGTGTCTCACAGCTAACAATACTCCACTCAGGGCCGCGCCTCCACCCATACCTCTTTCCGCAAAACCTGCAGTGCATAGCCGCGTTGTCTCTCATTCCCTGGCACCCCTCTCCGCACCCCCTTCCCCGCACTTGACCGAGGACGAACATGCTCGCAAGCCCCGCCATCCATACCCCACCCCAAGTCATCATGCGTCCGGGAGCACGTCCTCCTTCGAAAGCACGTCCTCAAGTTCCTCGACCGGGCCGGATGACCCGTTCTGCGACGACTCGGCGTCTGATTCCGAGCGCACTGTCGCTGGCGGCCCGCCGCCTCTGCCCTCCCGCAAGGCTACTGGCTTCTTCAACGGCGATGGTCCCATATACCATAGCCCGTCCGAACAGGAGCCACCGGCTGACAGTGGATTTTCATCCAGCAGCTCGAGTCGCACCTCAAGTGAAAGTGACGTCAGCACCGCCGCCCACGTTCTGCCAGACTCTGTTCGTGCCTCGCATTCTCCTAAACCCTTAATACCCCCTCCGCGGCCCCCGCCTCGTCACAAGAACACGGTTCCAGTACCCTCTGTACCTATTGCTACTGTCGTGTCGCCGCCTCCGCCGCTTCCCGCTCGAAGAGGAACAGCAACCCCTGTCGAAGACCCGCCTCGCAGGTTCCCCCCACGAATGCATGACGCCGAAACGCCACTTCATGCTAGCTCGGCGCCAGCCACAACTTCGCCAGCCACCGAGCGCAAGACATTCGGACACCATCCGCCTCCTCCGACACGCACTATTGGGCTCAACGACAAGCTGCCCGCACCACGGCGCCAGCCTTCCGGCTCCTCGAGTGAGTCGGAGGAAGAGGAAGTCAAGAAGGTCGAATCCCTGCCTGACTTCACCCGCTCATCCCGACGCCCTCCTGTCGTCGATTGTCACAACTACTCGGAGTTCAACATCCACGTACCTGCGTACACCAGCACCGTTGCCGTCTCTGGACATACCGTTGCAGTTGCACATCACACGCATATCAAGATCTACGACCTCTCCGTGTCGGAGTCTCCAGTGTGGAACATCGACAGCCGCGATGCGGGCATGGACAAGCTCAATGGGTTCAAGGTGACTGCGATGGAATTCCGACCAACGCTCAACGCCACCGACCGCGGGGCCTTCCTCTGGCTGGGGTGCAAGGACGGAAGCCTACTCGAGCTCGACATCCGCTCGGGGACGATCGTCGCTGTCAAACCGGTTGCTCACGCACACGCAGTGACGCACATGTTCCGACACGGGCGGGCGATGGTCACCATGGACGACGCAGGGAAGGTGCTCGTGTTCGCACCCGAGGCTGACAGCGCGGACGACATCCATCTCGTATACACCCCGCCGCGCGTCGTGCGCATCGCGGATAAGCAGGAGTTCGCGCGCCTGCTCGGTGGCCAGCTCTGGACGTCGACGCGTGACCCGAACGGCGGCGGCACAGTTGCAAGCACGTCGCGTGGCCCGATTGTGCGGGTTTACGACGTCTTCAACCCGAAGAGCACTGGCCGGTCTCTACTGCCTACCGAGCACCTGGGAGCAGTTACATCCGGAACTATCTTGCCCTCCCAGCCGGATAAAGTCTACCTCGGGCATGAGGGTGGCCATGTCAGTGTCTGGACACTCGTGACGAAGGATGGCCTGCCTGCGTGTGAGGAGGTGATCAAAGTCTCTACCTCAGACGTGCTGAGCCTGGAGGGCGTGAACGACAGATTATGGGCTGGCGGGCGGATCGGCACGATCACGGCGTATGACGTCGTCCAGAGACCGTGGGTCGCGACCAACTCCTGGCAAGCACACACGAAGCTGCCAGTTTTGCGGCTGATGGTTGACACCTGGAGTATCGAGAAGCTTAGGAGATTAACGGTGTACAGCATCGGCAGAGACGAAAAGCTTCGCTTCTGGGACGGTTTGCTAGGTACACAGTGGGTCGGTAAGTGCTATATCTATCTCGAATGCCTATGCCGTGTACTGAGAGAGGGAATAGACCAAGAATTGATGAGGCGCGAGTCCGAGTTCAGCACCTTCAGACCAATGAAAGTGCTGATAGTCTCTTGGAACCTCGACTCTGCTAAACCAGAGACTCTCACGGGCACGCCCGAGAATGTCAACTTCCTGCACGATGCGCTTACGAGCGTTGAAGACCCCGACATCATCGCCTTCGGCTTCCAGGAGTTGATTGATCTCGAGAGTCGCAAGATGGCGGCGAAGACGGTGTTGCTCGGTGGGAAGAACAAGACAGCAGACGGCGGCATCTCACAGAAGGTATCGACAAGCTACAAGAAATGGTATGATCGTCTTGTGCTCGCGGTCAAGATGGCGATGCCCCCAGACGAGCCGTATACGGTGATACACACGGAAAACCTTGTCGGGTTGTTCAGTTGTATCTTTGTGAAGAACACCGAACGGATATCCTTGAAGCATGTCGCCATCACCACCATCAAACGTGGAATGGGGGGCCGGTATGGCAACAAGGTCAGTGCCCAGCACATCGTAGTCTACGCCTCCGCTAACCTGCGTGTTAGGGCGGAATCGTGGCGAGATTTGTCATCGACGACACTTCAATTTGTTTCATCAATTGTCATTTGGCCGCAGGTCAACACCACGTCCGACAGAGAAATGCCGATGTTGCTGCCATGCTCGAGGAGAAGTCCGTGTTTCCCGAGTCGGACGCTGTCGAAGAGCCTCTCGCCTACGTGAACGGAGGTGATGGGTCGATGGTGTTAGACCATGAGGTCGTCTTCGTGAGCATCCGATGTCTGCAGGGGTCTGTCTTCACCAGCTCACGCGTTCGTTATAGTTGAATGGCGACATGAACTACCGCATTGAACACCGACGCGACTTCGTCATCGCCGCGATCAAAGCCGGCGAGATCGAGGGGCTCCTGGCATACGACCAGCTGCTGCGCGAGATGAAGAACAACCGGGCCTTCCGGTTACGCTCCTTCCAAGAGGGCCCACTCACGTTCCCTCCAACGTACAAGTACGACCGGCGATCGAACGAATACGACACATCGGAGAAGGCGCGCGTGCCCGCGTGGTGCGACCGCGTGCTGTGGCGTTCGCGCGAGCCGTCGCGCGTCGTGCAGCTGCACTACCGACGGTATGAGGTGAACGTGTCGGACCATCGGCCGATCTCAGCGGCATTCCGCATGACTGTGAAGTCCGTGCAGCACGAGGCACGCGCGCACGTCAAGGGCGAGGTCGTCGCACGCTGGAAGCAACATGAGCGCGAGCTCCTTGCTGCGTGCCACCAGTTTTTCGTCGACCAAGCTATGATATGAATGACAGTGACGAGTGATATCGTGGATTCCGTTCATCCCGAGTGTCCTGCCCCTTATAGTCCCTTGTCCATAATGCATCCGTAGAGCACTCCTTCTGCACATATCCATCGGACTATACCACAGGACCCATCACGTGTAACCTTGTCTTGTATTCGAAGTAGAGATAGCCCCCTTATAATAGCCTGGTCAGTGACTGGCGAAGAGCAGATCAATCCGATTGTGTTCGCTTGAGATCTTCGAGGGCCGAGAACTGCACGATTGAACCAGAGTCTGAACATAACGCTAGGCTTCTAGCCGATAAATGGGAGAGTATGGGTACAATACTACGTAAACAGCAATGCGAGCGATAGCATTACGACGACGAATATCAGTAACGAGGGACACCGGGGTGATGCTACAACGCGGGTCTGTGTCTTCGCGTGACTGAGGAGGTTTCGGTAACGATACAGAAGCAACAGGTGGGCTTGAATGAAAGGACTGTTTGAATCCGGATGACAGAGACTTGAAAGAAGGTCGGGAATTATGTAGAGGTGAATGGTAGGATAAGAGTTCCAGGACTATCGTCCAGCGAAAGATGTGAGATGGTCGAGGGGGAACGTGTGGGGAATGCGCTGCTGGATCCTCAGAACGCGAGGTAGAGAGCCAGGACCGTGGTTCCAACTATGACACTCGTAGCCCCTGCATGTCTCACGATAGTGGCGCTGCTTGTCTGCTGCATAGCGTCCAGACCATCCTGGTTTGAGGTGTCAGATCGACTCGTACTGGTTGTTTGGAACATGGGTCGCTCACAGAACTCTTGGATGCGTCAGCAAGAGAATCAACAGTGCCTGACACGTTGGGAAGTGCGCTAGAAGTCGATGCAGTCGCCACAAGTACTGTGGCAGTAGACACTTGGAGAGCGGAGGTGACATCCAGGGACAGTGGCGTCGTGGTGGAGGATGGTGGGACCTCGTCGGGTGGTATTTCGCCCAGCACATAATGCATAGGCCACCAAGGGGCAGCGGCCACTGTGTCAAGACAACACGTCAGTGAGTGATCGCCCTGCGAGGATCCTCCTCGAAACTGACGTACCAGAAGGCACCAGGCCCGCCACGAAGGCGAGCGCCACTGGGCTGCCAATGAACACGCGCCGGAAGAGAAGCATACGAGGCGATGTGAAGGAGCGACACTGTCGGATGTGACGGTAGGGTGTAGAACGAAGGAGCCAGACGAACTGGCGTATCGGGGAGAGCAGGCCCCCGATTATAAGGCGGGATACGTACGAAGCAGCGTGTTACGAGAGCAGAGGGTAGCACTGCATGGTTATATGGGTCGCCTTCGACGCTGAACTTCTCTCGACAGAAATACGACTCTTGTATTTCGATCAACGCTGATGTCCATGACGAAGTCGCGTTGCCGCTGCGCCCGTGGAAGCTGCAGGGGAATTCCTCGTGCGAGGCGCAAAGTACTAACACACACCTATATTGGGCAGGCGCGGCGTGCGCGCAGTAAAAATGGACTGGTGGGGAGAAGCCTCAAGCATGGTCATTTCGCAGCGCGCCTTGTATTTTACATCTGCTGGGCATGTCGGAGTTGAAGATGTATCGATAGAGTCCGAGTACAACATTGTCCAAATCAAAGTCGTCCTTCGAGCCATATTTGGTCGTTGTTTGGTCCGCCACGCGAACACGCTCAGCCACTTGACTGATCTCCTTCCCTGCCTTCTGCTCTGTGGATTTCTGCAATATTCGCAGGGCTATCTGTGATACTAACACAAACATACAGAATGGTCTCTAGAGCCACCAAGAATGATATAGGGTAGCCAATCTGTAACTCAAGAGGAAAGAAACAACATCGCGAGGACGGTCTTTCTGGTGCATGGCAACCAATACTCCCCATGTTCATTGAAGTGCGTATGCGGGAGAATACTGCCCAGATGTGATATTCAATAGGTCTTTTCCCGGAATATACGCAGTGCCAAGACCCAGCGTATCGTTGAGTCTGACTAGGCGGAAGAAGTCACCTCCGACGCCGTCAAGCTCCGTGTAAGAATCGGTGAACATCGCATCGTATTCATGGCTCTCCGTGGGTTTGCCTTGACAAGCTGTAAGGCAATCTGTCTCTCTGCATAAGGCGAATCAGGTGAGTGGTTTTCATTGAGGATGGTTCATGAACTATTGTGTCACCCACCGTGCGAGCCGCGTGAAATTGCCCTGCGCCAGAATATCTGGCTAGCCCTAGATTGCATGAGTGGTGGTACAAAGTGGTACAGGGCTTCGTGAAACGCCGCTATGAGAGCTTCTGGTTTCCCGAAGGGCAGGTACTTGATGCTCATTGTACCATACTCCCGCATAGACGCGAGCCTGAGCCCCTCCTCGTGCTCGCAACTGAGCGTGATACTGGCGCAGGTATGTGGACCATGCCACCTGGGTTTGTGTCATTGTCTGAGAAACACTCCCATAGGGACGACTATGTCCTCGCAATGACGAGTGTCTTCCACAGTAGAGTGCTCGGAGTTTCAGTGCCAGTCGAACACACGTATGTCATGATCAATGTTCCCTCTAAAGACTACACTCGTGTCCTCAAGTTTGATACCCGGCGTGTACATGACCAGTCAGTTCGTGTGCAATTTTTGCATACCAATACAATACATAGATATATTACAGCGCGTTCGGATCGCATGCCAAGATTCAAATATCAACGTCCATCAAGCCCTGAGCGCAACGCACGGTCTAAGGCCTGGTCAAACCCCACACGACGGGCTTCGTATCTGAGAGCGGTGAGAAGCCCACTCCGGTAGTCCGACAAGATGCCCGAGACGGCCGCTTTCCGTCCACCCGACGTTGCTGAAGCGATACACAACTGAGCCTGCAGGTAAGTGTCATGAGTAACCCCATCAATTTACCGTGGATAGAGAGCAGTCTCACCTCTTCTGAGAGCATAACGAAGTCTTCCGTAGTCATGGGCACGGGATTGCTGTCGAAGGTGTACGTGCCTGCATGGTACAGAAAGCGGGATTTCGGTATAATGATGTTCGTTCGTCCCTTGCTGATGAGAGTCGTCATGAACTTGTTCTTACAGGGGACCAGTTCGCCTTTGCCGCCATAAGCCATGGAAGGCCGAACGAGGTACGCGTCTTCCCGGGATGCCTCGTATATAAAGTCCGCCCCAGCCACGATGGCAGCATGCTCGAGACCGCTGCAGAAAGATCATGATGGTCAACGTCCGTCCGCATCCAATCTCCAACGATCTCACCATGTCTTCAGAGGGGGTGCCAGGATTCAGTCCCGATCATCAGTTATCAGAGGCCATCGTGAACCCACCCTTTGCAGATGGTCCAGCGCCGCTTGGGTAATGGCCTTCATGGGAAGTGGGGTGAGGACGTCTTCGATCTTCCTACTTGCTCTGACTTGCGATGGGCCTGCTACTGGAGTATCTGTCACCGTACGAGAGCCAGATACAGTCGCTGCGTTTGCTGGGAGGGCAACAGGTTGGACGGTCTGCTGAGGTGGCTCAGAGTCGGAAGCCAAGTCGTCGAGGCTGATCATGGAGCCTGCTGTGCTGGACTCGGAGTCGTCGCTGAGTACGTGATCGTCCGCTTTTCGGTTCGGCTCCAGGGCAAGTCGAGGCACTGAGCTTGACGGTTCACCGTTGAGGTCCGAAAGCGGCTCTTCTACGAGGACTGTTGACCGACCTACAATCGGCTCATCGACGGTGGTCGGCTAGTCTCTCGTCAGATTATCCGTAAAGTCTAGAAGATAACCGTGTCACTAGCCTCTGCCTGGTTCATTGCAGGTGTCTGAGGGAGGTATCCTCCCACACCTTTGTAGACTTGGGCCACCTTGTTTCGCACAGTACCTAACAGCCCAGGGCGAGCGCTAGCATCCTGCGTACCGGTAAGTCAACCTCTTCTCTGCATACGCTGAGATAGGCTTGTTACCTTGACGACCTCGACAGCTGTGCATAACGATGCTACCTCCTCTTCATGACGAGCTATTGTAGCAGCGAAGCGTTCGCTCAGCTCCTCGAGGTCAAGCTATCACAAGCGAGCATATGACCGCGTCAGAGTGAGATGCGACTGTTAGTGGGCGGTGATCGTCACCTGGCGTTGTTTCGACTCTGCCGTCATGCTCTCTACGGTTTGCTTCAGCTGGTTGTTTTCTTCTCTCAAGAGTGCTATCGTTGACTCCATTCCAGACATGGTAGCCTGTGGGCACGTCAATGTGAGCGCTCGAAGGCGTTAACAATCTCAACGTACCTGACTAGCCGCACAAGCGTCCTGGGCAGACTTCAGCAAATCTTGCAGGTCTCGGGACTCGGCGTGAGCGGCGAAGAGCTGTTTCACTAGGTCTGAGACTCGCGCCTCAAGATTGGTGCAGCGCGTGGTGAGCGTTGGCCAGGATCACTCCACGAAATAGTAAACACACCTCGTTCTTGACCCGCTGGTCCTCGAGGTTGTAGTTTACGCTTCGTGTCTCGTTCAGTTCTGCTCGCACCGCATCGAGTTGGTACTGCAGCTGCTCAATCTACGAAGGTAGTGGTCGGCGTGTAGCACTCTACAGACATCATCGTTCGGAATACCTTGGATGCATACGGCTCAGACGGCGACACTATGGTTGAGCTCCCTTGCTTGAACTACATCAATATCGTCAGCCCAAGCAAGCAATTGCCACGCAGAGTCTTTCGCTCGCCTGAGAACCATTGCTTATGCTCGACCACTGTGCCGCGCGTGAGATGAGTGTCTCTATTGAGTCCTGATAGCATAGGATACCAGGTCAGCCTCGATAGCAGCCCCGCATTGGAATAGTGGCCTTACCTGCATCGTCCGCATGCGATCGCTGATCGCGACTAGTTCCGTACGGAGATTGTTCTCCTGCAGCCGTTGATCAGCAACGTGTAGATCAACCTCAAGGAAAGGCGACATACCCTTGGGCTGAAGACTGCGTCCAGCAGATCACTCCGAAGCTCGTTGAACTGCTCAAGGGACACCACGCCATGAGGGTCCCTCTCATGAAGCGCCGACTATCAGGGCAGTGTATCAGCCTTCAGACGAACGGGGGCAATCAATGCGTCGCACCCTGTCATTGACAAGTTCGCTTCGAAGGCGTACGAGTTCTGCTGCCTGGAGTGCGATGACCTCTTGTGCTACTGCAGGCGAGATCTGTACTGTCGGAGCGGGCGGTTGCATGATTGGTGAGTCCGCGGTACTGTGCATACAGATCAAGGTAGGATAGGCCAGAAACGGGCTCGAAGAGGTTGAAGATCGATACACGGGGCGGAAGGTCGACCAAAATGCAAGGGGCGAAGGAGGCCCGAGGGAGATGAACGCCGCTAGCTTCGCCGGCCGTTAAGCAGCGGGCAGGCGCAATGCAGCGGTATATAGGCCTGGAATGCGCGCGCATTGTGGCCGTCAAGGGCCTCATGGAGGCCTCATTTCGTGTCCCATCAATCTGAGGTCTGGGTCAAAGTACTTCTCGAAGGGCATGTGACTGATACGTACGTAGTTGTTACTCGTGGAAGGCACAATCTATTGCGAGTCGCCCACGACTTGGGAGATGATCCCTGTCGCTGGCAACATCTAGGATTCCAAAAGGAGCTTGTCAATTGAGTGGCCACTCACTTGAGAATGCGTTCGGTGAGCGACTCTTTAGTTATGGGAGATATCTTCTACGCAGACGCTGACACCCAGAGAGCTCTCGCTTACGACCGCTCAAGGAACCCATGACCATAAGTCTCAGGCGAGCCCAACATGTATCGTAGGCGAAGACCGAGGCACCAGTGTGACGGCCCAAGGTTGGGCTGTCTTTGGCGCTAACACCGAGCTCGTTCAGAGGATGATGCATAGTGTACAATATAGAAACCAGTATATAACAGTGGGAATTCATACTATGGGGATATCATATCACCTCGCACCGTCATGCGCTGAGTCGTAAGTACCGATGCAATTGGTGGTTGAACCCAATTCGGCGAACCGGGAACCTGATCGCGGACAGCTTACCGCTCAGGTATAGTACGCGCAACGTATCGGACTCCGCTGGCTTCCCGGAGGACCCGATGACGCCTCTCTGCGTCTGGCCGCAGTCCATCAGGCAGGTGCCATACTGACAACACGGGAGGACACATACCGCTTCGGGGAGTTGCTCAAACTGCTCCGCATTCATCGGCTCTGCGTCTCCGACGATGTAGGTGCCTACATAGTAGTATGCGCCGCTGAAGTGCGGGACAATCTCAACGCCCGTGTCACTTTGCTTCTGGAGACGCCTGATCGACTTCAGCTTGCTATCCTGCCACTTTCTACCTTTACCGTGGAACAGTGCAGGTTTGACGAAGTACGCCACATCGGGACAACTGGCCCAAACAAAGTCAGCAGGCTCGACGATGACCATGTTGCGTATTCCTCTGGAGTGAGTGCGTGAGCTCTTCGAGTCCTTTGAAATGGCAGAAAAGACTCACAAGACCTATTCAGATGGACGAGTAGGTAAGGTCTGGCGTGAGGAAGGTTGTATCTCAAAGCAACCAGATCTCCTACCCCGCTTATCACAACAGGATCAGGGGCTTTGCTCGAGAGCCCTCTGAACATGTCTTCGAGAACACCGCCAGGCGTCATGTGCACACGAGGATCCTCTTCCCATACTCCAGGATCACCGGAATGAGTAGATCGCGACACGTTCTGTGCCAATTGAACTTTGTGATTGCCTGTGTCTTGAGGCGGATCGTTTCTGTCCACGTTGGAGGCCTTGTTGGTACTCTATCAGATCAAGCTAGAGCTCTTCACATTAGGCAGGAAAATGTCTCACCTTCGACAATACGAGTTGAGCACGAAGTTCTTTCTTAAGACTCGCGATCTCATCTAGAAGCGATGCTTCCCTGGCCTAC
Organism: Fomitopsis palustris; assembly: GCA_029783445.1. Lineage (NCBI taxonomy): Eukaryota > Fungi > Basidiomycota > Agaricomycetes > Polyporales > Fomitopsidaceae > Fomitopsis > Fomitopsis palustris. The sequence goes on from JARAOQ010000056.1 coordinate 47,004, forward strand.
AGTAGAAGTATTGACCTGAACACACTCCAAAACGTAGACTACTGGTACCCACGTACCTTGGCCCGCACATACTCAGCATGAGCTTTGTCACGCAAATCCTTGTTCATTCGTGAGCCTCGCAAGAAAGCAGTTGCGGCTTCTTTCTCGAGTCCTTGTTTGGCGTCCTATAGTCACATGAACGCAACGTTTGGGAAACAACGACATTGGTCACATACATGCATCAACGTTATCTCAGAAAGGAGCTCTTGAACGTGTTCCGAGCAGGATGCAAGCTGTGCCTCAGTCCACTTCTGTTCATTCTGTGAAGGCATCAGCATGGTGAGGGTTCTCCCGAGGACAAGGGTCACCGACCTCGACATCTTTGATACGTTCTTTCATCTCGTCAAGCGTTGTGTTGAGAAACTGGTTGTCATCATCTAATTCGTTGATACGTGTCGCCAGACGTTCTGACTCTGCTGAGAAGCGTGCCTGACAATCGGTTAGCAAAGGGAGAAGCAACGGAAGACCAGCGCTGGTGTTTTGCCTTCTCTTTGACTAGGGTCTTCTCTAGATCCAGTCGGGCTATATGAGACTCGGTGGCCTCTTTGCGGAGCAAGTCATTGGATCCCTGGATCATCGTGTAGGTATGTCATAATAAATCATATACAAAAAGACGTACCTTGACCTCGCGAACGTGCTGCCGCTCTTCGTGCACTTGGGTCCTCAACTGACTATTGATTCGCTATGAAGCATCATTGAACGCTACGTCACTTAGATTCACAGTCCGATAATTCAACTCACCTCCATCACTGCTAACTTCTCATGTAACTGTTCAACATGTCTACCCTGATTGCCCTTCAAGTTCAAGTCAATCCATGAGCCAGATACTTAGCTGACGATCACTATAACGAACCTGGACTACAAGCTCCTTGAGTTCATCGATCGTCTTACGCAATTCTTGCCATTGTGTCAAATCACGCTGCCACGCAATCATGAGGTGCTCAGTCAGATATCCGGAACCCCGTACCTTCGCAATGTCGCGCTCGCTCTCAAGACGACGGATCTGGGCTTCCTGGATCGTGACAAGGTTGCGTAGTGCTCCTTCGTCGCGCGGCGGTATGTCGTCTGTAGCCAGTCGCATGGCCGCTCTTTACTAGAGAGGAGTTAATTGCACAAAGGATATACGGTCGAATAAACTCGGCCAGCAGTTGAGAACGTGCCCAGCTAATGACCGAATGTACTCCGCCGCCTAGTTTCGCAAGGTACCGGAGTGCGAGGGACTCGTTCGGAGCGACGCATAACGCCTTTTATGCATGCGATAGAAGACCATGGCAAGCGCCCCGAACGTGAAGCTTCTCTTCGCAGTCTCACGACTGTCACTTCAAGCGAAGGAAGATAAGAGGTGAGAAAATCATATATGTTACGGGCAACTCGCAAGCTTTCACAGAAGGATTCTCGCACCCCATGCCCCCACCTTCGGAGGGCCAGGCATGCGGACATGACCGCCACTCTCGAAACAGCAAGAAAGAATGAATAGAGCATCGAAGCTGTATACCACCTCTCACGCCCCATCATCAGACACGTCATCATCCGCGACAACAGTCGCAGCGCGAAGCTGCTGAGAGCACTGCAAGGATTCAATGAGATGAGATACCAGGACCTCGTTGTATCCCGCTCGCTTCAGAGTAAAGCCTGTCCCACTAAGCTGCCCGGTTTCAAGCATGGCGCGCACTTGAGAACGATGGCTCTTATGGCCCGCCTGCCTGACAAGCTCTTCGCGCATCTGTGGCTGCTCCTCAGTATGGAAATGCATTGGCGAAATCAACGAACCTCTGGCGGGAGTGTCTGAAATCCGTCGGCGGAGAGTGTTCTTGTTTCAGTCACCGCGTACGTCCCGAGATAATACCAGCTGCCTCCTTGACAGGTGAGGAGTTCGACCATTGGAAAGCGACGCAAAAGCTGCCTGTCTGAACCTTGCCATGAGCCTTTCTTAGAGAGTCGGCGATCGGGCTTTACAGAGAAGCCAGCAGTTGGGAAGTCCATCCAGCATGTCTCAGCCTTGATCACTATTACATTGTATCGGCTGAGACCAGACCTGTCTAGCACGTGGGGTTCGCGTCAGGAAACGGCACTCACATCGCCTGGTCATACAGAAAATGAGCATAACGATGACTGACGAGACAAGTCGTGGCACCTTGGAAACGTTGTTGATGAACCCGCGAGAGTTGCTTCCCGCGCATAGTGCCATGATATTGTGGGTATGATCCTTGAAGGGATACTGGCTCACACTGAGGAAAGTAGGTTGTGTATGTTCCACAACCGAGCTCTGTGTAGCCTCCTGACCGCCGCGGATGCGCCGAAGCTCAGTTGCGAGCACCGCATACCGTATTTAATACATGGGTCAATGACACGGTATTGGCGGTGTAAATGGGAGCCCACCTGCATCTGGTCGTATCTCGCTTGTAACTGAGCTACCTCCTGCGCCAGGGTCGCATTTGCTTTCTAAGGGAACTCTGGTATGCCACCGGTCGACAGAATCAATGTCACCGCATACCTCGACATCTTGTAATCGCTCACGCAGCTTCTGCACCTCGCCCTCGTCCAGCGTTAGGACGACACGTTCGAGGCCAATTGGTATGTTGACGCGTACAGTGGTCATCTCGCTTCGAGCTGGGTACCCTCTGGCCGTGTGAGATATACCGGGCTATGTGCCCGCAACGAGGCTGCCCGAGTAACCAAGATGTGGAACAAAGATAGCAAATCATGATACTAGTACTCACAACATTTGAACTTTATCACCACGAGTAGAACCGTATGCATCGGAAAGCATACCAAACCTTCATCAAGGGAATCTAGGCCGCGTGTTCCCTGGGGGCTGTCACGACAGCACATTACTATTCGAGGCCAGATTCAGGTGCGAAGCGTCGCAGCTAGCCTCCTTCGCAGTCAAAGCCGCCCACGATCATCCATCTGCATGAACTACACAGTGCCGTTAATCAGACAATTACAAGCAAAGCCAGTGCGGATGCCCCAACCACGTCATGCTTTGCTGTCAACACCGCCATCAACATCTACGATCGGGGGATTCAAAGACAATTGAGGGACCTCCTTGAGCGCGTTGAGGAGACTGACGGCCGTGGCCTCACTGTATCCCACTCGTTTGAGTGTATATTTAGTCGCGCTCAACTGACCGCTCTCGAACATTGCGCGCATCTCAGCGGAATGGTCAAGATCCCCCGCCTGGGAAACCAGCGCATCACGGATCTGTGGGGAGCATTGAACACGCAAGAGAGCAGTGTGTTGGAGGCTACACACCTCTACTGGAAGTGTTTGAAAGCTGGCTGCAGAAACACTCTCCCGACGAACTGTCGCGTACGTCCCTACATAGCACCAACTACCTCTTGCTTGGGTGAACAGGTTGAGGTCGCAGGGATTTCCTGTGACTTGCGTATAGGCATTGACCCACCGGCCCTTCGCATTGAGGTGCCGATCTGCCTTGACATAGTGGGCTGTGTCCGGGAATTCTTCCCAGTAAATCTCATCCTTTGTCATCATCAATTTCCGCCGACTGCCTCGAAACACTGTAAATGGACTCTGACGTAACGAAGGATATACCGAGACGAACGCACAGATCCTGTCAAGGGACGGGATCAGATCGTATGCGGGAACGAGTAAACATAATTACACGCGGGACTTTCTTCCTGAGTGATTTTGGATTCCGTGCGTCAGCACGACAAAGTGCCAAGATACCTCGGGCCTCATCCTTGTAGGGGTATTCAAGGGGTGCATCTGTTTGAATCTCCGCGGGGAAGGCAGCAGGGCTTTGCACGGTTCGCGGCGGGCTACCTATGCGCAGCAGCTCGGCCGAAAGCTCTGCATACTTTCTCTGATACAAGGCGTGAGCTCGAGCGATACTGACCCACGCAAATCGCACCTCCAGTTCAACATAGTGACTGTTCAGTCGGGCGACCTTCTCCGTTAAGTCAATGTTCAAGCTCTGTATGCATTCCTTGCTCATCAAGGGACATCCAGACGAGAAAGTTGAAGACATACCTCAGCATCCTTCAGTCGCCGGCGCAATTCGTCGAGCTCCCCGTTGTTCAACGTCAAAACAACGCGTTCGACACCCCTTGGTACCGCGACGTGCGCTGTGGTCATCTCGTTCGAAGTGCAACAAGGCGGGGATTCCCCCACGAGTGGGATAGCCGTATCTCTCACACTGCAACGTGCGAGAGGCGAGGGCAGCGGTCTAAGGTGAGAATGAATGTGGGAAGACGATGTGAAGGACACACTTGTTATTGAACCCAATCTTCACGAGGCAGATTGCATGATTCGTAGCTCCTGGCCCAGCCAGCGGTTCGCTCATGTCAAGCGTGCTCCTCATTCAAATCTCATCCGTATCGAGATTCTTGTGACGTCAACGCAGCACGATTGCGCACACACTGCAGATTCGAGGGGTCGCATAGCTGCGAGCAGGGCCAAGACCTATCTCCGCACGCTATCGTAACAATGTCAGCAGCGAGACTCCTCAATCGTCCTCCGCAGATTCGTCACTTCCAACGCCGCGGCCGTCATGACCGCTGGCTCTGGCTCCAGACATAAGGCCCACCCAGACGCCTTCGTTCACGCCTACCCTTTTCAACGTGATCTTCGTCATCGGAAGGGTGCCCTCCTCAAGCATTGACCGGAGTTGATACTCATGGCTCTTGTGGCCAGCCAACTGTGTGACACGCTGCTTTACCTTTCCGGCATGATCAGTCACTAATGTCCCCCCCGGCGAAGTTGGAAACGCACCTGCTCGGGAAGCGCACGGAATGCTTCGCAGGGTAACTTCTCCGACGAGACTGCCTCGAAAGTTCCCAAGTAGTGCCAGACCTCGCCGATGAATGAGCTCATTGACCGGACGACGCAGTTTGCCATGTCGGACGTCCGTCCACTGTTTCTTCTTATGGAGGACTCGGTCGGGTTTGATGGCATATCCGGTCATCGGAAAGTCCTCCCATACGATTTCGCGTCTCACTGTGATCAAACTAATGCATCCTCTGAGGTAGATAATTTAGCACAAGTCCTTCTAGAACGAGATCAGACTCGTACAGAGACTGTTGATTGTCAGAGTGCGACGATGTCAAATGTTATGATAGGCAGGACGCACATTTCTGATCTCTTTGAAGACAGGTTTGGGAGACTTATGATGCGAGAACTGTAGAAGGAGGATCTCGGGATGACCGGGCGCGGGTACAGCGCCGGGAAGTTCGTGGTGCTGAGGTCGCATCGTTGCAAAGGGATCCGGTTTCTGAGTCTCTACGCCACCGAGTATCGTTCGCATATCATTCAGTTGCCTCTGCGAAGCGATAAGTTGAGGTGATTGCAGAATTATTCCACCGTCGTATATACCTGAAGGGCACGGGTCAACGCCTGGACCTTGTCCACGTCTGCAGCCACGATAGCCTGTCCGGCAAGGCTGTAAACTTGCTGTCGTATCGTGGAAACTAAGTGCACTCACTCCGATGACGTTGTCCATTTCCTTACCAGTGCGTGAGCCTCTCGTAGGACACGATCTGCATATGCAGGGATAATGCCTACTTGTAGCTTGTCGATCGATTCCCTGAGTGCTTCGAGGTCAGCAACTACACCGGCCGTATGTAGCTTGCTCCCTATCAGCCGAAGTACGACACTGGTATGGAGCGTGCTTACTCTCGCAGTGTCCAGCCGACTGAGGATTTCAGGCTGTAGAGACTGTACGGTGACAACGTCGCCCATATTGCGAGATTCACCAGGCGCAAATATAGTGTAAGTAGTCTTTATGTTAGCGTCGCGCACAAAGCCGACGAGAGAAGAACGGGAGCTCGGGATCAATCATCATACGAATTATATACACCAACCTTGAACACGAACTCTATCGACCTCAAATCAGAGCTTCGTGCTCAGCATGGCCACGATCGTACATGTATGCTTCGTAACAGTACTCGGACATCCACGTGTAGTCGGATAGCCAAGCCTAGAGCGAGCCGTCACTTCTTCTTCCACACCGCAAATATAGGACGAGGTGTTCCTTATGCACCTTCTCCTTGGGCGAGAGCGGGTGGGTTGACAAGCTCTTGGGCAGGCAAGAGTCCACGAAGACAGGTGCTCACTAAGTCTGTAGCTGAAGAATGAGAAAATCATAGCATCCCGAGGCTGAACATGATGGTAGCATGTCGAGAACGAGACGACGTGGGCGACGGCCGTGTTCAGGCAATCGGAAAGCGCGCGCCTGCCCTGAAGCTGTAACTAGCGCCGGAGATCCGTGACTATCAGAGTCCGTCTACAGTACTTGACGAACTATTCCACAACGCTATGGCTCCTCGACTATCTCTAACTTCTACACTACACGCTTGACATTGAATGTGCTCTTTCCTGCCGCCCATTAAGATTCGACGATCTCAATTCGCAAGGACATCGTCGTTATTCGGTTTCAAGCGGTTATATGCCTTTGTCAAGGACCTGGATTGCTAGGGAGACATTGTTATCCGTGCGACTCACCTTAGACAGCGGGCTGGACCTCTCTGAATGTTTGAGATATCAACCTTCTCACTGTTATGGACCCTATACTCAAGTCTAGCAACGGGTTCACTTACTATCGACGCGGTATGTACTCGATGTCATTTGGTTGCCACCTGAGCCCACCTCCACATGTCGGTCCCGCGCTCGCGAACATCCACGGCGACCTGAATAGACCTCTCTGTGGCGACGCACAAACCACGCCGGTATTGCTGCCAAACCGTTGATATTCGCCTGTCAATTCCGGGCGCTTTGGATCTTCTGCACGTCTTTCGGCTTGTCATAGCAGAAGATAATCCTATATGGATTGCTTCTGTTCGAACGCAGAAGCGAAGGAGACTCATCTTTCTTGAAGGTGCTTCGTTTCCAAACATCGATGCAGACCATCCGTAAGTAACTTCCTAGTAATGCTGAACGGGCCATGTACGGATTGTCGCAGACAGTACGCTTCTGTGCATGCACTACAGGATCATGAATGCGAGTGGCGTGTCTGTGGCTACAGAGTGCGGGGGAACATATATACAAGAGGACCATATATACATGAGAGGCACCATCACCTATTACTTTGGAACAACGCCGGTGATGGAAGCACGAGCGCAAGAGTAGCAAGGAAGTTGTCGCATGGCTCGACGCAGCAGCTGCATATGCAGTCATTGGCGTAGAATGGGATTGTCTGCACGCGCGTAACGAGCAGCTGCTCACCAAAGTACGGCCAGCACCCCTCCTCGACCGCAGCCACCAACCCCGCCTTAAAAATGTACACGGGCATGCAACTGTAGTTCGCCAACGCGAATTGCACGAAGACCACAAGTTGCTCGAGGTCCATGGACACATCATAGTCGAGCCATCGGAGCAGCGTACGTTCGAGTGCGTTCAGGCGTGTGATCGTGTACCGGCCCGCCGCAGCGTGTACGAGGTGGATGTTTCTCCCGGTATACTCGAGTATGTACTTCTGCGCGACCGCCAGGCTGGCCATGAAGTAGTCGTCCGCGTGTGCAAAATCAGGCAACTGCACTCCGGGGTGCGCGTACTTGAGCCTCTGAAGGAGAAACATCGCTCCGAATGCGAGTACAGATTGAGAGTGGGTATGGTAGCCACCGCTCGCGTGGAGGGTGTCCGATATGAGAAGCAAAGACGTGTGCGAGATGTATGCGGATTGTTCTCCCATGCTCTGGCCGTACAGATGGTATGTAAAGCGCGCGATCAGCGCCACGAGCCTCTCGTGGGCGTCATGCTGCGTTGACAGGTGGGGTTATAATGTAAGCATGTGGTCAATGCAAGAGCAGGGCGGGACGCGCACCCAGGATAGATCGCTGAGGTTCGGGAGGGGGCGCATTCTCGCGTCAGGACGAGCGAGAGCGAGACGTGGAGGAGAGGCTGTCGGGACACGCGAAGTCGGCGAAGGAGAACGAGCAGAAGATTCGAATCATTTTTATACGCGTACGAACCACCTCTGCTAGCAGGGTTATGTTGCAGGGGACCGCAGGAATCATCGCTCGTTTAGGGAGGGGCCCTCTCCATCCTCCACACGGTAACATGTGTCTGGCGATTGGGTCTTGCAGTGGCGGAGCGGGGCTCCCGGCGGAGGACAAGGAACTGAAATGAGCATTATCGGTGTTTCGATCTACGTTGTTTGGCTTGTATTCATGAGTGTGACTGAGTCCCAAACAAGAACGGAAAGACATATAACATACCCTGATTTTCGTTGCTTGAACATCGCGTGGGCTCTGCGCATGTGGCAAGTGTGCCGCTCGCTAAGACTGCTCATCGCCACATCAGCTTGTTCTTTCGTGACCAAGGCCACAGGAAACCATGGTAACAGAGGACAATGGTACCCATAACTTTCCTTGGACGAGACACTTGCCACCCAGTCAGTGATGCGCGTGCCCGCTGTCTCGCATGAGCACCCGGGCCTACGCAAGGGAGGCCTGGAGTTAATGAACAGGAACCTCACTCACCTCAAGCTCGTTTCCGTCAATAGGCAGGCAGGATTAGCATTCGCCTAGGATGCGAGCCTGGTATCGGAGACATGTATAACAAGAGGGCGTATGCTGGCCCCACGACTTCCTGTAAGCGATGTTAGCAGGACAAGTTGCGTACCTCGCGAAACGCATATTGACGATGTTTATTCGCGAGTCAGTTGTAAGAATGTTCGGTGCTCTCAAGATTTGCCACGATCTCAGGGTGCTACACTCAAGGCTCAGTGACGGGTCAATCATCCCAGCAGTGCGGCGTAGAGCGTGATGACCTTCATGTCCCTGCCCTGAACCGGCACATTCACGTGACTATATCATCGCGAGATGTTACTCCCCCAAGCTCCTCAGTACCCGGAAGAATGGCAGTAGCACCCATGCTTGTTACAAAGAGGCTACGTCTCAATACCTGGTAAGAAGTTGCATTGCACGCCATGTACTGTACAAGTCTGTGTTCCACAGCAGTCTGATAGCCAACAGCGGCAAAACTCTAGATCTCCTCTAAAATAAAGCCCAAGCCTTTCTCGTATGCTCTTACAGCCTCTGGTGCGAGTACCGGTGTCGATTTGTCTGGATCCATCAAAGCATGTGCAGCGCCAGGGACAAGGACTAAGTCGGCCTTGATACCTAGCTCCCGCAAGCGGTTGAATGTCGTCTGCGACTCAGCTGGCTCCACAACCTCATCCAACTCTCCGTGCACAAGGCACGTAGGGGGGAAATCTGCGCCTAGATGTGCCTGCAGGATTGCAGGACGCAGCTCGGCAGGCACGGCGCCGAAGCGCTCGGAAGCCGGTAGGACTCGCAGATTGGCGGATATAGGCTTGCCTACAACGTAGTCCAACAACTCTCCTGTCTTCCACCAATGCATGTACAGGCCAATTCGGTTATCGTCGTCACGAAGTGTCTGGTCGGGTCTGAGAGTCACTGGAGCTTCAGAGATTGGGGCCGGAGGGCAGTTCAAGAGGTGGCTAAGAGAGGACTCCGTTACACTCTCCGACCCTGGATAGGGCATGAAACCGTCCTTGGGTTTGACCCAGCCATCGCCTAGCACATCGCCTCCCATCCCAAAGAGCAATAGGAGGGATTTGGGCTTTGGATGGGCGTGGATACCTGCTGCCATTGCAGGATATGCCCCACCAGAGGCTCCCACGAGGGCAATGCGGTTTGCGTCCAGCGAAATGCCGCTGGGGAGATGGTCCTGCGAAAACTTTGGGTCTGCTAGGAAAGAAAAGAGCGCCTTCATGTCCTCGATGATGTCGAACCCGGTGGATGGGTAGAGTAGGCGATAGTCCGCGCCCATGAAAATACAACCACTTTTCAGGACTGACTCTGGAAGGTGTATCCTCGTCGGTCAAGAATGAGGCCGCAAGAGATTGATCACAGACCTTTCATCCAGTCAGGGTAAAACACGTCGTGACGAGAGCCAGCGATGATACCCCCGCCATGGAGGTATATGACGGCGCCGAGGCTTCCAGCGGTCACAGGAGAGGGAACATCGTAGTCCAGTTTGATGTCGACGGAGTCGATGTGCGAATAGCTGATTGTAGGCATTTCGGAGAGTATAATGCGATTCTGGCGTAGGAACCAAACTCGGTCAGTTGGGTGTCTGCATCAGCTGTTAATTATCTGACCGAAGAGGCGGGCAGTGTGTGAATACAGGCAGAGCTGCTCCCTGCCCCTCGGCTTTATACAAGCGAGAACAATCATCGGATAGGGGTAGAGCGCATGTTGTGTTGTCTGATTCTCGCACATCACATCACCTCGACACCAAAAATACGCGTTGAGTGCAAACATTCGGGCACACCGGTGTTCGAGCTACGCACTTGCGCACACAAACGTGGGTTATGTGAGGTGCGGGGTTTAATATGTCTTTAGGGGCAACTGACAGGCCTCAGCCACCATAAGCTTGAGTGCTGCCCCACATGCCGGCCGGAGTGCCTCCGTTACAACCCCTCATGTGCACTCACTGACTGTACTTGTCGTGCGAGAATGCGTATCCGCCGAATGTGGGCAATCACCTCGGAGGACTCGGAGGACACTATGTCCACGGAGTAATTCTTTCTCCGTTGAACCTTCATCTGGTGGAGTCACTGAGCGTGCGCGTTATCAGACTGAACATCTGGGCAGCTCACCGTCTCGAGACCGTCGAAATGCGAATGACGCCGACACAACAACGGAGAGTCGGCGCTTACTTCACCATAAGCTTCGACGCTGGCACAACGAGGCCATACCGTATAAGCACTGGATTACCCTCATGATGCTCTTCAACCGCTGCTAAACGCTGGCCAACTGATGCGTTTTAGCTGCCATGAGGAGTTACTGGGAACAGTGTGACACTGGCGTATCTTTGGGAAAGAGAGTTGAATGTGTGTCAATGGGCTTACCATTGGGCAGGTCGGTAATTCTCCCACAGCTCGCTGGGAAACCTGCACTCCCATTTTCGTAGAGGATACGCCTGTGAGCGGCGATTAGGCTACGACACACGAGACACATTTCATAATGTGTATGAGAAACGACCTAGTGTCAGTACACGGGCGATGTGAATGACACACCTGATAGTGCCGTTTGACAGCAACTCAATGGCCGGCTGGTGTAGCGCAGACACCACTCCACTAGTAAATCGTTGCACCCGAGTGACAGAAAATTCGAACCATCGCCGGGTGAGAGCGTGCGTCGCACTAGAGCACAGTATATATCCCCTGAGCGTGCAGACTGGAGTACAGTGACGGCCACTGTGCTTGTCTAAACACACGCACCCTCAATCAAGATGGTACAGAACTCAGCTGTGCACCAATCACCCGTGGGCGAGTCGGAGGCCCGAAGCGGAGAGTTTGCTGCCTACGCTCGTCTACCCCTCGATGAGCGTTTCTACGCCTCCCAGGTGGGCGAAGAGAATATCGCCTTTCTGAAAGCGCAGACGAGGATCAAGGAGAGCAATGAGATCAAGAAGCACATCATGAAGATCCAAGCGGAGGCATACCAGGTGAGCCCGTCATACGAGTCCGTCGAATAACTATGGTCACTAACAACGGTTCACGAGTATAGGTGTATCCCTACCCGTTCATCCGCTGGTTCTGGTTTGTACAGTAAGTACTTTCGATGCTTGGTGGAGAGGAACAGTGAACTCACAGTGAGGAAGGACGAGTATCTCACAAAACTCAGCCTACGAGCGCCTGCAAGCTTTGGGCAAGACGAGGCAAGGGGCCATCTTCGTAGAGGTGCCTACTGCCTGTAAGTCAAGTTTTGGTGGACGTCAGAAGGTACTTACTAACGAACATGTAGTTGGAAATGATATCAGGAAGGTGGTAGCGGATGGCTTCCCACCCCAGAACTGCGTTGCTGCCGACCTCGAGGCCCGTTCGTCACCCACCTGATACATGCTCTGGCCTTTCACTCACAACATATTGGTTTGCAGCATACTGGGAGATCGGCCATCGCCTGTTCGAGAGCTCTCCCGAGACGTTTCCCGTCACATTCATCCCAGGCGATATCTTCGATCCAACCTACCTCGCACCCACCCCTCAGATCTCTACGTTCGGGCCGGCTCCGGTGCTTTCGGGTCTGTCCAGCCTCACGCCCCTACAAGGTCACGTATCCGCGATCCACGCTTCGATGTTCTTCCACCTCTTCGACGAAGCAAAGCAAGTCGAGCTCGCGCGGCGCCTCGCAAGCCTTCTCTCGCCCGCACCCGGCTCGCTCATCCTCGGTCGTCAGTTCGCCGCGCCTGTCAAGGGTTCGCGTACCGGGGTCATTCACGCGCCGGACCAGCCCGTCGTACGGCTCTTCTGCCACTCTCCCGCATCGTGGGCAGCGCTGTGGGACGGAGTGGTGTTCAGCAAAGGCACAGTTCGCGTCGAAGCGGAGTTGAGGGAACTGTCGCTCTATGTAGGCTCGCCGCCCGAGCAGAGGTTCTGGTGGATGTTCTGGTCGGTGACCAGGTTGTAGGAGGTTCCCCTGATTGAAGAGCAAACATGTAGTAGCCTCAAACAAAGAATCAATAAAGCATGGCCGAGTCACTGACGAGAGTATACAATAAAACCCACGTATCATCACAACCTATTCTCTATACCCCGATGTCAGCCAAGATCTTCTCCGTCGTTTCATATAACTCCTTCCCGAGTTCAGATCTGTCGCAAGGAGCGTATACGCTACCCAGCTTGCCCGGTGGCACGATATATGCGCCCTTGTACTTCGGATCCTCGCGAACGGCAGGAGAAGCCGCTGCGAAAACAGTACTATAGGCGCCCTTCTCTGGACTAGTGAAGAATGCGTTAGCGATGAAGGCGTACACAGGCGCCTTGAAAGTTCCCGCAGAATGCGCAAAGTTTTGAACACCATCTGGCACACTTGAGCTAAGCTATAACCATGGTCTAAAACGTAGACGTTACCTGTATTCACGACGCCGGGGTGAACAGCGGTAACAATGATAGGGACCCCTTCCGCGTCCAGTTGTCTTTGAAGCTCCTTCACATGCAGAACACCCATGTATTTGGTGAAATCTCCAGGAGAAGTGAGTAGTGAGACGTCAGATCAACGGGAAGGCACTCACTGTACCGCCTATTCGAAGCCAGACTCTCGCCCTTGAACTCGCGGTTAAAGTCATCGATACTGCGGAAGTGACAGTCTTTCGGCGGCATACGATGGCCTTCGGAAGTCAGCTATAGCTCCCTCAGCAAGGTCCCATGAAGCAGCGTCGCTCGAACAAACCATGACAATCCGGACGTCGATATTCGGCTGCTGCGCTGTACGCTTGAGCAGAGGAAGCAGTGTGCGCACGAAAACGTATGGACTGAAGTAGCTGAGCAGAGTCTGAGCCCAGATACACAGGGAATTGGTCTCAAGACTTTACTTGACCACTGCAATCTCTTGAATACCTGCAGCGCGAACCGTCACTTAGTGTCGCCGATCCGACATGAGTGCTCCTCACCATCCGACGTGAGCTTGTACGGAGTCAACAACCTTGAAAACAGCTGTAAAAGTCTGGAGATACGGGATATCTTAGCAAGGACTTACAGCGCAGCCGAGTTCACTTCACGCGAATGGAGTCCAATGAACAGGTTGATCACTCAAGTAAAAGGCGACCGCATACGCACCCAAGATATCCAACCTCTCCTCCTTCTCCAAGAAAGCCTCCGCTGCCTTCTTTGCGTCCCTCGGGTCGCTGTAGTCGAGTGGGAGCCAGACAACCTCGCCGTTACCAGGATCGAGTCCAGCCTTCTGTATCTTCTCGATGGCGGCCTTCGCTTTCTCCTCGTTCCGCGCGCCCATGTACACCTTCGCACCCTTGCGCGCGAGGTGCTGTATGGCGGCGCATCCTACGCCAGAGCTGCAGGATCATAGTGGTGAGCAGCTCTATCTGAGTGAGAAGAACGCGCTGCATGCGCACGGGCGCTGCAGGCGTGTTTGGCGGGCGGCAACGACTCACTTTCCTCCCGTCACGATGATGACTTTGCCCTTCAAGTCAGGGAGGTCGTCCTCCGGAGTGAATGTCTTCGAGAACAGACCCATGGCCTCGCAGAGGTCGGGAAGCGCAGCAAAATGAGAGGTCAAGTAGCAGTGGCATGGCATCCGCGTTTTGCCTGCACTTTAACGGTCGAACACTGATGCAGATGCATCGCGGGGTATGACAGCGTGGAACCTGTGGAACATATGAATAACATGAGACTCGTTGCTGGCACTGGCGACCATGACGACCCCAACGCTTCGCCAGGAGAACTTCGTGCAACCAAGCCGGGAGTTTAGAGCCTTGCTTCGACTCTTATGTCCTCGCCAACACTATCTAGTACAGCACACTGCCAGTGATCACCGGATGCCCATGGCGGACGTATGGAACTCAGGAAGTCTACCCCCGTATAGATACATCCTTGACGGTTTGCAGCTGCAGTGCGTGATGCCAGATTACAAGGTACCTGGTGTCCTCATGAGGTTGCAATTGGATTGCGACAGGTATGAACCTCAAGCTTCCTACAATACTATGCGATACCGATGATCCGTCGAAGCGTCACTTGGGGTGTTATGAACACAAACGAGGCAGCAACAGTCTTCAATGCTAACTGGCAAACCTCATGCAGAGTCTAGAGAAAACGTGCAGTCATGCCGACGTCGTGCACTGACCTGATCGTCCCTTAGTCTTATGCTAGTAGCCACTTCGAACGCATCAGTAACCAAGATCCTTCACTTCCCCTTCGCGACCCGCCCAGTGAACGTCGACTATATTGACTAGCCTCTCCGCAGCGCCTGAAATCAGCCCACTTGCTGGCATCTTCGTCCTCTGGGTCCCGTTCACGTTCCACCGTGTACTTGGCCTCGATGTACTTCACGCAAACGCGTTGCGGTTCGCATCCGTCCCGCTCTGGAGACTGGACAGAGCAGTGCCCTTGCTAGACACTCAAGCACCGCCTTGCCGTACAACTTGAGGAACTTGACAACGTACTGGCGCGCTGCACCGTCTTCCTCATCTTCAACGAGGAATGTTGGACACAATGCCTTTGAATGGTTCCACACAACGGATATGAATTGGCTTCGCGCCTTCCCGCGCGAATTCGGTCGGCATGGGGAAACAAACCCATTAAACCAGTTTGTCTCGTCCATTGGACTGATAGTTTCGTGATAGGTCCTCGGCCGGTGCGTTGCTTCCTTGAGAGCGTAGAGGAAGCGACCCACACGCGATGCATGCCCATCGTCCGCCGAGCGGCTTGGTGCGAGCCATGTGTTGTAGTCCGAGAGTCGCTACACCACGACGCGCGAAGTCGAGACGTGTGATTGACCCAAAGGCCTAAATCACGCTCGTATGTCGTGCTTCTGCGACAAATCCGAACACAGCGAAGGCAAGGTGGAAGATTCCGAAAGACAGTGCCCCCGGTTCGGACCTATTCCGGCCATAACGCCCATCCAGCCTAAGGAGGGTACAGCCCCGTTTTGGCAGTCATAGTACCGCGAAGGCTTGGCTAACCTCGACGGAGACCTGCGGTTCTTGTTAGAATGCAATCTGCATACACGACAACAAGTACGGATCCACACACGCCTATCGGATCCTTGGAGAACATTGTCACTTTCTCCGTTCTCCTCGCGGGCCTGAACGGACCCATGATGAGGGCCGTTCTTGCAGCCACGGAAGGCTGCCTGCCAGGGGGTGCGAGTTTCTTTGTGATGAGCTCATCCCGTTTGTCGTCCAAGAACGTGCAGAACTTGTCCGGTGCACCCTTGCATTTGCGAAAGCAACCACCCAGGTCAATACATACAAGAGGGATTTCTGATAGAGGTGTGTCTGTATCTTGTGCGCATCACGTCTTGTCAAAGAGAGGAGTACGAGTGGACCATTAATCAGTCTCCTCGAAGGTGTCCCATGCAGCTGCTCGTTTGAACCTAGACGCCCAATTGTGTAAGTTTGATTCTACCGCTCTGCGCAACCTACAGCGGTACAAGCTTGGGAGATTGCCTGGCATGGCATAATGGAGAGAGGCCCCAACCTGTCTTGATACGAGTCCTCAATTGCTTGGCAATATAGTAGTGGTGGCCAGCAGAAGTTAGGCGCCCATATACTCAGCCAGCGCCATTGTGACATACATACTTATACTCTCTTATACTTGAGTTGTACAACTTAGCCTTTCCTATCATCCTATGAGATCTCTGTCATTTACGTGCACCCTGTACAGATTGTGGTGCTTTGTGGACAGCATGTTATGCTCTCTTCGGAAGCAAAGTGATTGGTTCCGTGGTCACCAAAGGGGTGGCCTGGAAATGACTCGACACTCACGTCACTGCACTCATCTCTCTTCAACCACCACCTACCGCCGCCAGGTACTATGCGCATGTCTACGGGTCAGGGGAGCGCCACTATTGGGATCCTTGGTGAGTTGTATTTGTATACGCTGAGTCTGCTGTGGCTTCAACTCGTCCTAGCCCTGCAAGGTGCATTCGTGGAACACCAGACGATGTTCCAGAAACTCGCCCTGAAGGAACAACTACACATAGTGCAGGTGCGAACGGTGGAAGACCTGAAGAAATGCCACGCCCTTGTAATACCTGGCGGAGGTGAGTATGCACGATTCTCTGCCACACTGCACACTTGCTCAGGTGGTCGTGTGCCTGCTAAGAATCGACAACAATCGCATTGCTTGCCCGACTGGCCGGTCTCCTAGAACCTCTACGAGAATTCGTGAAGTCAAAACCTGTATGGGGGACATGCGCGGGTGCGATCCTCTTGGCGCAAGCAGCCGAGGGTATGAAGAAGGGCGGGCAAGAGCTCCTCGGTGGGATGTCTGTCACCGTGATGAGGAATGGGTTCGGGTCTCAGGTATGTCGCCCTGTGCATGTTGCATATCCAGATGTCAAACGGGCATGTTTCATCAGGTCGAGTCCTTCGAAGCGCCACTTGACGTTCAAGGGCTTCGCGAGCCCGACGAGCCCTTCCATGGTGTTTTCATTCGTGCTCCCGTACGTCATCACTCCCTCGCCAACACAGTTCTCTCACAGCTCCGCCAGGTCATATTGTCATTGAATCCTTCCCCGAGCGACCCTCCTATTGAGATTGTATCTCGTCTTCCTACAAGTCTTCTTCCACACAACCACTCATTGCATGCCCTGGAAGAAGACGACACTGACCCACGCGACCCGCGAACTATTGTAGCCATACGACAGGGGCGCCACCTACTCACAACCTTCCACCCTGAGCTGACGAAGGACGATCGTTTCCACGAATACTTCATCCGGCAGTGCGTCCTACCCTCACTATCATCATGACCGGGCACAGACTACTGGATGGAACGACGCCCGCATTTATGTATGCATCGTAAGCCATGTAACACGCGCATGTATCCACAGGCTACCTCTTGTTCTAGACACGACATCCACATAGACTAATCATAGACTGCTTCGGATGCTATTTTTCTCCTCGTGCAACACTGCGACATGCCCACGGAATTGCGTTGAAGCTCGCAAACCCTGACCCGGGCGATAAGGATCGAATGACCACACGCGGGAGGCGCTTCCACGCGCATGGTGAGTAGCTATCGCAGGTACGCTGCTCTCCTCGGCTCGGCTCCCGCACTCCCACGTCGCCATACATCTATCACCAACTGAAGCTGTTCTCGAAACCCGCACGAGACGCTCAGCGTTCTACCGGACTACTTATAGCGGCGCTGTCCTCGACTGCGCACATGCTGTCGACACTCGTACGCGCTGCGGCGGTCCTTGCGGGCCTCGCGGTCTTCCAGGGTTCTGATGCCCATGCGAGGCGGGCGTTCACGAAAGCAGACTTGAGGGCGCGACAGGAAGAGGCAGTGAGGAACCTCAGTCCTCAACGCCGTGCAGAGTCAGGCAGTGGAGGTCCTGGAACAGTAAAAAACATCACTTTCAGCAACCCGCGGGCGTCTGGTGAGCAATTCCTATGTGTAGAGTGGTCATATACTCATGACAAGCCAGAATTCTACGTTGACGGCGCGACCATTCCACTCGTCGATTGGGACGTCGGTCCCAGCTGGGCAGGCTTGTTGCCCATCAGCAACAAAACAGATGAGACGAGACAGGTGCGTGACTCCCTCGAACGTTTGAGTAGCGCCCCAGGCTCAACAGAATTGCTCGTCTCATTCGATGCATCTTCGATGCACCAGTTGTTCTTCTGGTTCTTCCCGCCAGGTCCCGAAGGCAGTCTGGACGACCTGATATTCTGGTGCGCCACAACGAGGACGCTAAGCCACTTGGGCAGCTGACAGTTGTGCTCTATTAGGACCAATGGTGGACCCGGGTGTTCTTCCCTCGAAGGTTTGTTGCAAGAGAACGGGGTAAGCGCCGAACATCTGTCGATCATGGGCGTCCCGAGTGAACATGAGGGCTTGGGCTTTAGCCTATCAGCTGGTCGTGGGGTCAAGCAAAGGCGACGCCGAATCCATACAGCTGGACAAACCTCTCTACTATACTGTATGTTGAGCAGCCCGTCGGCACTGGTTTTTCGCAAGGGACGCCGGATATCAACGTGCGTATCTGTCTTTGAGCCTAGTAGACAGTTGTGGCGCTGACGGTACTCGATAAGAATGAAGATGAGCTCGCAGAACAACTTGTTGGTTTCTTCCAGCAGTTCTTCGAGGTCTTCTCGGAACTAAAGGGCAAAAACTTCTATCTGACCGGCGAAAGCGTAGGTCGTCCATCTGTAGCGCGTCACTCGCTCACTTCTCTTCGCTTCACAGTACGCGGGAACATACATCCCTTGTGCGTACGTTGAGATCCGCGTAGCACTATTTTTGACTCTACATTGCCCCCCCCCCCCCCCCCCCACATTGTATGGCAGATATCGCCAACTACATCTACGACAACCCGGACTCAGTGCCTGTTCCGCTGAAGGGCTTTTGGATATCTGATCGTGAGTGGAACCATTGCCTTTGCAATGCACTTACTGAACAGCTATCAGCCTCGGTATCATGGGACGTTGTACAGGAGGAAATCCCCGCGGTTGCCTTCGTGCACAAATATGAGAACGTCTTTGCACTCAAGTAAGGCTCCTCGCTCCCTTGACATTGTCAGACCTGACATGGATCTCCCTGGACAGCCAGACCTTCATGGAGTACCTCGACCAAACTGCTGCAGCTTGCAACTACACCGGCTACATGGAGAAGTACATGACGTACCCGCCTCAAGGCTTGCTTCCGCTGCCTGGCTCGAGCGTCGAGTTCGATGACGGTTGCGACGTCTGGGACGCGATCTTCAGCGCCGCCCTGCTTGTCAACCCTGCCTTCGACATATACCGCATCTTCGACACGGTATGCTCTACACGCCATCCATACTGACATCAACCGCTAACGCGCCAGCGTCTAGTGGCCCATCCTCTGGGATGTCCTCGGATTCCCGGGGTCCTTCCCTCAAACGCAAGTTTCACCACTGTACTTCAACCGTGACGACGTCAAGGCCGCAATCCACGCACCGTTGGACGTGGACTGGACCGAGTGCTCCAACATCAACGTCTTCCCGAACGGCGACAGCAGTCTACCCCCCGCGCTTTCCGTGCTGCCGAGCGTGATCGAGAGGAGCGAGCGCGCAGTGATTGTGCATGGGCTGGCAGACTTCATCTTGATCGCGGATGGGTGAGTTCGATGCCCACGAGCAACGCGGTCAGGAACTGATCGAGGTTAATAGCACGAGAATCGCGATCCAAAAGTGAGTGTTGCGCATCTGTGGAGACTATCTGGCTCCCCTAATTCACCCATCCTTTCCTTAGCATGACTTGTAAGCACGCACATACTCAGTGCCCGTACGGTTGGCTGAGATTTGATGTTGCAGGGAACGGCTTGCAAGGCTTCCAAACTCCCATCCAAAACGACAGCTTCATTGTGGACGGCATGGGCGCTCTCGGGAACGTCCACTCTGAACGAGGGCTGACATACTTCGAGGTAGCGCTTTCAGGCCACATGTGAGTCACTGAGTGGTGGCACCCCGCGGCCAAATGCTCACTCCTTGTGCATCATTCTGCCAGGATTCCGCAATTCTCCCCAGTCGCGGCACTGCAGATTATGCAGTACTTGATGGGATTCAGAGACACGCCGTGATGTCCTCTGCCATGTAGTGACTAGTGTACTCAAAGCCGCCCCATGTCTCGTGGTGGCTGTTGCATGTATGGCATTGCCCATGTTGCATGGACAGAGTCTAAGTCTGCTGGTCACAGCGTACCGCGCATTTATGCAGCTATTGATATCAAGACATGCTTTACACTGCGAGGTCGCCAAACAGGACATCATGCGGTGGCGTGGGGCACAAATCAGTGAAGAGGTATGGATTGAATGCCTGCAGCAACACACTCGCAACCACGACACCTCAAAAACAAAGCACCTCAGATCGACACACGAGCCCCCCTACACCCCAATCTCCTCCAACGTCCTCTCCGTCAACTCCCACAGGTCCCTCCCCAGCGCCGGGTCCCTCGCCGTCTTGTTCAGCCCCGTGTTCTTCGTCGGCGGCGTGATATACGCCGCACGGTACGCGCGCGGCTCCGCCCGCACCTCCGGGGCGGCCGCGGCGAACACGGTGCCGTACGCCGCGAGCGTCGGCAGCGTGAAGAACAGGCCCACGATCCAGTGCGCGAGCGCCGACAGGAAGCCCGTCCCCAGCGTCGCGAGCCACTTCTGCGCCCCGTCTATGTGTGTGCGCGCGCCGGGCGGTCAGCGTGCGGGTGCGGGGAGAGCGCGGGGGGACGTACCTGTGTTCACGGCGCCCGGGTGCGTCGACAGCACGATGATCGGCACGCCCTCCTCGTCGAAGCGCCGTTGCCATTCTGCCACCTGCAGGCAGACGAGCAGCTTGCTGAAGCCTGCGTGCGCGTCGTCAGCCCGGAGATGACGCGGCGCGGAGGAGCACTGTACAGTATCGCATGAGGGACGGCCAGGGAAAGGTGGCGTCCTTGTACTCGAGGTTGAAGTCCTCCTTCGTCTTCAGTGTGATCGGGTGCCGCACCGCGTCGTAGCCGTCGGTGGACACCTGCGCGGGGTAAGCGCGATACTCCCGGGCAACTGATGGACTACTCACGGAGACGATCCGAACGTCGCTATTGGGCTCGCTCGCCGTCTTCTTGAGGATAGGCAACAGTGTCCGGATGAACACGAAGTGTCCAATATGGCTGCACGCGATCAAGCACCAGCACATGAGCAGCACTTACTGACTTACTTGACCATCACGGTGTCTTGGATGCCTGTACGCTGAGATGAGCGCGGCGCATCGAATACATGTCCATGCCTGCGCACCGTAGTTTGTTTTCTGATACGGGATCATCATACTGTCCAATTGCTTAGCTCTCGCGCGCGTCCCGGCCTCGATGACACTTACACTGCAGCACAGTTGACTGCCGCTCTCCGTCAGAAACAGCGCCCACTTCGAACAGAACCGACACTCACTCAACACGTCCAGTCGGCTTTCTCTCCGCATGAACTCCTCCGCCGCCCTCTTCACCACATGCGGGTCCACCAAGTCGAGCTCCAAGCTCTCCAGCTGGCCATGGCCAGGGCCCGTCCCCGCGGCCTCCAGCCTCCGGATCGCGTCCTGCGCACGGTCGATCGGGCGCGCGGCGATGTATATCTTCGCGCCCTTGCGCACAAGGTGCTGCGCGATCGCGAAACCGAGGCCGGCCCTGCACGCAGGCAAACGGACAGATGTGAGTTGGGGTACCTGGGGATGGGAGAGAGAGGAGAGGACGCACGCGCCGCCGGTGATGACGAAGACCTTTCCGTGCAGGTCCGGGAGGTCGGCCGGGTTGAACTCCTTCGAGTGCGAGAGACCCATGTTCGCTTCGAGGTGCAGCAGCGAGCGACTGGTAGATATCCCAGCGTCGACGGGCTAGAAGACGGGGAGAATAAAGGGCGGGTGGTACGAGAACGCATTTGCATATCGGCCTCTATGGACCACGTATGTTTCCCATGCTCCGTGCATCGTGCAGAGCTTGTCAGGGCGAAGACGGCGTTGTGTCACCCATCAGCGGCGGTACGACGGCCGTGGGCCCTTCGGCCGCGTGCATCTCGCGCGACACCTCAGGGGAAGAACAGCGGGTGTACGGCAGAGGCGTGGCGTTCGGACAGCGAGAATATGATAGTCATGGAGGGAAGCAAAGGAGGAAGGGCAGGCGGCGCCTGTGCTGGGACACCGTCGATCCGTCGCACGCGAACGATGCGATCAATTGTGCAGACATAACTTACAATACAGCGAGTCTAGTGGTTACAAGGTTATTGGTCCTGGTATGTTGGAGTATGTCCGTCTTAAACATGGTCAATGCTAGGTTTGGTACTAGTGATGTCAGTGGCCCGCAAGAAGATCGCTCACCAGTCTGCGAACCCCACGATCTTCCCATCCCACACCCACCAGATCATCTCGTCCTCCTCGTCCACTTCCTCACCGCCGTCTCCGCCAACATCAGCCCGCACGCTATCCCCGACACTCGAACCGCGGCACCCGACCCACACACCCTCCGTCTTCACGCCCCTGCTCGGGCCCTTCCTCCTCGACCGCCCAGCGTCCGCCTCGTCGCCCACACACGCGTCGTCGAGGAAGGTCTGGAGCATGCCCTCGAGCGAGCGCGTCAGGTTCTGGCGCGGGATCCATGCGGGGTGCGCGAAGCGGCGGGGCGCGCGGAGCAGGACGTGTGTCTGGGTTGGAGCTGGGACGCGCGGCGGGTCAGGTGAGGACGCGGGGGACGCGGGATGCGGGGAAAGGACGTACCGAGCTCGGAGGACATGCCACCGCCGTCTTCCGCGCACGCGTTCGCGAGCGTGCGTGAGAGGAGCCGCTCGGCGGTGCGCAGAGCCTGCTGCTCCTCCGCGTAGGTCTGGGGAGGTGCTGGTGCGGACGTAAGCGGGTAGGTGTTCGCGCGCCGCGGAACGGGGACGGGGGCGATGTTCTCTGCTAGGTCGCGTGTGGGCGAGGACGCATGGGAGTGCGAGGTCGGAGGTGGGGGTGAGGGCGAGGGCGACCTCGACGCTGGCGGCTCTGGTGCGTCTTCGTCGCTCACTTCCGGATCCTCGAAGTCACTCTCCGACTCCCGTCCACCTTCCTCCGAGCCCTCGCTTTGTCCTTCATCAGAATCTTCGTTCTCTTCGTCTTCCCTCTCCTCCTCGTTCTCTCCAGCGCGTGGCTGTCTGGATGTACCAGGCAGATCGTCGCGTTCGCCCCACACCCTCACCTCCAGCCCCTCCACCACATACACGATCCGCGCACGTGCCGCGCCGACGCTCGGGCCCAGCACGAACGCGAGATGCGCCGCGCTCGTCGGCGCGCCCGCCCCCTCCGCGCGCGTCCTCCGCAGAGCGAGAGCGGTAGAGAGCGCGGTGAAGGTCGTCCGCATGTGCGACGAGAGCGTGTCGATCGCGGCAAGGAGCTCCGTGCGGCGCTTCGTGGCGCGCGTGTCGGACGGGCCGCCGGGCATGCGCGCGAGCTGCATCACCGGGCTTCACAGAGGGGACTGGTGAGCGGAGCCCGTGTGAGAGAGAGGGGGGACGTACAAGGGCACCTGGCTTTTGAGGAAGAGGACGTGGCCGAGGAGCGACATGGCCAGTGTCGCCGCCATGGTATGCGTCACCGCCGGCGCGTCCAGGACCACGTGTGGGATTCTGAAGTGCGAAAGGTGCGGATGCGAGCTTGGAGCTTGCGGTGGATCCTGGGTGTCGGACGGCCCTGCGTTCTGGGTAGGCTGCGCATTGAGAGGTTGTGGCGAGTCGTCACGGTGTGCGGAGTTGAAGGCGGGCGGAGGTGCCGCGGAGGGTGTTAGTATCATGATATCTATAGCAGTGTCTATTGTAAGAGGCGAACTGAAACTTTGCATGGGTATACATACCTGGGCTATGAGTAGACTCGCTGTTCCTTTGTCCTCAATATGTCGAGCTGCGGTGAGCCTCTCACAGTCCTTACAGCAGTTATAAGGAATCAATGAGATGGTGATATCCGAAATATTGTTGTGGAGATGTGGCAACGGCGCAAGGAGAGAGACGAGGTTGAAGAAGGGTGAGTGCGGGGTTTGCAGACTGTGGCGCACGACGCGGACGCCCAACGCGAACCGGCACGTGGATCACTAGCTTCAGGGCAGGTCTTCTGGCGCTGGGGCCAGCTCGCGAAGCGCGCGCCCCGACATTTTCTTCCTTCTCTTCATCTCGCTTTTCTGTCGTACTGCTGTAAGCCATGCTCCCTGATTTATCTTTGTGAAGGCTTGCAATGCATATGTGTGCTCGCTTCCTCGCTATGTTTCTCCTGCCTACGCCCGCTAATTCTCTCGGGACACCGCTCGACCGAGCGTCGTGCACTCCACTCGCTAATGCCTAGGGACATGGCTTCTCAGTGCCTTCGTCTCCTCTACTGGTGATGTGGAAGATTTATTTGCTTGATCCACACTTGGTTGTCCGCTCTCGCAGCCCTTCCATGGACAAGCTGAGTACTAAATCGACGCATACATCTCTCGCTGGGCATACCCGCCTTCTCAGTGGGGCGCATATAGCCGCCGCATTTTGTAGGCTCTCTTTCGCATAGTATGAGTGAGTATGCGTATGCGATGTGTGTTGCTCGACTTTTTTATGATGAGCCACGTAGACCTCACCGCCGGCTGGTTCGGTTCACTCGGGACCGCGTCCCTCGCGCCCTTAACCGCGCCCGCGATATGCCTGCCAAAGATTATCGAGCCGGGGCGCGGCGAGAGCAGGCCTGCGAGGCGCAGCGCGAGCACGCGCTGCTTCTCCTCGTCGAAGAGGTGGAAGAACATCGACGCGTGGATCGCAGAGACGCGGCCAAACAGCGGCGTCAGCGTCGCCAAGCTGGACAGCGTAGGTGCGGCCGTCGAAGGCTCCTCGTGCGCTGGCGGGGCGAGTGCGAGGTAGTTGTTGTCGAAGACGTCGCCGGGGGCGAACCTCACGGGGAACGTCTCTGTGGTGCTCTTGAATAGACAGCGTCAGTCAATCGGCGCATGAGGTTCGAGCGCTGGCGTACGGGGTTCTATGTCAGCGGCGATGCAGTTCATCGCCGGGAAGCCGCTGTCTGCCTTCCTGACGTCGTGGCCGACTGAGAATACTCTCAGTCTCTCTTTGCATTGGGTCAGCTGTGACACTCACAAGCACAGGGGACTTGAAAGGACGTAGCATCCGGCTGCTGTCGCACCAGCTTACACAGGCTGCGGTAGGCAGGGTGACGTGCAATACTTGTCCTCCAAAGGCATGTGAGTCAATACACCGTTCTGCCTCACGCCGTATACTTACTCCGCGAACCAGAACCACGGGATGAACGGATATGGATAGATCTGCCAGGAGCGCCAGTGAGCCAACCAGGACCTCTTCGCTCAGCACTACGCACCTTGTACGCCTCCGCCTGAACCTCCATAACGTGCTTCTTGAGCTCCTCATCGTCCTGGATCCCCGTCTGCTCTTTCAAGAACGCAGCGTCCTCCTCGCAGAGCTGATAGTATCTCTCGTCCAGGGGCAAGCACTCGTACGCCATGAACTCCTGGCTCCTGTCCTGCGCGCTGTCGTTCGGGGGCGTTGAGTACGCAGACATTCTCTCGGGTGCCGATAATAGCTCGGACAAGTGCTGTTTCCTTGCAGACAGACTGCCGCCTCGTGGGCAGTTATATTCTCCCTCTGGCCGTGCTAGTCGCTGGAGCGCTGGACGCCCTCAGCTGGCGTGATGTGAGGTTATATCCCGACCCAGCGGGCCGTCTATCAGCATCGTTCAATAACGCTAGAACCCCTGTAGTAGTGTTCCCAGTCCCTCTATGTGCTGCCTTCATCTGACATACTACGACGACTGGTGGACGGCCTGCACTTGGTCCTGTGTAGCATTCGTGCATCAACTTGCATCTCCGCCAACACTTGCCTGGAAGTTCGGGTCGTGCACCAAGAATCGTGCAGTGGACTGCAGCTCGTACGTATGTCTCACTGTCACTCAGAAGGCGCCTCCAACGGCAGTAACTCTACCCTCGCCTCGACTATGCCCGGCTTCTCGACAACCTCGCCGTCTCTGATGACGCCGTTCGAACGCATGGGCCCTAGATTGAGTTTAAGTCTACCTCAGCTTCGAACACGCAAGGGAGCGGACATATGGCCACGAGGATGAGATGACGGAGGTCGAGTTTCTATTCACGTACTAGTATAATTGTGTTCAATGCTATGGACTGATGGACCTTACTGCGTATCGGGGGACGGAGGCTCAAGATACTACTACGCGCGATTCAAATCCTCGTCAAGTCAAATTGACGGAATCTTCTCGAGGACTACTCGGCCCTCAACCACAGAACATCGCACACGCCCAAGCTCAGAGACGTGTCACGGACCAGACCAGCTGCCAGATCTTGAGGCTGGTGGGCACGACGCCCGGGGGTGCCTCCAGCGGCTGGAGCTCCGCCCTCACCTGAACCGTACCCTTCTCAAACACCTCCTCTTCCCACATCTCCTTCCAGCTCTCTGCAGAGTGACAGAACATGGGGATGGGGTCTCCGTTCGCGAGCGTCGCGCTCTTCATGAAGCCCTTCTCCGGCTCCCCGGTGTGCCACCCGAAGATCATCGCGCCCGGCGTGGGGGCGAGCAGCGCCGCGAGCGCGCGCGCGAGCTCGAGCTGCTTCTCCTCGGTGAAGAGGTGGAAGAGCATCGACGCGTGGATTGCGGAGACGCGGCCTGTGAGCGGGGTGAGCGTCGTCAAGGCGGCCGTGTCAGGCGTCGGACCCTCAGGGGGGCTATGCAGCGGGGTCGTCGGCTGGAAGAACGCGGCTTTCAAGATATCGCCTTCGAGGAAGGGCACGGGAAACGTCTCCGGTGTATCCTTGAAGAGCTGGTATCCGAGCGTCCAAAAGGCTGTGAGGATTACAGTAAGGAACGATTCTGGAGCGCCCAAAAGACATACACGCATACCTCCTTGTATATCAGTGCCGATACAGTTCTTGGCGGGGAAGCCATCGCTGACGGCCTTTCTGATATCGTTCCCAACTACGAGGTGAGGGTCAACAATTGCTGGCTGTATGATAGACAGTTGACCTACAGCAGCAGCCAATGTCCATCAGGAGGGCGTCAGCGCGTTCTTTCCCGAGCTCCAACAGGTGGCTATATGCGGGGTGCCGTGCAATCTTCACCCTAAGGGAGGTGGCCGTTAGCACACGGACGACTAGTCCCAGCTCGATAGCTCACTTGGCAAAGGTGAACCAACGGATGCACATATACGGGAAGACCTAGATAAAGTGCCATGATCAACTTCTGCACACAAACCAACGTGTACAACGAGGCTGACCTGGTATGCATCTTGTTGTACCTTGATGATATGCTCCCTGAGCGCAAGGTCGTCCTGGATGCCGGTCTTCCCCTTGTAGAAGGCGACCTCTTCGGCATCGAGACGATAGAGCTTGTCGTCAAGCGGTGCGCCGATGTGCGCGTGCAGCTTGGCCATGTTAGCTTCGGACGAAGACATCTTGCGAGGGAGTTCGGGGAGAAATTGGAGTTTTGGGGACGACATGCGACCGCCGCACAAGCTTATAAACAGTATAGAAGCCTAGAAGCTGGAGTACTAGTAAAAGCACCGTGGCAGCCGCCACGCGCCAACAGTGGAACTCGTCACGATGCATCGTCTTCCAACTGACCCTGACATTGGACGCATGCGCATGCGCGGCTACCCAAAGTGGGCTGAATGTCACCGCACGCGGAAGCCAGTCATCATCCCGGTCAAAGGGTTTGCAGTAGCATTTCATATCTCACCCCAGGCGGGTCATAACCTACGACACATTCAGTGAATGAGTATCCATGGCTTTGGGTGCATGATTGAGAGGCGTACCACTTACCAGCCAAAGGATGCGGTAAGCACATCACAGCTGCCAGTGACCTATGCGGCACCATGGCACAGTGCTTATTGTAGGCTTGGGGATCCACTAGCGAAAAAGCAAAGCATGGGACTATCATCTGAATTAAGAGGGGACAACCACTCGCAGATCCGCCGGATCACGCCAGCGGGGAGGTTCCCAGAGTGCGCCGCTGCATTCTGGCACGGTAACATGGGGCGTGAGGCTCAGCGGCACTCATCAGAATACGCGGCTGATGGTATTGGAAAGCTCGGTAGTTGAGCCCTGTACAGCAGAATGTCTGAGCGATCCAAAGTTCTAAGGTGGCAGACGAAGTGACGTACCTGAGGTTCTGGGCTCGCAATCTCGCGATCCTGGGTGCATGACCTAATTGTCTACTACGATGCGGGGCTCTTTACGGTCCACGTCAAATATGCTCAAGTGGGAATGATGGAAAGGGGCCGTTGGAGCTAAGGTGCACTTGAATTTAAAATGATAAGGGAGCAGACTGCATGCATCCGGCAGGACATGTATCATGAGGTGCGCTGTCACACCTTGTGTCTACACGCTTGTAGCGTACCATCGCATGGATCCGAGCCACAATGTCGGAGGATCTTCTACTCGGGATCCACCGTGCTGAACACTCACTGCTGGGCGGGCAGCCGTCAGAACGGTTGCATGGGTGAAAGGCGAGCAGGCACTTACAGTCGATTTTCTGTCCATCATGCTCCAGGATTAACCCGTCTCTCAACCATGGTAAAGAGGTATTCCTCTGATACAGGGGACAAGCATTGCAGCTGAGATGAATATTCGTACCACGGAACCACCACCGACGAGGCGCGTGATCTCCCACGCCTCCCAACTTGCGCCTGCCCTGAACTCACCGCCCATAAAATCTTCGCGCCGACACTCTACGTTTCTTTAGAACATACTCAGCTAGGATCTATTTTATAGGTACTAACTCGAGTCTCGCACGTTTACTCGTGCCACATCCTTCATGTCCAGTCGATGACAACAGCGCCCGCTCGTTATGCAGAGCACATGTCGGCCTTTTTGGTCGACGCGAGGACGTTTGGCTCGTCGCTCGTTCGCGCCCTTCGGGGCCGGATGGCGACTTGCCAGCGAGTTGGGCGTATGTCTGATGGATATCGTCTCCCTTGACTGTTAGTGCATGTACTTAGCCTGTCTGTTACTCCAATACGACTCGGTGCAAAGTCTCATCATGGATTGCTATGGGTGTACTGAAGTGCTAAACCAATTGTGCTGTACATGTATGTGGAGGAGTGCAACCATCTGATCATTGCTGCGTGAAGGACATCATTTCTTGTCTCCAATTAGATGTTAGCCAGACAATGGGCTCGAGGGTAGCAGCTCATAGATCGTGTGAAGGCGAGGTTGTAAGATTGATACTTACTAGCTCAAGTCCGAAGGAGAGCGGGTGTCTTGTCAACGAGGACGCCCCAATTTACTGTGTGCGGTAGTCCTGCATGCCTCCCACAGGTCACAGGACCCCCGGAACCACGCTTGTAGTTCAAAAGTCACCGTCAGCATCTGGTCTCTGAACTGGCCATTCTCTCGGAGGTCCCCCAAGGTAAGGTAGGGTCACAGGTCACAGGGGTCCGCGAACTAAGGGTTCCACTACTTCAAGCGGTCACAGGTCACACCCCGTGAACTAACGGTCGAAACAGTATAGACACAAAGTCGGCGCGACATTGTGGCGAACAAGTGAGGGCTGTGCCGCTGTGAGCGGGCTCGCCGGCCCGTGTAGACCGGTGACATACCCCTGCGGCCGTCCGAGGTCTTCAGCGCTAGCGCTTCAGCATCCAGTGCAGCCTCAACTTGAACACCACCTCTCTATGCTCTGCTCTAGTATCCGAGCCATGAGAGCCATCTCACGCCCACCTGTGAGCCTGAATGCACGTCTCAGGAGTACTCAGTGGCTGTCTCCATCGCTCGCGTACATACGAGACTATTCGCTGCTCGTTACGCGACCCCAGCTCAGCCGGGGCATTGTACATGGTGCCAGTGCGCAAACCATCTTCTGTTCGATGCTTTCTAGATGAAGTTACTCTACAGATCCCGACCATCCATACCTCTGGCATCAATGTTGCCGTAAAGCGGCTTTCAGCAGTGCAGCTGTTTCCCAATGGCCCGAGGACGACACAGCCGTACCGCTAGAGGACGTGCCGCTCGTCAAGAACCCCACTCCGGAGCAGATTCTCGACGTTTTCGAGAGCCTTGCTCGTACGCAATACGAGGAGCCCGTCAAGGGACTGTACACGACTCCGAGCGAGTACTGTGCGGCGATCGTGCGGACGTCGCGGATCGTAGGACATTTCATCGCATCTGTGGGCAAAGACGTGGGTAGTGCCCATATCGCAGCACGTTCAAATCAATACTTACTGGATGGTGCATTTCAAAATTGGTAGGAGTTCCGCTCAGCTAAGGACGTGGCACTTGACTCTCCAATCGCGCGGGGTCGTGCCGCGCTCATGCTCGTCGCACGCACTGCGCACCGTTGGCTGCAGGAGGCGTATCCTCCGCACGCACCGCCTGGTGACACAGAAGTTGCGGAGGCATGCATGTACTTTGCAATGAATGACAAACTCATGGACGTCTTCGAGGCTGGCGCGCCGGACCCCGTCCCTGAGTGGCCAGACATTTGCGATGCGATCATGCTCACGTACTTCTACACGCTGCCTACGCTCGAGAAGATTGCGGGCCCTATCCCGGACGAGTTGCGGGTATATAGGGCGGATTTGTCGAAGATCAAGAAGGCACCCGGAAACGGTAGCAATACTTAGGTACCTTTTGTTGTTCACTATAGGATGGCGTCTCATCCTAGCTTGTATGCAGCTTTGAAGGGGTGAGATACATATAGCATGAAGGTTTCCAGTGAGCAGTCCTTTACAAAGATCACATGTGTTGGAGATAGGCAACTGTCTCGAGCCTGGCCGTCCTGGAAGGAGGAAGGAACCTCAGGCTGCTGTTTCCTCATGTAAGACATATACTTCTATATCCATTGTTGACGGTACAACCAATGGTGTCGTCCCTTGCACATGTCTTCGGACATTCAGCCTGTAGAGTGTGCATATGGCATCATGAAGTCAGCTTGAGGTGAGCTTGAATCAAGTACAACTATCTTACACCACCATGGCAGAATTCAGGTACACTGGTCAGAAACTGTTAGATAAGTGGTGCAGTAGCCTATAGCAGCTATTGCATACCTGCAACCTCTGAAAAATAGATAACTGAGGCTATGCTTGTCTTTGCAGAATTGATATCATATATGTACTTCTCAGTTATGATGAGCAATTCATGGCTTGAAGCATGTGTCCTGGCACTAACCATAGCAAGGCCAACAATCTGAACAATGCTATGTCACATAATGGTATAATGGTCACAACTTGCATCAGGACAGCAAAAGTATGGGGTGTTAATTAATACCCACCAGAGAACCATCCCGCGTTCAGCATTGTAGCTGATGAGCCGTGTGACCATCCCTTCTGTCCTGTCATCATCCAATTCAGTGATTGGTTAACAAGGTACAACAATCATGATACAAGGACATACCAGCTACCAATATGGCCCTTCGCCAAAGTCAATGCCCTCCATAGAAAGGTAGTGACATAGACATCAGTAGTAAGAAGGATACAGGGGGTGATCAGGGTCCATTTTTCCTGCAAGACAGCATATGTTAACTATAATCTATCGCCTAATGGTTAGCTCATACATACAATTGACCCTGCCACTCCTGTGTGATATAGTTGCCTGATGTAAATTATAAGCCTAGACATACAGGCCTCATTTGCTGTGAATCAATTTCAACTCACAGAACAAGGTCTATCACTTTCACCAGCATAAGCCACACATAAGACAGTTATTACAAAAGAAGTGTGGATGTGCTGACATGTGGCCCCACAGACTTGACATCCTGTTAGCTATTGTGTGTGACTGCATCCAAGTCCAAACATACTGAGAGTCAATATTGCCAGTGTCATCTACACAAGGTCACCGTTATTAATAGTAGAGATACATAAAAATTCCACACACTGCACCACTTATGATCATCCTTCTGTATTGATGACCTTGCAGCACTGCAGATTCCTTGGTATTGGAATTGAGCACTAACACAAAGAGATTACAAACATATGTTGAGATTATGGATGTAGAAGCTGAAGTGATAGTATTCAGTAAATATATCTCCACAGTTGTAACCTTGTTGAGAAAGAACATGATAATCACCAGTGTACTGAAAACATAACTAGCCACTGTAGGTGCCATGGGTCAAAAATTGCAATGGAAGAATCCAGCAAAGGTGGAAGTGATGCTTACCCCAAGGACATTCTGGGCCTAAGATAAGTGTCATCAATAGAGTGAGACAGTGCTAATTATGGTTGAACTGATGTACTGCATAAGCTCTATAATTGCATGAGCATTCACAAAATAATGGCTGGATACTCAGGCTCACTTAGATCCAACAATGCCAATGTCTTCTGGATGTGCATGGCCTGTAATGACTTGGTGGTATAATGCCTATGTTCACATCTGAGTAATGGTTTGATATGTAAGATAATACATAGAAAGCACATACACCCAGAGCCACAGCACTCTTGGAACTCAGTACAACCCTGCATAGTACAATGCATGAGTGCACCACACAAGTAGAAGGCATGAGTGCTGAGCTGACATCCATACTACAACCTAGTAACTCTAGTAGGTCAATGACATGCAGTAGTGTGAGCTGGAGCCATACAAGGCACTTCAATCTCCAGATGTCTCCATGGTAGTTCTTGAGATAATACATGCATTGTGCAAGTGCAACACCATAAAAACTAGAAAAGTTAATGAACTGTGTCATTGAAGTCTTTGTGGGTCTATGAGTTATAGCCTACAATTGCGCCAGTACTTCTCCAACCAAGGGAGCACCCGCATTTGTGGCAACAACGAAAGCAAAATCAGCCATGGTAGTGCACGAGCTGCCGCGGTAGTATGCAGAGGCGGGATAAGCACATTAAAGGGTCATCGCATGAGAACTTATATGAAGTGGGCTTTCCTCATGGTGGTTCTCTTCTCTTCCATCATTGTTACAATTCATGTAGCACCACCGATACCATCTCGGTACGTTCCACGGAGGCCGTTGGATGAGCTGTGTCAATGAACCGTTTTGTGTCATATGGTTCTGCGTCACACGTCCTCAGATCAGTTAGATAACTGCTCTTTTTGCAGCTATGGTGATGTTCTAGTGGCGATGTTCCATGGGCATCCCAGCCAGCACTCAGATTGTTACATACAGCCTCAACCTGAGAGAAGGCCCTGGGGAACTGCCCATGCTGCTCGTTCCTACTCATTAGTGCATCTGTTCGCTGATAATGACATAGAAAAACGAGGCGAGATGAGAGACATCCCACATGGAAAACCAAGATGTCTGCGACGCCATCATGAATTGGCGTGCTTCTCTACGTTGCCTACGCCATGAACTCGAGAAGACTACAGAACCCATCTCGGAGGAACTGCGGGTCTGTGCTGCGGACAATTCAAAGATCAAGAAGGGTGTTGGGACAGAGGAATGGCCGAGCAACCTACGTCGCCCCAACTCTCGGGCATTTCAGTTCGCACTGCGGAAGGCGGCCTTCCGGTGGTGATAACAATTGTGCTCTGGCCCTGTCTATTTATTCCCACTGTTTCGTGCATTAGACCCTGAAGTCTGGAATCGGTTTATCTACAACACGACGAATAGGTCTAATGCGAATAAGCAGCAAGCATTGATTCATCCGCTAGGAGCACTCACTACAGCCACGTGATACAGCCACGAATCTAGCCTACTCTTCCTCCTCTTCTTCCCAGACTACGTCCGCGTCATCTACCTTGAGTGCAACCCTCACCTGTCGCTGTCGATCGCGCCACCCCGAGTACATCGCCAATAGCAGCGCGACGCAACACGCGCCGATTGTGAGCTTCAGACTGTCGCGGTAGCATGCACGGCCCTCCAAGCACTGCGTACTGCTCGGCAGGCCCGCGCGGCGTGCCAAGTCGGCCATGCGTCGGGAGACCGCGGAGGGTGTGGGGGCAGAGTGCGGTGCGTGCGCGTCGAGGTTGCGTCCGAATGCGAGGGAGAAGACATTCGAGCCGAGCATGGGCGAGAGCGAGACGAAGCCCCAATTCTCGGAGAAGTGCGCTGCAAAGCCGACGTCAGTTACACTGCTCAGGAGCTATGGATGAGGCCACGTACGCAATCCGAACCACTCGATGCAGATCGTCGGGAAGAGCCCAAACATACAGCCGTACGCGAGGCCGAGGAGGGCGCTCGCTTTCCAGAGGTTCTCGACTGTCTCGACGTAGTAGCAAGTCACCTGCGAGACGATGAAGATCACGGCTACGACCGTGATGCAGAAGGAACGCGGTCGGTCGAAGTAGTTGCGCACGAAGTCAGCGATCATGCCTGAACAGCGGGTTAAAGGCGAGTCATGAACGAGGAATAGACGAGGGCTGACCGATGATGAATCTTCCGGCGCAGTTCATGATACTGACGACCGACACTTGCGTGGCCTGCCACTGCCCTGCCTTCGACTCGTCGTAGTCTGGGTTGTTCATTGCGAATAGAGCTTGAGATATTGAGCCGACGTTATTGATGTCTGCGTCGGGGTCAGACACTCGAATACCCTTCACTGATCAGAGGCAACCTACACATCAGACCGGTCCCAGCGACTGGCATGAGATCAACACACTGTATACTTGCAATCAGTGAAACAGGACTCACGCAACGCCGTGATGCTGAATATAATCCAGAAGTCGGCGTCCACAAACAGGCCCTTTCCGTGCACATTCGGCGGGTCCGGGTCTACCAATGGGACCTCGTAGCCACGCGTACTGGGTCTCCGCGACGAGAAAGTGCCCCTCGAGCGGGATCGTCCATGGCTCCTAGTCGGGCTCAGCGCGACGCTCCCCGCATTAGCTGGCGCATAGTACTCCGACACCTCTATCGCATGCTGGTGCGAGCCCGACGTGTATCCAGGTATGAGCTCCTCGCTCTCGAGCGCGTCCTCATCTTCATCACGATGATGGTGTGCGTGGTGGTGTGGCAGGAGCGGCGCGCGGCTGCTCACGCGGAAGAGCTCAGGGGACGCGACGACCACCGGTGGGGGTGGCTCTGCAGGCACAAACGCTTCCTCCTCGGCGACAACACTGTGCGGAAGCGGAATCGGGCGCACTAGGAAGAAGCCGAGCACCATCGGGAGCGCGGTGCCGATGGCAAGAATGAGCAGGAAGTCGGAGGTGTTTCCCGGGAAGGCGACGTGCGCGATCGTGGAGAAGAGGAACGCGGAGAGGCCGAAGCCCGAGATCACAACGCCGTTCATTGTCGCGCGCTGTGTATGCGCTGTGAGACACGATGGGGTGGGCAGAACGCAGACGTACCATCTTGTCAGGCCAGCTTTTCGCTGTAGAGTTCATTGCACTCGCCAGGCCTCCGTTTCCTCCTATCCCGGTACAAAAGCTGAAGAGGGCGAGGAGAATGATGCTAAACGTGCTCAGAGTTGCAGACCCATCTGGAAGTCCCTGGTCATAGTAGTGTCGGATACCGAGGTAGCCGATGAGGAGGGAGAAGAATCCCATGACGAACAGACCTCGCGGGCCGCGGGTATCGACTATACGTCCCCAAAGGGGTGCAGAGCCATATACACCGACTGATCTTGGATGTTAGCCCGGCTTCCCTACACTAGTGCAACTAGTACTGACTATTTCCTGCGAGCCCGATGACATTGAGTTGGGTATGGGACAGTCCCAACCGAGAAGCCAGTTGCGGGGCATACGCTACATGACGCATATAACGTCAGAATGGCAAGATGGTCGACGAGTGTTTGGAATAGAGAAGATAGGTGCACCACAAGGCGCATATATGCGCACCTCTTTTACGCCCAAGATAAAGGATGCAGTGAACATGCTGGATATGTAGAACTCACCAGAGAAGACCTGCAGCATCAATCGACCAGTCAGCTAACTCTCCTTGAACCAATACAACTTCATTGCGCACATAATTGGTCCCCGACGCGAGTGCGACCAACAGACTTGTCGCGAAACTCGCCAACCGTGTTGTACTGAATAGGGCGGGTGCCGGAGGGTGCCCGTGAGCATGATGGTGTGTAGGATGCATGGCCTGTGTCTGCTCGTCGCCAGGATCGTTGACGGGTATTATTGGGCTTGAAGATAAGCGACGGACATGCGTAACAAGGACAGGGACGGCGTGGGCGTCGTCGGTGCGGGCAGTGAGAGATAGGACGCCTGCATGTTGCGACGGCGCGCGCGAGCCGCGGTGGCGATTCGCGGGGAGGAGTGCACCATTCCGTCTTCCTCTCATTGGCCCCAGCGATAGGGTCGGCAAGCGGCCCGCGCGGCCCGTCCACTGTAGGCGAACAACTCGCTCTGCTACTTACCCGCATTTGTTCTGTACCATCTACTCTTTCGCTGTGCTACGCTCCGACATGTCCAACCCCAATCCGTAATCACACAGTTAAGAACACATCTGTCTCGGTATACGCAAGACATGACTTTGACAGTTCGATGTATCATGGCCAACGCCACTAGTACGAAGAGAAGTCAGTTGAATCTCTGCCGGTGTCGTCGTCCACTAACGACGAGCAGAGGCTCCGAGTACGCTTGGCAGAGTTAAGCCACTTCCCAGTATCACCCAGCACTCCACTTGTGGCGCTATTTCTAAGGGTTCTACGGCAGCGAGGCGATTCCACTACTCTCTTGAGGGCGAGTCGCTAATGCGGACGAGACGTTGTCGGCAGAGGCGCGCGTAAGTGGCGGCTGCTGGTAAATTGATGGTTTCCTTGCTCTACTCGGGGCCGAGCAGATGGTGCGTTCCGACGTATACATCGCCTCGATGTTGCATGCAAGGGATAAGAGACCTTCAGAGGGGTAACCATTGGATCAAACCGTCCCCTCCAGACGTCGAAGGTGGACGAACTCCCGGGCCCACCTTGGACCCGCGCACGGATGGACATTGCTTGATTCTTATACTTGTGGTTATACGTAACTGGTCCTCATCGTCCGCGACACCTCCAATGTTAACCGCAAGCCTGATGTCATGGTGCGTACACCGAGCTGCTCGTCATGCGACCCGACTGAGACACACAACAGTATTTCTGATGGGCGTTCATCGTCTCCAAGACACGCCGGAGCCCGCCTTCGAAAGCGCAACAGAGAGAGCTATATCTCTATTCAAGTGAAATCACCCGTCTACGTGGACAACACGCCTCATCCACGCTTCTCTATGTTCAACGAGTACGCAGCGAAACTCAAAGGAGCATTCGCCCGCCGCGGGTGCTAGTTACTGCACCCCGCCTCATTCGTCCCTCTTCTTCGAAGCCCCTTTACCGCCGCGTCTCCCCCCTACGCCGTTCACTCCCAGAATGTGAATCGTCTCCACGCCCCTTCTCCTTCCCGAACAGATACTCCGCATGCAGCCCCCCATCGATGTCGGCCCATCCACCGTACTCTCCCCTCGCCATCTCCATGATCCGCTTGCGGTGGAACTCCATATGATACGCAAGAACGGCCGGCCATCGGTACAGCTCGTCGAGCTTGACCAAGTGGGACAAGTATTCCATCATGCCGCTTGCGACCCAAGATACCACCGCAGCGTCGCCGCTTGTACCTGCGAATGCGATGAGGACTTGGAAGTACCGCGCGAGTGGCCGGAAGAGCGTGCCGAATGCCGGGTAGTCCCCTCCGGAGACGCGGCGCGAGTATTGTGGGTCCAGAGTGTAGAGGTCGTCTGGGTCGAAGTTGTGCCGGCAGATGTTCAAGAGTGCCGCGGGTTTGATGGTAGGGAATTGATCTGGGATGGATGCTGCAGGCAGGGGGTGCTTCACCGCCGGAGGCTTTGGAAACAGTGCTGCAGCTTGTTCCCGTGTCATAGAGGACGGTTCGTCACCATACGACTGAATAGTTGCCAGCAACAGCGAAAACTGTTCCCTGGAGAGGACGCTGAGGTGAGGCATGATGAAGTCGCGGACGGAAACCCGTAAATGCAGCTCTGATCGTAGACAGTGGCCATGAGATGGAGCTTAAGTACTGCGGAAATTCCTCACTTACGAGCATCGTGGGCCGTGAAAGGACCAAGCGAACGAGCAAAGCAGATCCTCCGCCCTGTACGCTTTGACTTGCGCCATCAAAACGGCTGGCTACCTTGCCAACGACGACACCATTGACTTGAATAACACCCGGTCGCCATGAGAGAATCGGCCGGCGGGACAAAGTCAACGTGTTGGTGCTGTTCCAAACCTTCGACTCGGAGTGCATAGATGTGCACGTGGGACCAGTCATTCCTGGTTTGTCATCTAAGAGCGACGAGAGCCACCACGACCGTGACAGGGACAAGGCTCAGGCTCGGTAGACCGAGCATGCCAGTGACTCTTTAACTATTAGATTGCGGCCTTGGCAGTCGCAGGTCATGTGGAGGAGGGTTAGTAGTACACATGGCGAGTGAACGAATGCGCCTCCGAGTCTGTTGGGAGATACTCACATTGCTAGTTGTGCTCTGTCCTGCGCAGGATTTCCGTTTGTTTATATAGCAATTATACATGATCATGAGAGGTTGCATTCTGTTTCGTCCGCTATGGGGACATGTAGCCCGCCCAGAGGGCAGATCCTATGCAGTATGGGCATGATCAAAGCCTCAATTGTGCGGCCATAAGTGGCCCAAAGACTGTAGAATTTGAAATGTACCTCTAAACGCCTTGTCCAGGTTCCTACCAGGGCTGCACACAGTTCCGCGCTATGTGACCTGGCTGTCTGCAAAAGCAACACGAGCCCTGGGATGTTGCGGCATGTTCGCCAGACATGTCGGACCGCAAACGTGGGAAGGAGACCACAAATGCTGCAGTTTGGATGAAGGAGCTAGCGTGTCCAACTCGTATATACACACCAGGCCCTCGTACATCAGTTATCTTCAGCTCTGCCCAACACGGACAGAATTGGGGTAGAACGGGCACTCAAGAGCCGCGAGGCTAGGGCCGATATATCACTACCGGGTCTAGGTGCGTATAATCGGACTACACAGAAGCATCGGTCAATAATAGTAACAGAAGAGATGCAAGCTTCTTCATTCATATCGCGTAGACAGTCCTGAGGTGCAGACCTCTTCGACCGCATCATATCGAGATATGCCGCTATACATTTCAGCGTGACCATGTAGCGCTCTCGAGGGGGATACTCAGTAGATCATGCTTTGATACCGCAGATAGCACAGCGAAGTATACTATTCGTATCGTCAGTCGGCCCCGTACAATCCACTGCTGCTAGCTCATCACAACCTACATGAACCGTGGAGACACAGAAAAGGAACGCGTGATTCATTTATCTGCGCGAACGGGCGAAGCAATGAGGCAGCCAGCTGGATGTCTTGCGAGACTACCGGCACTCACTCAGAAGAGGTCGTGGCATGCACGCTTAGTAGAGTGCCACCCAGGGTCGATGTGGTCGCATGCTGAGTGCCCCTGGGTCAGCCAAAGACGAATGTCCGTGAGTAGCTCAGCGAAAGTGCGAGGTAAACAAGGAGACCCCCTACTGGCGCCCTTGACTCCTGTCATGAACCGGATGAATCGGGCCTTTGGAAGGAAATACGTATCCACGGTGGCCAAATGACCCATGCTGACGCACATACCCTTCTCACTAGCGTCTCCCGCGCGTTTGACAGCATGCCGACGGCGGCCGTCCATCCTCTGTGCCCAAGGTGTTCCATAGTGCGACCGGGACGGACTAAATAAAGGCTGACGGAGAGCCTCCTCCGTGCTAGGTATACGAGATAAAGTGTGAAATAATGGGGACAGGCTGTGTCACCGTAGCCTCCCACGGAGACCTGTAGACCCTAAGGTGAGACCACGTACTTTGAGCGTTCTCTTGGAGCACCGGGCACGAGCACGGCAAGACTGGGTGCTTGCGCAGGAGACCTGCAGCACGCGATACCCAGAAAATGATGCATAAACCACGCGCAGTAATGCAGTGCGTGTAGGATCCGCGGCGACAAAGAGACAATGACTGAGTGCTGCGCGCAAGTTGGTCGAGCTTTCAGAGGAGTTTTGACAGCTTGGAGTATGGCACCGCGTTCTGTTCGCCAGAGCCCGGGAACCTATGAGAGCAGCTGACCGGAGACTGTCCATGCGACTCGGATGCCGAGGCAAATGATGCGGCGGCGTGACTCTCCGCATACCTCTACTGAATGTAGAGCACCGCAGATGCCACTGCACGTGGGGTATTTTGTTGCACTAAAACATCACAAGTTCAAGGTGGACCGCTAAAAACGCGCTGTCTTCGCGAATCTACGGCTCGTCATCCTACCCAACCCGACTTCTCTTCCGAGAACTCACCATACCGGCATCGAACAGCGTACTTCGAAGAGTAATACGCATGCATCAGACGGATCATGAACGATCGTATCGAAGAGCAGTCGGCGGTTGTCGTCTGCGACCCGGATGTTCTCGGCGAGCACTAGGGAACGACATGACCACACCAATCAGGCAGATAGCTATCGAGCGAACAACGAAGGACATACTAGTGAGAGTTTGAAGTTTTCGCGCCTTGTGGTCCTATGAGAGATAGTTTTACCGTCCCAATGGTGGGGAGCGTCCTGTGAACATGACGGAGTGCGAGCGAGCTGTGGTTTCCATCTTAAGCTGAATCCAACATACACACCGTGGCCACGTGGCTCTGCAGGACAGACGCCGAGACGACGGTCTCTCAACTCCTACCTTCTTGCAGCTATGTGCAGCACTTCTCCAGCAAGATAACGGAACTCGCCTGGGGTTCAGCTGACCAACATCTAAGCTCAGAAGATGATGTTGAGGTTTGGTGTGAGAGTAATTCCCACTGCGAGTCTTTGCATTCAATTGGGTCTATCGCGTAGGACCCTCTTTCAATCGACGTGCGTGGTCTCATTGGCAGTTCATACGCATATTTGGCTTGTTGACAATGCATAAGGCACCTATTTCTGTCTTTATACAGAGGTATCTTTACACAAGGCCTTCACTCGTATAACTGCATGCGCCAGGAAGAACGAGCATATGCCGCACTGTCATAGCTCGCTGGCACTGTCTGTTAAGTGTTGTACAGGGACGACAAGTATGCCTTGTCAGTCATGTGCCTTTCGTTCCTGAGAGTTTCCACCTTCATATGGGAAGGCGGACAAGGAGATGCTCGGAGATGCTGCTTGTTCCAGCCCTTGGCCCCTGAGGGGGCGGAGCAGAAGTGCCACGACATACTACCCGCATCACCAGAACCCTGCGCGCTCAGCATTTCGTTACGAAGCGCAGCTCTTCACGTCAGTCATCTGTGCAACCTCATGATGATTCTGATTGTCAGCTGGGAATGTGTTCCCGACGGCTCAGGTTTGCGGCTTCCCCGAGCGTCCCCCAGAACCACAGAAATGCTGACAAGATGTGCGCTCTACAGTTACCATTACGTCCGGTAGCATCTTTGGAATGTGAGAGGACAACAGTATACATTTGATCATACTGAGAACCCACTCTTTAGCTCCCTTAGCCGAGTTGGGACCTGTGGATCGGTGCCCCTCCAACCCAAAAGCAACCCCCGAATAATCTACCGCTCGTCATCTTCACGGGACGATCGACGACTCGTAGTTTCATAATTCCCCGCTAGTCCGATCTGTGAAGTGCGGGGTAGTGTGGGGTATTGCGGGGTAATTCGGGACATGGGTCCAGAGACTATACCTTGGATGGTCTCGTTGTCCACCTGACGGGTAGGGTGATGGGAATGCTTCTTACGAAGCCTTGCTCATGACTTCGCGAATGCCTCCATGGATTGGCCGGTCTCTCGGTACCTCATGCGCAAGGACGCCAGGCAGCGTATAAATGCGTCCCAAATTGAGTGTGGGCGAAGCAGCGATCCTTCTCGACCGCTCTGTCTCTGCGCTTTTCTGAACCTTACCCCCTAATTCCTGACTCGCCATGCATCCAGAGGAAGTCGACGTCATTGTATGCGGGTACGTCCTCTCGTCGCTGTTATTCTTGTCGTTGTCGGCTGAGTCGCCTTGCCCAACAGCGGTGGCCCCGCTGGTTGCGTGGTGGCAGGTCGTTTGGCCTATGCCGACCCCAATCTCAAGGTCATGTTGATCGAAGGTATGCTCCTTCGCAGTTTGCTCTGATTGAGCCTCGCTGAGTTTTTGCCTAGGGGGTGCTAACAACCGTGATGATCCTTGGGTATACCGGTCAGGCGCATCGTCAGTAGGGCCAGGGCCTAGATTACTGACGGGAAGCTTCTCAGACCTGGTATCTACGTTCGCAACATGCAGAACGATGGAGTGTACGTCTCTTTGTAAGCTGCGCACACAACCAACTGAACGGTCACGGCGCCGGGTAGCAACGACAAGGCTACATTCTACACCGATACCATGCAGTCGCCGTTCATGCGTGGAAGGCGCTCCATCGTACCGTACGTCTATGCCGTAACTGATATGTGTACCCTGTGCTAACGATAACGCTATAGTTGCGCCAACATTCTTGGTGCGATCAGACTATAATCACTTATCGGGATGTTGTGTTACTTACGCCCCTTCTATTCAAGGGGGTGGCTCCAGCATTAATTTCCAGGCGCGTGGATTCATGATCGGCGTTGACGTTTTCTGACCGTTGGATTTTCTCTTTAGATGTACACCCGTGCTTCCGCATCCGATTGGGGTGAGGAGGCTGGATAGACTCTTCCGACGCAAACTTACGCCGAATATAGATGACTTCAAGACCGAGGGCTGGACCGCCCAAGGTGCGCATCATAATCCCAGATGCATGGATGAGCATAAC
Source organism: Fomitopsis palustris (assembly GCA_029783445.1). Lineage (NCBI taxonomy): Eukaryota > Fungi > Basidiomycota > Agaricomycetes > Polyporales > Fomitopsidaceae > Fomitopsis > Fomitopsis palustris. The sequence continues at coordinate 89,579 of JARAOQ010000056.1, forward strand.
GTGGCTTCCCGTAGATCTCCTCCCTCTCATGAAACGTCTCGAGCGCTACCAGAAGCCAGTCAACAATGATACCCACGGTTACGACGGACCCATTGCGATCAGCAACGGCGGGCAGATCCAGGAAGTTGCGCAGGACTTCCTGCGTGCCGCTCACGCTATCGGCATTCCATATAGTGACGATATTCAAGGTATGCTGAACACTTCTGTACTCGAGAACAGTACTGAATGCCTAACAGACCTCAAGACTGCTCATGCCGCGGAGATCTGGGCTAAATATATCAACCGCGAGACCGGCAGACGTAGCGATGCCGCTACTGGTGCGTTCGTTCGTCTGGGGCCTCCACTGTACCCACTGACCGTATATACCTTATAGCCTACGTGCACAGCGTCCAGGACGTTCAGGACAACCTCTACCTGCGCTGCAATGCACGGGTTTCCCGCGTGCTCTTCGACGCGAACAACAAGGCAGTTGGCGTCGCGTACGTACCTTCGCGCAACCGCGTGTCTGGCGGCAAGGTCCATGAGACGATTGTCAAAGCGCGCAAGATGGTCGTCCTCAGCTCTGGCACGCTCGGCACGCCCCAGATCCTCGAGCGCTCGGGTGTAGGGAATGCAGAACTTCTTCGTGGCCTCGGCATCAAGCCCAGTGTACCGCGTGTCAAATGAGACCCAAACGACCGATGACTTCCTCCGTGGCGTCAAGGAAGTGCAGCAAGAGCTCTTCGCCGAATGGGAACAGAGCCCCGAGAAGGCGCGCCTGTCTTCGAACTGCATTGATGCTGGCTTCAAGGTCCGTTGCCATCCCCGTGCTGGGTTTCTGTTCTTAACACTGTCTGGTGCAGATTCGTCCCACCGAAGAGGAACTGAAGGAGATGGGACCGGAATTTAACGAGCTCTGGAACCGTTACTTCAAGGACAAGCCCGACAAGCCTGTGATGTTCGGATCCATCGTCGGTGGCGCGTACGCCGATCACTCCCTTTTGCCACCGGGGAAGTACATCACGATGTTCCAGTACCTGGAGTACCCGGCCAGCCGTGGAAAGATTCACATCAAATCTACGAACCCCTACGTCGAGCCATTCTTCGATTCCGGTTTCATGAACAACAAGGCCGATTTCGCTCCCATCCGCTGGAGCTACAAGAAGACGCGTGAGGTTGCGCGTCGCATGGATTGTAGGTCTCGCTTGCTTATCTCCCATGATACGCCCTCATCGTGTCTTTCCCAGGTTTCCGAGGCGAGCTCACATCCCATCACCCCCACTTCCATCCGAATTCGCCTGCGGCATGCAAGGACATCGACCTCAGGACAGCGAAGGAGCTTCTTCCGAACGGTTTGACGGTTGGCATCCACATGGGCACCTGGCATAAGCCAGGGGACGCGTACGACCCGAAGAAGGTCCACGATGATATCGTCTACTCCAAGGAGGACGATGAGGCGATCGATAATTGGATTGCCGACCATGTCGAGACTACATGGCACTCTCTCGGTGCGCATTCATAGGTCTCCCCTACCAATAGACATCTCATGATCTTCGTTTTCTTACTAGGGACGTGCGCGATGAAGCCACGCGAGCAGGGTGGTGTCGTCGACAAGCGTCTTAGCGTCTACGGCACGGAGAACCTGAAGTGCGTCGACCTCAGTATCTGCCCAGACAATCTCGGCACGAACACCTATTCGTCCGCTCTTCTCGTCGGCGAGAAGGGAGCCGACCTTATTGCTGAGGAACTCGGCCTCAAGCTTCGCTTCCCTCACGCGCCGGTTCCGCATGCCCCCATCCCCACCGGCAAGCCGGCCACTCAAGTTCGGTGAATGGTGGATGCGTTCTGCCGGGGATAGTCTGTAATCTTGTTCAGAGCTTCTCTGTTTCCCTAATATCCCTCGAATGGGTGGTGCTGTACGATAACGACGGTTGGTTTTCATTGTAAGCAAGTAGCGACGCCTTTCTTCTTGTCATTACTCTGTTATATGACTTTGCATATCACCTTCGCTCCGTAAGAGTCTAGTTGGTTTGTTGTGCCTCAGCTTGACGGTGCAACGTGACGAGTCGCTGCATCGAGGCCGTCTTCGCTCTAGTCCCTACTTCAAGCCCAACAGTCACCACCTCATTATGTACGACCTTGTCTCAGTGAGGTATTATTGTCTGCTGATAAATGCCGATTCCACATCCATCCGAATCAGAATACACCAGACGCATCATTGTGACGGGCGAGGATGACTATGCGAACTCTTTCCTACTACCTCGCAGTCTACGGAAGAGTCAGATACATCCCCCGTCCTTACCTCGGAGATGTTTAGTTTCATGGGCACGGTGATGTGGTACGTGCCTATGGCTTGGGCAAGCCGAGCGTCGCTTTCTTCAAGTCCTCGGTTGTTGGAAGACTCTGAGGCAAAAGCCATCGAAGTAATGGCCATGTCAACTGTTTTGCGTTCCCAGGACCTCTGTGTCACAACGCGATACACGATTAGCATGGGCGAGAGACACTATGTGACGATAAACAACTGAGTGAGTGGGTAACGAGAATGCAAACACGGAAGGTAGCTCACTGATGCAGCCCCATATAGATCCCCGAAGATGATCGACGTCTCGCTTCCACGAGCGTAGGGGATGATGAACATGATTCCCGTAACACTATACAGTGCGGCGGATTCGAGAACTATCGTCGTCACACTGGTATAGACCTTCGCGCTCTCTGAGCCGAGCGCAGCGCTGATTCCTCTGGACGCATGCAGCAAGCGTGCGCATATGAGAGCGGTCACCATGATGTTGAGGCTGACCGTCAAGGCATAATAGGCGGTGCCGAATTGCTGCGCAAGCCCTGTGAAGTAGTTTCCCGCTGGGACACCAGCGGCCACGAGAGTAAAGATGGAAATAACTGAAGTCTATGATCAGATTATGTCACTCGCCACTTGAAAGACCAGTTACCTATAGATCCGATGAATATCACAGAAGGCAGCAAAATGATCAGGAAGGACGATTGCCATAGTATGAAGCACCGATACAGCTGATGGCACTGGGCGATTAGCAAGTATGAGCCCGCGTATTCGATGAGACGAACCAAAAGTGCGTCACTTGCGATCCCTTGCAGGATACTTGCTGCTGTGCCCATTATTTGGTACCAGATGTTAACATTCTCGGCCCAGAATGCGGGGGGCCCTCCTGCGACGTTGCGACCGATAATCCACATAGCCTCCCCGAAATACGCATTCACTGCGCTCCCGATCGTAGCGAGAATTGTTAAAAGGCTGATGTAGGCAAGAATTGATCGGTCACTCCGACGTCCAATACTGCGTCTTGACCCGAGGCATGCTTTGACCGTCGCGAAGTAGAGGACATATATTGCGCCTGCACAGAGGCACGCCGTCGGTGAGTCTCAAAGCTGAGCCTCTCAGCTTTGAAGTATGCTTACTGAGGAGCATAGCACTGAGATAGTTGCTTATATAGAACGAGTTCTCCAGGACTCTCATACTCGCAGGCTCGGAGTCGGACATGATGACGAAGGGATTCCAAATCTTGAAGCACAGTAACTGGTGAGGGCAAGCGGCGTTGCGATTCTATCAAGCGACCTTATTATTGTCTACGATGGAGACAGAATGCCATGCCTCCCCCCAAGGTTTGATCTGTACAGTGGTGGCAGACTGGCCCTTCATCACCTGGTACATTCGAGTTGTATGACCCTTCATCAGGAAAAATCGAATTTACCTTGTAGCACAAAGTATGTTCAGTAGTCTTCGTACTTCGTTTGCACACCCCTAGTTACAGTGGCATCCGTAGTATCATGTATAGTGTACATAGGTCTGTATAGCCGCACAAGTGTGAGATGTACGTCACGGTAGCACCTGTATTTCTGAGGCAACACGGGCTATGCTTGCCTGGGTGTGCTATAGAGGCAAGCCAGAACTCCAACATTAGCTACATATACATCACTATAACCTGTTTACGTGCCTATAGAGAACCAGACATACGAGATATGGTCGGACAACTTCCAGCACACCCTCTTTGATACATTAATCAATTAACTCTGTAGGATATGTGTGTGTATGGTCCAAACGAAGGTAGTAGTATGTGGGATACTGTGTAGTCCATGCGAAAGCCGTGATAGCAGACTCGAGGCGGTATTGGACAAATCAGGATGGCGACGGGGCTACACGCATATACAGGAACAAGTCAAACTATTTGCCACAGTCAAGCAGACCTGGTATAGTGCCTAGCCGCATTACGCATGACCAGGACAGGTGAGGGTGCAATAAAGCCCATGATAACTTACTGCCCTACGACGGCATCATCATCACTGGCATCTTCAAGTGCCAACCTGACTGCGCGTTCAATATCCTCGTATGACAAGACCTTCTTCGCGGATTCCAGGAGCTCAGCTCCTGAGCCGTAACTAGACGGGTATTCAGTACATACTACATGTCGCACACCAGGCAGCGCAAGTCGCCAATACCCATCAGTCAACCGAGGTATCCGAGCACCCAATTGTATAGGCGACCCGATGTCGGCCGATGCTCCGGTAATAGGCGGATGGTGATCACGCCTGATATCGGGTGGAGGGGTAGGCGGGAGGGGGTCTTCAGGTGGGTTGGGAGGACGGTGATTGGGGAGCCAATGTCGGCTGGTAGGTAGGGGGGTTATGTAGTCATGATCAGATACCCAATATCGGTTGGCTGGGTAGTAGGCGAGGCAGGAGGGGTATGCGACTGGGTTGGCAGGGCTGGTTGGTTCCTTGGCAGTAGGCTGATCATGATCAGCTAGCAAACGTAGGGTGCGAGGTAGATGAAGTGGCTGCCTGGGTGGATGGGTCGGTTCGCAGAATGACGATACGTTGACAAACATCGGCTGATGAATAAATGGATCGGT
>JARAOQ010000057.1:0-86832 GCA_029783445.1 Fomitopsis palustris
TGTTTGACACTTGTGGATAGTGGCATCCTCAGTCCATCTCAGGGTACCCGTTCATGCTCTCCAACGGCTCATCAATAATAATGATGCACATTTAGGTCGTGGGCACGCCACACCATGTCAAGGATGTGTTCTTTCCGTCATTGCCTGCAAAGATCTCACTTAATGTTTGTATAACCGCGTTGTAGACGAGAGACATTGTAAACATTGATACTACCTCTGGATGAATACATGCCATATAACGCAATAGAGGTCATTAACGTTGTAATATACTGGGTGGGCCGATTGCGCTCTACGCTCTCTGGAGCCACGCCACTGACTGGATGGGCCCATGTGGCTGTGGCTACACGCCGTGGCGATAGGCTTCCGCACCTGCGTCCACTCGGTAGCCACATGTATACGGGTGGCCCACCGACGTGGCTGACATGGCCAAGCCATCCGTGCCACACCTGGCTACGATGTGGCGGTGTAGGCTTCTATTATTATTCCTGATGCGTATGCTGTGTTGTTGGTGCCAAACCACGAGAAAACATTACTATGCATCAGATTATCCCTCGAATGCACCCTGCGCAATTTCTATTCCAAAGTTTGTCCGTGCAAATCCGCGCATTGATCGCTCAAGCTCGTCCTCGAAACCATCACCAGTCCGGCCCAGCAGCGCCCATATCCACTGACGTAGGCGGGTGACGTAGAACGCGAGGTCCAACAGTGCCATAGCAAGGCGATACTCGCTATAGGTGCGGTACTCGCGCACTCGCTCTGAGAGTGTGAGTGCAGGGTCCACCGTGAGTGATCGCGAGGCCCATGAGCCCGTGATGCGGATCCGGTTGACAGGCGAGCCGTACTGCTGGTTGTTTCCTGCGCAACGGGATGAGGTATAGCTACACGCACGCAATGGAGTGCGCCTACCTTGGACGATCCGCATGTTGCGCCCGATGAAGATGAGCTCCTTGGGTATCTTGTCCGTGTCCGTGAGGAAGCGGCGTAGCTTCTCCTTCATGATGACACTGCGCTCATATTCCGTCATGTCCACCCACCGTTCGCCCTCACCTGTACCATCCGCACCCTTGCCACTTCGCTCGCCTCCGTCTCGGCGGAGCCGCACCGGCTTCATCAGCGTCGCACTGGCAAAGAGGCCTGCTTCGCCGATGCCCCACTCCTTAGCGACGTTTTCGACGGCCGCATGGTCGAGGGTCATGAGTGCCTTCCATAGTTGGGCGTACTGACGTTGGAAAGAGCGGCGGAGGCGGACATAGAGGCCGTGGTCGAGGAGGACGAATTGAGGGTAGCCTGGACGGGCAGGGTGCGCGCGGACAAAGATGTTACCCGGGTGCGGGTCACAGTGGACCCAGCCCCAGTCGAAGATCTGCGCGCTGAAGAGCTCGACCATCGTGTGCATGATCCATGCGACACCGCCCTTGAGTGGACCCTGTACGGCGGCAGCGCGCTGTGTATCGGCGGGCGGGATCTGCGTGGTGATGTCACTAGCGGGCCCCTCGCCCATGAGGGCGCGGATGGCGCGGCGGTCCGAGAGCCGAACACCGTCGATCCACTCGGCAACCATGACCTTCTTCGTCGAGAAGTGAGGGTATACCTTGGGGACGTACACCTTGTCTGCGAGGCGCGGCTCGTGGGCGACAAAGCGGGCGGTCTCCTGGGCGTTCTGCGCTTCGAGCTCAAAGTCGAGCTCACGCCGGAGGTGCTCGCATATGAAGTCTACAAGCCATCAAAAACGCCGTCTGGAGCGAGCAGGGGGTAGCTTACCGACGGTGAAGTAGACGGGCATGTTGAAGATGTAGTTCTCGTAGAGCCACATGACGATCTTGTAGGCACCGAGGTCCCAGTCGACCTGTTTCCCGACGTCTGGCTTCTGGATCTTGACCGCGACCCAATCTCCGCCGTCTTCGGGTTTGAGTTTGGCACGATGTACCTGGGCGATGCTCGCGCTGGCGGCGGCGCGCTCCTCAAACACCTCGAAGACGCCATCGGGTCCGGCCGGGGGACGACCAAACTCGCGGCGGAAGACCTTATCCACCACGGAGTACGGCACCTGAGGCGCGTCATCGAACAGCTTTGCAAACTTCTGCTGCATCGGCTCGGGCATCAAGGCGGCATTGTTCGCAAACGCTTGGCCTACAGCAGGGTGAATACGGGCACAAAGAGACGGGCACAAAGGACACGCACCGATTTTGATGTAGAGACCGCCGTTGGAGGTGAAGAGGTCGTATACACGCTCGGCTACGCGGGCATGGAGGGCAGGGATCTCGTCGCTGAGTTCTGGCCTAAAGTTGAGCTTGTAGTCGAGAGCGATCATCGAGCACTGGAGGAGGCATGAGTTACTTGAGGGATGCGGGTTCGAGTGATTAGTGCAGCTATAGTGAACGGTGCTGCTCGCGATCCACGGACTCGTAGGAGCAGTTCGCGGGCTGCCGCTCGCGACCATGGCGGACCCGTACTCGCGCCAGTGAGACGCCTCGGAGTGCCCGCCAGACTGCAGGGAGGAAGAGGAAGACTCACTGTCCAGAAGGTGCGAAGGTTGCGTGTCACTGCGGATGCGTTGTACTCGCTGTCTAAGAACCATAGAGCACCGAGAGCTCCGGCGGTGTAGAGGGAGCGGCGGGCATATCTGGCTACCCGAGAGGCAGGTGGAGGAGAGTCGAGGGGATGTGTGCGTGCGGTGGAAGTGTATAAACGACGTGGACAGCGGGCGGCGAGCGGTGAGCGCAGAAACATACGGGCAAGAGGAGTTGGGAGGAGGAGGAGGAGGAGGAGGAGGATAGGGCGGCATGGGTCCGACCGTTTGCGTCTGTCAGACGGCGGCGGGACGGGAGAGAGCGTGACGCGTCCTCCCCCGGCAGACGCGGGCTCTCCGCGTGACGTCACAGCGTGCATGTCCCCGTATTGCAAGGCCCTAAGTATTAATTTCGTACGCCACTTGCATGTACGTATATTTTGCTTGTATTACCGATCCGAGCGACTGGCGCACTTGGGCACCATATCCAGTGTATTTGTTGGCAGCGTGCATAACCGAATGCGGGCGGGAGGCACGTGGGGGTGTGGCGGGGGAGAGTGGATCGGGGACGGGTCGGGGACGGCGCAGCCACGGACACAGCTCACGGACACGCTCACCGCCGCGCTCGACGGCCCCTTCTCCTTCCTCATCGCTGGTCACGATGAGCGACGACTTCATTCGCCTCGTCTCCCAGGCCAATCCCGCAGCCAGATACCAACCCGCCAACACCGGCTACCCTCCCCCCAACTCTTCCAACCAGCAGCTCGACCCCTTCTTCGACGATGAAGACGAAGACGACGTCCCCGACTCTGCGTTCGGTGCACCAGCCGCCATGAAGTCGCAAGAAAGCGGCCTTCCCTTCTCTCGCGCTGGCGCACCTCCCGCAGGCCATTCCCAGGTCACGCTGGCGACCGCCGCTATACCGCCCGACTGGTCCTTCGACGACGACGAGCCTCCCAAGCGACCAGGTGCCCCTCCCTCCGCACCAGGCTCCCGTCCTCAGCATAAGCGGAGGTCCTCCCGCTCCTTCGTCGGGCGCGTCAAGAAGCTCAGATGGCCCTGGCAGAAGGGCGACAAGGTTCTCGCTGGAGACCGCGTCGTTGCCCTCAACAACCCAGACGCGAACACCGACTACTGCTCCAACTACATTTCCACCAGCAAGTACAACGTCGTTACCTTCATTCCCAAGTTCCTCTTCGGTGCGTGTTTCCCATCACACTGCGTCCCTCGCATTGTCCGTCTCACGATCCCACAGAGCAATTCTCGAAATACGCCAACCTGTTCTTCCTCTTCACCGCGCTCATTCAGCAGATACCCAATGTATCTCCCACAAATCGCTGGACGACCATTGCTCCGCTAGCCGTAGTGCTCCTGGCCTCCGCGTTCAAGGAAACCCAGGAAGACTTGGTACGGGCTCGCTTTGCACTCCGCTGGGCATGTCTCACTCTCCGCGCAGAAACGACACCAGTCCGACTCGGAACTCAATTCACGCAAGGCCAAAGTACTTACACCTGAAGGCACCTTCGTCGAGAAGAAGTGGAAGAACATTGCCGTGGGAGACGTCATCCGCTTGGAGAGCGACGATCACATTCCCGCTGATGTTGTCTTGCTCTCGTCAAGCGAGCCCGAAGGTTTCTGTTACATCGAGACGTCCAACCTGGATGGGTGAGTCTTGGTTTACACTATACGCTCCAACTCTGGTTCACCGGCCTACAGCGAGACGAACCTGAAGATCAAGCAAGCGTCACCGCAGACTTCGCACCTCACTTCCCCGCAACTCGTCACAGCACTGCATGGTGCACTCCGCTCAGAACAGCCAAACAACAGCTTGTACACGTACGAAGCGACGCTCGACCTTGTGACCGACCTTGGAGTGCCAAAGCAAGTACCTCTTGGACCGGACCAGCTACTCTTGCGAGGTGCGCAAATCAGGAACACGCCATGGGCGTACGGGCTTGTGGTCTTCACCGGGCACGAGACGAAGCTGATGCGCAACGCAACGTGAGTCGCAGTACACATCTCTCCGACGGGATGATTGGCTGACGAACGAAACGCAGTGCGGCGCCGATCAAGCGGACAGCAGTAGAGAAGCAGGTGAACGTGCACATCATCTTCTTGTTCATTTTTCTTCTTGCTCTGTCGATTGGCTCGACAATCGGCTCTAGTATTCGCGCGGTGAGTTCAACTGATGCTCTGGAGCATTCACACTCGTACTGACGCAGGTCCAGTGGTTTTACTCGGCGGCAGAGTGGTATCTGATGGAGCAATCCTCGATTGGCAGCAGAGGTGCGTACAGTGCACATACCCTCCAACGCAAAGCTTATTCCTACCTTCGCAGCAAAGCAATTTATTGAAGGTATGTCTCATACTTTATGCCGCCGACGAGTTGCCTCATATTTTTGTAGACATCCTCACGTTCATTATCTTGTACAACAACCTGATTCCCATCTCCCTGATCGTGACAATGGAGGTCGTCAAGTTCCAACAGGCGCAGCTCATCAACTCAGATCTGGATATGTACTACGCCAAGACGGACACGCCTGCGCTGTGCCGAACATCGTCGCTCGTCGAGGAGCTCGGCCAGATCGAGTACGTGTTCAGCGACAAGACGGGCACGCTGACCTGCAACGAGATGGAGTTTCGATTCTGCTCCATCGCGGGTGTCGCATATGCGGACGTCGTCGAGGAGAGCCGACGCGGTGACGGCGAGGACGGCAAGGACGGCTGGAGGAGTTTCGCAGAGATGAAGGCGCTCCTCGGCGGCGCGCAGAACCCGTTCAGCGACTTCGCTGCAGAGACAACTGGCATGGGACAGAAGGAGGTCGTGAACGAGTTCTTGACTCTACTGGCGGTGTGCCATACGGTGATCCCGGAGATGCGTGATGGCAAGCTGCATTATCAGGCGAGCAGTCCGGATGAGGCGGCCTTGGTGGCTGGCGCAGAGTTGCTGGGCTACCAATTCCACGTAGGTGCTCAAGCCACTCCCCTGTATTGTGCTAAGACCGTCCGTTTGTCCAGACCCGGAAACCAAAGTCGGTGTTTGTGAATGTCCAGGGTTCCTCATACGAATACCAGATTCTCAACATCTGTGAGTTCAACTCGACGCGCAAGCGCATGTCAACGGTTGTGCGGTGTCCGGACGGGAAGATCAAGCTGTTTTGTAAGGGCGCGGACACCGTCATCCTTGAGCGCCTCGCGGAGCACCAGCCGTACACCGAGAAGACGCTCGTACACCTCGAGGACTACGCAACGGAAGGGCTCCGGACGCTCTGTATCGCGTCGCGCGATATCCCCGAAGCTGAATACAGACAATGGTCGACAATTTACGACCAGGCAGCCGCGACGATCAATGGGCGTGGTGAGGCACTCGACAGGGCAGCCGAGTTGATCGAGAAGGATATGCTACTCTTGGGTGCGACGGCCATCGAGGACAAGCTGCAGGACGGTGTCCCGGACACGATCCATACACTCCAGATGGCCGGAATCAAGGTCAGTGCACTTCTCATTGTAGCGTTCTTTCTGAGACGATATGTTCCCTAGGTGTGGGTCCTGACGGGCGACAGGCAAGAGACCGCTATCAACATCGGGATGTCGTGCAAGCTGATCTCAGAGTCAATGAACCTGATTATTGTAAACGAAGAGACCATGCTCGATACACAGGAGTTCATCTCGAAGCGGCTGTCTGCGGTGAAGAGCCAGCGGAGTACCGGTGAACTGAGTGAACTCGAAGACCTGGCCCTTATCATCGGTACGTTGAGCCTTCAATCTCACCGAGGTCGCACATTCACAAGTATGAACAGATGGCAAGAGTCTTGGGTACGCACTTGAGAAAGAGATTTCGGGTCAATTTCTCGAACTCGCGCTCATGTGCAAGGCCGTTATCTGCTGTGCGTCCTAGGTCATCCGTTCCGACGTAGATTTGCGAGCTTATTCTCTCTCTAGGCCGTGTCTCACCTCTACAGAAAGCTCTTGTTGTCAAGCTCGTCAAGAAGAACCAGAAATCGATCCTCCTGGCCATCGGCGACGGTGCAAATGACGTTAGCATGATTCAGGCCGCTCATGTCGGCGTCGGTATATCTGGCTTGGAGGGTCTACAGGCCGCGCGATCTGCCGATGTGGCGATCTCCCAGTTCAGATACCTCAAGAAACTGCTGCTCGTTCATGGGTCTTGGAGCTACCAGCGACTATCGAAGCTCTTGCTGTGTATGTGTTCATTGAGATTGGCATTCGCGCCTTGAGCTCACGTCTTGCCAGACTCGTTCTACAAGAACATTGTGTTGTACTTGACACAGTTCTGGGTACATATCTTATACGCTATGCCGACCGTTTAGCTGACGTGCCTTGTAGTACTCGTTCTTCAACAGCTTCTCCGGCGAAATCGTGTACGAGTCATGGACGCTGTCGATGTACAACGTCATCTTCACCGTCCTGCCGCCCTTCGTCATCGGTGTTTTTGACCAATTTGTGTCTGCTCGAATACTGGATCGGTACCCGCAACTGTACATGCTGGGTCAACGCAATGCGTTCTTTACCAAGACTGCATTCTGGCTATGGGTTGGGAACGCGCTCTACCACAGCATCGTACGTTTGTTTCTTCGTGGCCTCATTCGCTCTGTGCTGAGCTTTCGATTGGTGCAGATCCTGTTTGGCTTCTCTGTCATTCTATTCTGGGGTGATCTCAAGCAATCCTCGGGTTTGGACTCTGGACATTGGTTCTGGGGCACGATGCTATATATGGCAGTCTTACTCACTGTCCTCGGCAAGGCCGCGCTGATCTCTGAGTGCGTTTATCCATTAATTTCTGTTGTACATTGCTGACAGACGACCGAATAGTCTCTGGACGAAGTACACCGTTGCAGGTAAGACTACGAACGAACGTACCTTGAGCAAAATGCTCACGCCATGTCTCAGCGATACCTGGCTCGTTTGCCTTCGCCATGGTGTTCATGCCGCTATACTGTGTCGTCGCGCCTGCTATCGGATTCTCCCTCGAATATTATGGCCTGGTGCCTCGGCTTTGGACCAATGCGGTTTTCTATTTCATGCTGATACTTCTTCCCGTCTTCTGTCTGACACGAGACTTTGCGTGGAAATAGTGGGTGACCAAGTTTGCGTGGTGGTCCATTGTTCACTCTCCATTCCAGCTATCGGCGCACTTACATGCCCGAGACGTACCACATAGCACAAGAGATTCAAAAGTATAACATACCAGATTACCGGCCACGTCAAGAACAGTGCGTTTTCTCTCTGTTACGGTCAACCACGTACTGAACGGTTCGTTGCTAGGTTCCAGAAAGCCATCAAGAAGGTACGCGCGGTGCAGCGTATGCGGCGGAACCGTGGTTTCGCGTTCAGCCAGACGGAGAATGCTGCGCGGCAAGACCAGGCGCGGCTGATCAGGGCGTATGACACATCGCGCATGGGCGCACGACCAACTGGATATTAGTATCTGTGATCTCCATACGTTATCAGGGACAATGTATTGTACTCTTACTGCATCTATAGTTAATGCTCGAAGGCCGCTGTTGCGCACTATCTCAGTATGTGATTGGTGGACGACCCTGGGGTTGATATTTTGCACCAAAAGGATACTATTGCCTCACTAGGGTCGTGAAGTGACTACGCTGTGTATGCACCTTCTCGCAAGAATCGAGTACGGACAGCTCATTGTACCCTCGAGTTGCGTATGTGTACAGAAGAGCATCGCCCGTGTTCATGGTGCTTCACGCGTCCCCCAGCAGTCTAGTAGACGGACCATGTACTATGTAGTTATCTGCTTCGTATCTCTTTCCCGCCATTCTAAGCAGTACTTACTGAGATGAAGGATGTTACATGCACGAGTGCCTCGACGAATACTGGGTCATCGGATCTTCAAACTTCTCAGCGGGCCCTACCTAACCGACCGGCGGGCCCACACAAGGCTGTCATAATCGAAAATACCCGCTGTACAAGCCGTGTGATCAACGCACATCCGAATAAGAATAGATTGTAAGCTACAATGCACGGTAAATATCAGAGTTTCACTAGTGCCTGCATAGCGTTCGCCACGGCAAAGCTCGACTTTGCCATGATCTGCCGAGACTCGATCGTAACATCGGGCTGCGCCTGTGTCTCACTCAGGCGGTTGGCATGCTCGCTGAGCTCATGCAGTATCTCCTCGCCTTGGTGCGCAGATGCTGGAGGAAGGCTGTCTTTGCAGACGGCTACGATACTCGATATGATCGTGATGATCTGCGTCAAGTTCTCGTTCAAAGTCGGCGGTGGTGTTGGACTTCTCACTCCCGTCAGTACGCTCTGGATAGCATACAAAATGGATTCCTTCTGAGCCTCGAGGTACGGCTGTTGCATCGCAGTTGAGCTACCAGACGGAGACAGTAGAAGGTGATATCCTTACCTTAAGCTCTGCCCAAGCCTCTTCGGGACCTTCAGGCGGGGCTGATTCGTCGCTGGTCCTACCACCAGTGCTATGTGAAGCCGGTGGTCGATCGAATATCGGAGGTGGGGAGTTCGTCGCCGAGCTACCTCGACTAGGGGGCGACCTGCGCTCCTGGATGACGCGGCTTGATGACATACTTGGTGACCCTGTGAGGTCGCCGTAGCGACCCGTCTGTGATGTATATGACCGAGCACTCGCATTGCTGTATCCTCGCTGGTGTGCTGCTCTACCCTCGTCCACGGACCGCAACGAAGGTGAGAAACCATTTGTCGCGCTGGTGCTTGGGGAAACAAATTGATCCTGCTCCGCGCGGGTTGCCTTGCGGACGAGAACGAGCTTGCCGATCTCAGTCACGGTGGAAGAAACATGGCTGGCGGCTGCGTCGAGCAAGCTGACTGGAGACATGCCAGAGCTAGTTGCGTGAGTTTTTGAGGCGGTAACAAGGTTGCTAAGCGTGGCTTCGAGCCGTTCTCGCAGTATGCGCAGCGCGTCGATGTCAAAGTCTCTCCGTGCGCGACGTTCGTAGGACTTGATGTCTTCGAGTATCGCGGTAACAGCATTGACCACGGCTTTCATTGGTGTCAGGACGCGTGTTGGTGCATTTGAACGGCCGGCGGTCAGGAGGCTGTCGATGGCGGATACGAAGGCTGTGACGTGAATGTCGACCAGGCCACCATCTTGTGACACCGGTAGTTGGTCGTCCGTTTTGGGCGTTTGCAGGAAGAGCTGGGACGTCGCTACGCAAGCAATGAGTTATGATACGACGTTGGAGACAACCACCGCTCACCCTTGACACTGCGTAGCTCGGTCTTCGCCTGTTCGTACTTTCTCTTGTACTCTTTCAGCTGTGCATCGAGGTCCCTGATGACTGCTAGATCTGCATCCTTGGCAGTCATCAACTCGTCGTTGCGCCGCGACAAATCAGATAGCTCGAGCACAAGTCCTTCCATGTCTGACCGCAGCTGGTCAAGAATCTCCGCGTTACCCTACGTAGTCGCATCGCTCAGCATATGCATGGAAACAGTGAAACGGCCGCTTACCTGTCCACCACCTGCGCGCTCTTCCTCGAGCCTCTCACAACGCTCGCGGAGAATCTGGAGCTCCTCTTCGTCTTCTCTCGCCCGCCGAGCAGCTGCTTCTTGCTCCCGAGCGCGCTCTTGCCGTAGAGTCTCAAGCTCCTGCTGTAGTGTGAACATGGACGTCGTCTTCTCCTCCATGCGCTACATGCCATCGTCAGTCACGTTTCCACATACGCGATTGACACCCACATGACGGAGCTCCCGCAGCTCATCCTCGACCGCGCGCACGCGCTCCTCGCCCTTCGCCCATACTCGTTCCTTCTCCTTCGACTCTTCCACTTCGCGTTCCAGGCCTGTAATGCGCTGTTGCATCGTTGCGATCTTGTACTCATACTCACGCCTCAGCTCCTCCTCCGCGCCGACACTATTTCGCCCGCCCCGTGCAAAGCTGCGGTCGCTCGCAGCGCTCGTGCGGCCCATGCTCATCTTGTCAAAGTAATCCTCTCCGCTACGCGCAGCCTCTTCGTCTTCATCGCCGACCGCCTGCAGTCGCGCGCTGAGAGCCGCGAGACCACCTGGGCGGCCGCCCTCTTCGCCCTCGTCCTCGCCGTAGTCACTTCGGTCTTCATCGGCGCGCGAGCCCCGCGCAGCACGCTCGCGTTCACGGTCTCGCGCTGTGCTCCCCGAGTCACGCACTTCGCGACCATACGGCACCTCGATTTCCTCCTCGGCGATTGTACTCTTATTGGGGATGATCATGCCCATACCCGCCGTAGCGCTTTGTGCGTTCGAGGCGTTGCTGCTCTCGCTCTCACTCGGCCGCCGGTTTACGGACGCACCTATGGCATACGTTGTATCCTGGCTGGGCCTGCGTCGCGTATCCGAAGAAGGCTTCCGCCGAACTGAGCCTGCGCCTGCTGCTGCGGCCCCGTATGCCTCTACGCCGCCATACGCATCAGCGCTTTGTCGGCCACTGGAGAAGGTCTCGGAAGGACGGCGCCCAGGAGGACTTGCAGCGTAACGGCCGGCGGAGGTGCGGACATCGTTGTTGGGCAGAGCGCGGGTAGCTGTGGCGGGAGTGCGGGTATTGTTGTTCGGAAAGTCAGGAGAGGGAAAGTCGTCATATGCTGATGCAGGTGAGACGACATCCAGCTGCGCAGAGAGTGAGTGGGATAATCAAGACATCATACATAAGCGAACGATGGGTGGGCTATACGCGTGGGCGCAGATGAACCAACAGCATCCTCGTGTGAGATCCACCACGCCGGTCTAGACGGCATTTCCGTGGGCAGAGCATCCTCACGTTGCCGACCCAGTCGTCCATCGCCTGATGATAGCAATGAGGGACATACCTCTTCCTTAAACTCGGGGTATCTTCTGGAGAGCTCAAAATAAACGTCGCTGGAGAGGTCCTTGAATCGCCCTTCGGGAAGTGTGGCGAGCTTCTGTCGTGCTTGGTTTCGTTTCGGATGAAAGTCGTCTCTTACGGGGAGGAATGGGACTGCGGAGGAAGTGAGGCGGCTGATGTACAAGGTAGACAAAGATGTGACGTACCCTCATTGTTAGTCGAGTTGTTCTTCCTACGAAGTAGCTCGTCGTATACATCGGTGGACAGCTCCTGGAACTGCTGGCGGGTGAGGCGAGTGAGCTTCTGTCTTGCGGTCGCGCGCGAGTTGACCGGTTCTGGTGACGCCACATGGGCCTGACTGCTCTCTGAGATTAGTGAGGACTTACCGTTTGCCAAGTAACTTGCAAGGTATCTGTTGAGCTCCACGAAGTGTGCACGGGCGACCTCGCGGGGATCTGTGGCGAGCGGACTGGCGGGTGGGTTGATGGGACGGTAGGAGTCAGTGCGGTAGTTGGAGTAGCCAGAGTAGGTGGTATTGGTCGGCGAGGGTGCGCGGGATGCACCAGAGCGTCTCATGGTGCTGGGCGGAGATGAAGGGTCGTGGGGAAGGAATCGGGGTGAATCGAGAGTGACTGTTGAGAGTGAAGCCCTGCTAGACCATGCAGTACCAGTGTGCGTATATATACGGGGAGAAGCAGCAGGGCGAGGGGCGAGGAGAGACGAGGCGAGAGTGGAGGGGAGGGGAGGACGGGCTGTCTGCGGCTGATTGTTGCGAACTCTCCCAGTCTGGCGTCGCGCCCGCCTTTCCCACGCCTCCGCCCGTCCCGCCCTCGCCTCCAATATTCGCAGCGACTGCCTCTCACCCTGCACTCCTAACCTCATCACCCTCACTGCACCGCCAAGAAATAAGTGACATTTCTTGTCCGGCAAGGTCATGCTTGCATACAGAACCACCGACATGCCCATCCCAGACGGTTGCATCGTGCCCAGATCAGACGCCACAGAAATAGATGACCCACACCTGCTCGTAACACCACGAGGTAGTCAAGTGGATATGTAAGAATGACCTATGCTATGGCTTCACAAAGCTAGTATATAGATCGAACTATTGTATCGCATCCCAATCAACTGACGCCTGATTTGAACAGCGTCTACTTGCATGGTACTTACTACCCACCGTACCAGTGCAGAGGCATCAGTGAGCATTACTGCGAGGGTATAGTATTAGATGGTGCTGATGATTCAGTGCCATCAGACATGTAGCAAGCACATTCTCCCAAAAATGACATGACCAGAATGAACGTTGTAGAGAACAAGCTTGTCACCCAAGACCTCCTTCCAAGCGTAACATGCTCGCTGTGCTGACCAAAACAAGAGTTAAGGTCCTGCCAGGGTTCGAACCTGGGTCTTGGGAAGGGTGGTCTCAAAATCCCAAGTGATAAACCACTACACTACAGGACCTATGTCATTCTACGAGTTGATGGTATCCTCAGGCGCCTACGCCCCGCCGGAAGTTCGTCGGTGCCTTGAGCGATGTTGGAGGCAAGCCCGGGCCGGCGCGCCGCGACGAACGAATGGAGGGCCTGCTCTGACCTCTCAACGTCATCCCAATTCGCAGGGTTCACCGAGAGTATATAACACGGAGTCCCGTCTGGGGCCATGTTGACGCTAAACGCTCTACATCCCTCACCCTATCGCACTCATGGCCGCAGACATCCCATACTTCACCTTCAACAATGGCCAAAAGATACCTTCCATCGGCATGGGGTACGTCTTTATCGCGCACCCATGTTGTAGTGGTTGACCGTCGTGTAGGTGCTGGATGGGCTCGCCGGGTGGAGGGGAGACTGTTGAGGTCATGGTGAAGAACGCCTTGAAGGTCTGTTGTAGTCGGATCATGGGTATGCGAACTAACGCGCATTCAATACCGGGAGTAGCACGGGTACCGTCATTTAGACACTGTGAGCGATACTCGCGGCGCTTCCATTATTGTCGTCGCCTCACCCGAGATCAACAGGCATTTGGCTACGGCATGTCTTCCGAGCGCAGGACAGACGTGTCAAGACTAACGTTTGCTTTCGTGCAGCGAACGAGGAACATGTCGGCAAGGCGATCCGCGAATCCGGTATCCCTCGTGAAGAGATCTTCGTGACTACCAAGCTACCGTGAGTATAGCGTTACGACAGCCCCAAGCCTAGCTTGAAACGGACCGGTTCCCAGAAATAAGCACCATCACAAGGTCCGCGAGTCGTTCGAAACATCGCTCAAGGCACTTGGTTTGGACTACGTCGATCTGTACCTGGTTCATTGGCCTCAAGCCGATACTGAAGAGGGTATGACATAACGCGTCATGCCGCATGAATGCTCACCATCGTTCTGTGTGTTAGGCGAACATATTCCGTGCGGGCAGTATCCCACTGTCGTCGATACCTGGAAGCAAATGGAGCAATTGCTCGATACCGGTGCGTGCGGCCCGCGATCCCCTAACATATGGTCATATAACGCGTTTTCGTGGCGGCGGCCGTGTGGCGGATAGGGAAAGTGAAGTCCATTGGGGTGTCCAACTTTTCGATCAAGACACTCACCGAATTGCTCGCAAGCTGCTCGGTCGTGCCTGTGACGAACCAAGTCGAGGTGCACCCGTGTCTGCCTTCATTTGAACTGCAGCAGTTCTGCCAGGAGAAGGGCATCCTGATCACGGCCTACTCACCGCTTGGTCCGTGCTCTTCCTGAGCGTTGTCTGGTAGCGCGTCCTGATAACATACGGCGGGATAGGCCGCCCGCTACCGGGGCAGGCAAAGCCCATATTCTTCACAGATCCCGACGTGCTGAGCATCGCAGAGCGCCTGGGGGCGTCGCCTGCACAGGTGGTGATCAGCTGGGGTGTTCAGCGCGGGATGGTCGTCATCCCGAAGAGTGAGAACGTCGAGCGTATGAAAGCGAACATTACCGTGAGTCGTTCCTTTTGACCTCTGAATACGTGGGGATGTGCTGAGGCATGGCGACAGCTCGTGAGCCTCACTGAAGCGGATATGGCGCTGTTGAACGGCATCCACAAACGACCGGGCATGCACAAGTCGCTGCTCACATACCACAACTATACGGATGACGGGCTGATCTTTGGGTGGACGTACGAGCAGCTAGGGTGGAACATGACGAAGGGCGGGATCGTGAAAGACGACTGACTTGGAATGAATCGCGACATGCGAAGGGTTCGCTTATGAATTCCGGATGGTGTGTATTTGTAGGCCCTGCAGAGAACTGGCCATATTCAAGGCTCAGGGCTGCGCGTCTGAGACCGTTGGGGGCTGTGCGGCAGTGCCAATGGATGTGAGTGATGATCAAGAGGTAGGAGATGCGTTTGGTAAGTATCAGCGGGCCCGTCTGTCGAATGGAATTGCAGACTGTCGATCACCAGCGGAGACGGGGTGCGCGCGTCGCGCCCATGCCGCCCGTACATTGCACAGCGCTAGCCCTTGGGTTGCGTCCCCGTACGCCTCGGACGATACGAGGGCTCAGGTCATGTAGAGGGGAATGCGTTCACTGCAGATTGGCCGTGCAGAGGCAGGAGGAAGCTGGAGAGGGGAGTGGTGGTTTGTTGCCATCTGGGGCAGCTCATATACGGCGGCGCTTCTATCGATCGCGGTTTCATACAAGATGCGTCCCTGCAGCCAGAACAGCCCCATCCCCCCGTCTCGTCTCAGTTCCCCTCTTCCCGCCCTTCCTCCACCTCTTCTTTCTCCTCAACGTTGACCACAGCACCCATCCGTCTCTCCCCCGCCCATTTCGCCACTTTCCGCGATGCAGAGGCACTCCTTCCAGGCGCTCAACTCCACCTTCGTCGTCGATTCCGAATATCAGTTTGTCAAGGAGCTCGGCCAGGGTGCCTACGGCTGCGTCGTCGCCGCCAAACACCGTAGATCCGGAGAGAGTTGCGCAATCAAGAAGATCACAAACATCAACACAAAGGTCGGTCCTTAGCCCTCACTCTTGTTCGCGTGCCGACTCCGTCTATTCTCGCAGAGGATCCTTACCAAGAGATGTCTCCGAGAAATCAAGTGAGCCCAGAATAACACTCGTGCAAACGAACGCCGATGCTCATCCTCACAACAGACTGCTCCATCACTTCCGCGGTCACAAAAACGTGTGTACGAACGCGTACACGCGATCCCCCTTCGCCTCATACCTTGCTAGATCACCTGCCTCTATGATATGGACATCGTCTTCCGCCCAGACGGCAACTTCGATGAGGTTTATCTCTACGTGCGTCGCCTGTGACCCCCTTCCATCATCAGGCATCTTATCAGCTGCACTGTACCCTATACACAGGAAGAGCTCATGGAAGCAGATCTCCACGCCATCGTAGGCTTCCCGCACGTCTTCTGTGCACCCAGTAGCTCACCCGCGTCGAAATAGATCCGCTCGCAACAGCCGCTCTCCGACGCGCACTTTCAGTCGTTCATCTACCAGACGCTCTGCGGGCTCAAGTACATCCACTCCGCAAACGTGCTCCACCGCGATCTCAAGCCTGGTAACTTGCTCGTGAATGCGGACTGTGAGCTCAAGATTTGCGACTTTGGGCTTGCGCGTGGGTACAGCCCCGCAGGAAACGGCCAGGGCACCGCCAAGAACGCCGCGAACCAGGGCTTCATGACAGAGTATGTCGCGACGCGGTGGTATCGTGCGCCCGAGATCATGCTCAGCTTCGCAAATTATGTACGTGGGCGATCCTGCTTACCGTGCACGGGATGCTGATGGTGCGTGGATCTGAAGGGACCGGCCATTGATGTGTGGAGCGTTGGATGTATCCTGGCTGAGCTTCTCGCTGGCAAGCCGATCTTCAAGGGCAGAGAGTGCGTATGATGCATTCCACCCTCGAGCCATATGCTGAAACGCCGCCAACTCAGTTACGTCGACCAGCTGAACCAGATTCTGCACTACCTGGGTACACCCTCGGAAGATACCCTCCGCCGAGTTGGTTCTCCCCGAGTATGTTGCCATGCTCCCCCTACCCTCTGGCGTACCGATCTGAGTACCTCACCGTGTAGGCCCAAGATTACATCCGCTCCTTGCCTATCAAGCCGCGCGTACCTTTCCAGACGCTGTTCCCTCGCGCAAATCCGCTCGCAATCGACCTACTTAGCCAGCTCCTCCACTTTGACCCCGCGAAGCGCATCACCTGCGAGCAAGCACTCAACCATCCCTACCTTGCAGTGTGGCACGATCCCGCGGATGAGCCTGTCTGCCCTACTGTGAGTCATTCGCACCTTCCCCCTGGGCTCCGAGCACCAACGAGCTTGAGCAGCCGTTCGACTTTAGCTTCGAGGAGGAAGATACGATCGAGGGGATGAAGCGCCTCATCGTGGACGAGGTACAGACCTTCCGCGCCGAAGTGCGCGCGCAGGCACGCGCCGCGGGTCAGATCCGTCGACAGGATAGGTGAGCCTTTACTTGTTCCCTTTGCTCTGTTAGCGGCTGATGCAAGCATGCATTTGAGCAGCCTGCCAATCCCGACGCGCGAAGAGATCCTCGCGTCGCCTGTGCGCGAGAACGCGCCGCCGAACGGGGCGACGTCGAGCTTCACGGACGGGCAGCCTGCAGGACAGCGCGCGGAGAGTCCTGTCCTCGACGACCCGAGTGCCGAGCTGGAGCGCGAGCTCGCGGGGACGCACCTTGGGAAGCGCGCGTGAGCACGATGGGCGAAGGAGGGCGAGCGCGACGATGGGGGGAGCTTATTTATGTGAGTGATGTACGAGGGCGAAGAAGAGAAGCAATGAAAGGGTGAGAATGGGAACGAAGCGTGACGTAGGCACATTGGCTTGTCCTACGTATGCAGATACGTGCTTTCTACGGATCCCGTTATATATACCTCGTGTACCCGCCGTCATGCAGCTGTCGGCATGGTTGCCGTCCTAGCGTTTGGGCATTTGGGTCTGGTGTGATGTGCGGGCCGACGGTAGTGTGCTCGGCGGATGGATGCCGCGCTCGGTACACCCAAGAACATGACCGTGTGTGGTAGTAACGCTGCATTGTTGAGATGTCTGGAAGGCTGAGATTCGGAATTCAGGCTCCTTGGCATCGTCAGCGTTCCAACGACTTGGAGGACCGTCAGTATGTGGCGGACTCGGAGGCTGGAGGTCCGGGCAGCTAAAGTGTGCGCACGTACGAGGTATGCGTGCCGCTGGCCTGTCTGACCTGCAGTCGTTATTGAAATCTACTAACTTATGTAGATCCCATCGTGAGCTCGACGCCACTGCGGACCGAACCGGCGCGCCGACTCTTCATGTCTGCACCACTGCCTCCTCCGCCCTCGCGCACCTAACCATGGTAGCTCCCGCTTCCCTGTACCTTAGCTTGTGGTCACAGGACATACCATTTGCACCCTATCCTATATCCCGCGCGTCACGGTGCAGCGATTCAGTCGATAGGCATACTCGACGCGCCATGGAGAGGCAACAATAGGAAACAGCGCGCGGCCACGAAAGTGCGTTATCTTGTTATTCGTCGGCCGGGGCAGACCTAGAACGCATGAGACCGATACATGCAGTAACAGAGACACCCTACTCAGCGGCGCTGAGGCCGCGTCAATCTGGGTGCCAACTCCAACTGGCAGTTTGACGACGGGTACAGCATCTACTGAGCAGAGCATACCATCACCTCCCCCTTGATATATATTGAGCACTTGGATCCGAGTGTCTGAGTTAATCTCACCTCTGTCTCTCAACGTTCTCCAAGACAGTCCCTCTCATTCTGAACCTCACACAGTGTGAACGCTATGTCGCGTCTCCACGCGTACCGTACGACCTCCGACATGGACGGGCCGCCCGAGTTAGAACCCCTCATGCAATCTGGCCAGTCTGTGCCCTCGTCGTGTCTACCCTCGGAGGCAGATGCATCTACGCATAACGAAGATATGGTCTCTCGCGAGAAGGTACCCCTGCCACCTTTGAAGCACGATCCTCGACTACGAGACCGTTGGTTGGCGCTGCTCGGCCTAGCATTCTTTGCAGCTTCCTTGGTCATCTTCTATCTATCCTTCCAGTACTCTGACGCACAATGTACGAGGCGGCTGTCTACGTACTGTGAGTTCCACGTCGATTGATGTACAACGCACACCGCAAGTCAACTCACGCCGCTATTCTTTCACAGCACCCGCGATAGACGGCGTGGAATATCAAGACATCGTGTTCAAAGGATCCCTACATGACCATTCAGTGTTCCAAGGACCGCCCAGTCTGGAGATCGATGCTGCATGGGATAAAATCAGTGATTGTACGGGCATCCTTGCATGGTAACCGTCAACGAGGACTGAAGAACCCTCGTAGTGCGACCGATCAGAATGACAGAGGAGGACCTTGCAAAAATAGGAAGGAAACCTAGACCATCGCTCGTAAAGTACCATGAAGAGTTTGGAGGAGGCTATGTTGCAACCCTTGAAATCGCACATTATATGCATTGTCTGGTACGCGTCCAAGTGCTTGGAGGAGCTCCGGATTGACTATCCTCTTCGCCTTCAGAACATGCTCCGCAAGCGGACATATTGGGACCACTATGGTCCCCTCGACGATACTTACCAGCGCGACCCTGACTTCTACCGCCTGCACCTCGGTCAGTGTTCCGCTTATCTGCACCGCGTGTCCTATCTCTGATAGGGTTCTGCCACACGCAGACCACTGCATTGACCTGCTGCGGCAGACCTTGATGTGCAGTGCGGACGTCGGGCTGATCACCTTCGACTGGGTCGCGGAGAAGCACAATCCGTGGCCGAACTTCAGTACTCAGCATCGCTGCCGAAACTTCGACAAGGTGGTCGAATGGAATGAAGCCCATGCCGTTACGATCGCACCCGCGAACCTGACGCGGACCAAGGATGCTGTAGACCTTCCGGAAGGACCATGAGCGCCTGAATTCCAATTTGCTCGGCCCTTTGCAATCCATACCTACATTCACAGGACAACGAAGACAGTGGGTATTCATATAGTCTACTATGTCAAGCGGTCGGAAACGAGATGCACCCGACGACGTGCAACATGGCTCTTGTCTGCGCACCATACCCTTGAACACTCTTCAGACCGATTCTCCATATAGACTCATAATGCGGTCGCGATCACATATTGCCTCTTGTACCGGAGATTATGGTATGCAATACCTTATGTATGCAGCTGCGTAGAGATGGAAAGCATTCACTGAGCCGGATATGCTGGTGTCAGCGACGCACTACGGATGCCAGCAGGGTCGCGCTGTTGAGGTATGAATCTCTATGCGCAGGGGTGTAGCCCCGACGACTCGGCACGATCGCCAGGAAATCTTGTCATCAGCGCTGAATGGCTCTGGGCAGGAGACCGTCTACCGTTCGTCCGCATCGGACAAGAGTCTATTGGACCCTCACTCTGGTGGTTTCTCGGTTTGAGACAAACTCAATCAAAAAGATTCCGTGGAGACTGAGATGCCGTCACGCAGCGCTGGCGACGGTACTGCGGGTGACTACGCGTCAGGGTATACAATACTAGGAGGTGCTGTGCTGTATCTCCTAGGTGGACTCAAACATGGCCTTGCACAGTTGATGGACCCGGTGGAATGTGGCAGAGCCGCCTACCGCTCATCTCCCTCACTACACCATATCCTCAGCCGTCCTTCAGACTCGCCCTTGAAAGCGGCGCATACCGTGGCGATTGCATACTGATAGTCATCTCTGTCGTTCAGGCTTGTCTGTGGCATCATATCATTGTGCTGGTCGCCCGATAGTTTTTCAACACTTACATTCACGTCATCGTCTCGTGGATCTTCGAACTCCATCGAGATCGCAGGCGATGGGTTGCTAAGTCTTGAGACAACCGCAGCATGGAAGGATTCCCATGTTTCGCCGGCAGAGATCATCATCCCGCGTACAGCGCCCTTGTAGTGTATCTACCCACATCGACTTGTCAGAACGTGTACACCAGCTGGGTAGGGCGTGGACTGCGCTGGGAGTCATGCATGTCTATGGTACACAGTATCGGTGAAGTGGAATGCATACCTTGACACGGATCATGATGTTCGGAGTTTGGGTCGCCAGAATAGGCCCACTTTGCAGGCTTTGGGAGACTCGGGCAGCGAGTACTGGGGGCATGAGCACGGGGGGCATTTGTACTTGGGGCATTTGTCGAGCTGTAGAAGCAGGAGGTGAAGGCTCGCCGTAGAACTGGCGATAGCCAAGGATGGGTTTGTCGGGGATATGATTGACAGGACCCTGCGATAATGCTGAAATAGGTGTATGTATCTTTGTGGACTCTCCGCCGAAGTGGGCATTCGGACTGAAGTCTCGGTCGGGAGGTGTCATTGACATGTGGTGAGCCGCGGCCAGTTTGCCCGCCATGCCATGCAGCGGTGTGCGCGCACTACATACACTAAGCCTGGAGCGTTACATGAAGTACACGCAACTCACGAATAACATTGTGGTACGACAGCGTACGCTCCATCCAGGGCCGCATGGGATGCGCTTAGACTTGGACTGACACGGCTCACAGAGTGGGACCTGTTGTGAGCGCGGTTGTCGGCCGATATAATGTCTTCATCCTCATCCAACTTTCCTAGAGCTGCGCCTGTAGATGCCTTGGATACATTGGCAACCCCATGCCGCGACGGAGGGCCGGCAGAGTTGTCCTTGTGTGCGTTCGGGAGCCTGTTTGCAGATGCAGCAGGGTCGTTCGCACAGGTGTCTGTATGCGCAAAAGAGGGAAGGATGATGTTCTCCGTGTCATCCCGCGATGATTCCATCGGCATACCACTGCGAATGTGGATCTAATTGAACCTGGCAGTGTGGGGTACAGGAGTAACCAGAGAAAGAGGGAAACGAGGTGGCAGTCATGTACGTACGCATGAAAAGGTACGTGCGGCGCGTAAGGCTGCTCCGTAATACAGGTAGCTCGGCGGCAAGTTGAAGAGCGTCAGTTGGGGGCTGTGGAGATGCATGCCACGTACTGGCCGTTTATCATCTACGCCATCTGCCAAAGAGCTGTTGCCACTACACGCAGATGTCTCATAGTCGCACAGGGCACATTGTCAATATGCAATGGCGTTCAGGCACAGGTAAAGAAACTAGTCGAGAGTACTCTTCCGAGAGCTTGGAAGGCCTGTGACTCATTAAACGATGGGATATCCAAACCTTGCTTTGCACACACTTACTAACGAGCAGCGAGGAGCGCTGAGCAAAGTTTAGACGCATGCGCGGATTTTTGTTGGGAATGAATGGAGTAACAGATGACGAGTACATCGTGCGCAGTTTTGTTCGTCAGCTAGAGAGAAGCAACATCTATACCACACAGTACCGGTGCCAATGAAAGGAAGCGACCTTCCCAACGAGTCGGTTCATGGGCAGCCGGGATCGCTGGACAGATGGTGAGGTGAATAGAGCGGGGATCTCATCGCAGTAGGACGTGAATCCTACGCACGTGTACTCGTACGCACCTTTCTGGTGCATGGGTACCTCAGACTGCGCAGGTAGGCAGATACCTTTGCACGAAGAATTGATACACGCGTAGACTGCGTGCTGCGCTTTGAGAGCGACGGAGATTGCTGCGTAGAACGTGGAAGGCAGATTAAGCAATAGTGGCCTCACACGATGTGTCGCAGAAGTGCAGGTCAGGGGCACGAAGTGCGGGGAGTAGCTCACGAAGATCGCAGGGTGGCTCGGACACCTCGGAGGGGGCAAGGAACGCAGAAGCGTGTGGTAGGAACGTACCGGCAGGGGTATGTCACCGCTCCTGGACTGCCTGCCGTGTATCATCCCCGCGTCGTACGCCGGACGGGACGTTCACGGCCTGTACTACTATGTCAGATGTGATACAGCAGGGGGCGTGACGAACAGGCATGATTGAGCGGAACGCTGGCCACAGCCTACTCGAGAATAGCGAGGCCTATTTGTAGTCGGCGTCCGCAGAGATGACGGCGGAGATGGCGAAAACGTCAGAGCGAAGTCGGCACGGTGTACGAGAATGCACACTTGTGATCGCAGTAGCATCATATGGCGAAGCACCGCCGGACGGCCTCCTTGGTGCGTCCGGTGCGCTGGCACTGCATGGACATGCGGGGAGACTGGCAGCCGGGACCGGCGGAGCGTCCGGGGACGGAAGGAGGATCATTCACGTTTGGAGAGGAGTGATAGACAGGATGGCTGGACGTTGTCAAGCGATGATGGAAGAGCCTGAAGGCGACAATGCAACGACAGTGCGTGGGGCGATGGATGACACGATTGCGGTGCGGAGGGCGTGCGGACGGGGATGAGCCTGGGAGGATGTGTCGCAGAGAGACAACGCCTCGAGGAGCGATTGTTTCCATAACACGGCGGTGGGCGTGTTGGCCAGATAAGGAAATGGGATTTCCGTTTTGGGGCGGGGGCCGGGGATGTTTGGAAGAGTCGGCATGGCGACGGCGGGGAGGGCATGGCCTTTCTGGGCGCATCTGGCCGGCGGCGAGAGCTCGCACAACGGCGGGTTATAAGGTGAGAATGAAAGACAGAGCGACAGATGCGAACGACAGAGCCTGTGCAGTGCTCGCCCTCCCGATCTGGCCATCCCATCAACGCAACGCAACGCACGCCCGCCTCAAAAGCTCGCAGCCGACCGCCCGTTCTCTCCCATCTCCATCTCCTTCGGCCCCTCCCTCTCCCTTCGTCCTTCGTTCATAATTAGCCCTTTTTCACCCCGCCGGTCGCCCAGGGTGCTGGTCTCTCTTCTTCCCTTTGCAAGGTGTCCTCTATTGTAGCCCGGCGCTTTTGTCTTCCCACAGCGTTCCATCCATCCACTCCCATTCTCTCCTCGGTCCCGCCGCAACAACTAGCTCGCACCCTCGCTCCTTTGCTCCCACCTCCCGTTCAGATCCCTCTCCTACTCCCTCAGCATGTCTCTCAAGGCCGAACTCGAAACCTGGGCCGCCGCCCTCAAGGCCTACGACGAAGAGGACTTTGAAAAGTCCCTCGAACTCTTCTCCTCCATCGCGGATTCCTCAAAGATCCTCACCAACATGGGCCTCATCTACGCTACCCTCGGCGAGCACGAGGCCGCCGTCGAGCAGTTCGCTGCCGCCACCCAGCTCGATCAGTATCTCGCCGTAGGCTACTTCCAGTCCGGCGTCTCCAACTTCCTCCTCGGTCGCTACGACTTTGCCCTCCGCGACTTTGACGATGCCCTCCTCTACATGCGCGGCAACACCGATATCAACTACGAGCAGCTCGGCCTCAAGTTCAAGCTCTACTCCGCCGAAGTCCTCTTCAACAAGGGTCTCACTCGCATCTACCTCGGTCAGGTCGACGAAGGCCTCCGCGAGTTGCAAGACGCACGCAAGGAAAAGGCGACCCAGGAGCACAATGTCATCGATGATGCCATCGCCGATCGCGGTGAAGGTTACACCGTATTCTCCATCGTGCGTATCATGCCCGCGCTTCTCTACGTCCTCCCAATAACCTCTGCCGCCTCGTAGCCCGTGGGTGTGCTTTACCGCCCCGCGGAGAAGAAGCTCAAGAATGCAAAGACAAAGGACTACATGGGCAAGGCGGTGAGTCTATCGGCGTGTCCTCGCCTTTCGATGTCTACGTCCCTTGTGCACTAACGACCGACCTAGAAACTTGTCGCAGCCGAAGACGCCAATGAGGCGTTCACCGAGTTCACAGGCGTTGCTCGCATGAAACAGTCCATGGGCCTCACGCCTGACGCAACCAGTCCGCTTACGCGCTCCGCTACCGTCGCCAATCCCATTCCGCCGCCGAGTACGTCTTTCCCCATACGATCTGTTTCATATTGCACGAGCTCATCGGAAATACAGAGTCTATTGACGACGACTTCCGCGCGAATGCTCTGCAACGCGCCAAGACCACCATCAATGTGTCCGTTGCGTCGCGCGCCGGACCCGCCTCTGCGCCTGCTGACCGGCCTTCCAACGCCTTCGTGCCCGCGCCGCGTTCCAACACACCGCCGAATAACATGCCGTCGTCCGCCGCGCCGCTCGGGCGCGCGAACACGACAGCCGGACGTGCAGGACCTGGCGCCGGCATGGGCCCTACTCGCGGCTTGAGCATTCGCAAGCCAGGCGTGCAGTCGCCAGGGCCAGCAAGCGCTCCCGTACAGCCCGGTGTGCGAACGACGGAGATCTACGACAGCTATCTGGACGGATACGCTGACGAGCCGCTCCCGCCCGTACCAGAGGGCCGCCAGACGCCGCGGCGTGCGGGGACAATGGGCGGTCGGGGACGCGCGCAGGCGCCGACGAGCATGTACTCGAGCGCAAGTAGCGCGGGTGGGATGGGCGTGCGGAGGCGGCCGACGCGCCGCCCGACGATGCCGAAGCGCCAGGTGAGCACGTACGAGGAAGAGGAGGGCTATGAGAGCGGAGAATGGGACGAGGGCCCGATGGAGTTCGTCAAGATCCGTGTCAAGGTGCGTCTGTTTCGGTGAGGCTATGTGAGGTGGGATACTGAGGCGGTGTGGGCAGCTGCATTACAAAGACGACGTGCGCGGGATGGCGTTCGGGCCTGATATGCCGTGGGAGGAGTTCCTCGAGCGTGTGACGAGCAAGTTCAACCGCGCGCTCGATGGGCTCGGGATGAAATTCAAGGACGAAGACGGCGGCAAGGTGCGTGATTCCGCTCTTCCCATCGTAGATGGCGTGCTGACCCGCATGGGTGCAGGTGAGCTTGCGCGACGAGATGGACTACGAACTCGCCATAGAGACCGCGCGCGAGAATGCGAAGGGCAAGGCGGAGGGCAAGCTTGAGATCTGGTGTACAGACGAGTAAACGTGGACGCCCTCCGTTGCCCCCTAGAGCTTCCTGGGATACCCTCGCGAGGAAGAATACCGATTGCTGATCATGGACTGCCGTCTTCACCACTGCGCTCATATATATACATACATCTACTTCATCTCAGCTTGCTTGGTCTCTTGGTTGCTTTTCTGTTATGTCTGTCTCTAGCTGCGTGCATTGCTAACCTCTCACCCCTGTACTTCATAATGCATCGCGTGTGGGTGCCACGCTGTAATCAGTACGTCTGGTGAGCTTAGGGCTGAACTGCTGGACACCGCAAATGCCACGGTACTTTGCGCGCGACTTCAAACATATGCAGTGCATACCGCCACATAGCAACAGACAATCCGCATTACGGTCGTCATGACAGGGAACATGCATATATCTCGCTGTTCGTCGCAGTGAATCATGTCCTGCGTCCCAGTGCCCTAGCTGAGTGCTGTTGACCGCTCTGTCACGGGTAGAGCCCCTCGCCGGTATGAAACAGCGCGCGAGATCTCTCGTAACAGCACCGCGTCATAGTTAACCCGGACCGACACCTCCCAGAGAGGTAGAACACCGCTCTACACCGCGCGCACCTGGTCCGAGTCTGTGCTGTACTCAGATGGCTCACGGTGATGTGTATGCCATGCGACTCTATGTATGTCCACATCGCGGCAGCAGTCCTAGAGTGATGCTACTGCTCGGCGACGGGATCCGCGTCTGCAATACATAACAATCTATGGCGTAGGATGTCAATGCGGCGATGGGTTGCGGTTGGTTGTTGTCGGTATGCTGTCAGTCTCTGGAGCGGAAGAGGCGACAGAAGGCGAGGGAGGGAGTCGCCCTTTCCGACGTGAACGCACCATCATGTATCTGGAGGATCACGCTGGTGACTGGTGTCCAACAATAGATACAAAGACAGTATTATGGTCACATCGCCTTGTATCTCGGGTTCTGCATGTGGCACAAGGCTGCTGAGTTCGAGCGGTTGGCTGAGATTGCGTCCCACCAATCATCGCTGGCATTGCCAGCGCGTTCGTCACCTGGCTCAACCTCCAGAGGCCTCACGTTGTCGAGTTTTTGGTGCAGTGTCTGTGGCACGTCGAGCCACACGCAACCAATCTTCGCCTCTGCATACTGCAGACATGTCTTCCCTTTGCTACGGTTCATTGGCCGCATGTGAGTTTTTAGAGCAATGGCCACAGATACAAACGAAGCCCGTCAATTGCGAGACAAATGGCCTGAAGAAACTTACGGGCGGTCGGTCTCCTCGTCGTCCTCTGCGTTGTACTTTCGGACGAGCTTCCCCTCCTCCAGGACACCTGACATCTGCGCTGTAGCTGTATCAGGCTGAGGTCCGACTCGGAGCTCAGCTGTGGCGCGTTCAGCTTCCGCCTGCGGCGTCGCCCGGCAACCCAAACAAGCATTAGCATCAATATCGGAGAACTGCTGAGCCTCTCGGTGGTTGTCGCCTGTAGATTAAGATATCTCCTTGCCAGCCGCGTACCAATTGAGATGTTGATCAGTATGACTACGGGGCCTTCCTGCAAGAGAGCCATGTCGTATATATGTATGAAGATGCGTCCACGGCTATATTCGTCGCTTAGTCGGTGACCTTGTGTCCAGGTATTTCGGGGTATTCCGGAACGACAGAACAGAGACGCGGTCATGACGCATACCTGAAGCTGGGTAGGTTTTGAACAGGACACAACGTGCTCGGCAAATAGACTCGGGGGAGCATTTGAGGTTGACCACAGCCGCTCAGTGACAATGTGTCGGACGACAGCCTTTCTAAACGCTCAGTCTCGCCTTCAATGGAACACATTTGGCCCGGACAAAGGACACTCATATCAATTGTGGAACATTATGATTGTGGCACGGCAGTGCATAACATGACGGAGAACGGAGGCACGACGCAGACTCACAGGACACCGGTTACTATGACGTCCGTGAATGCGGCGACTGGATCCAGAGGCAGGATTTGTCCATTCAGAATGACGGGTCGCTTGAAGGCGCGGCAAGCCTTCTGACGGGAACCAGCCTTGCGGCATCGCCAGCAGACATGCTTACGGTGTTGCTCATTCTGGAAGGCGAGCTCTGGGTCAATAGGCATGCGAGATGAGCGGGCGCGGAGGCGATCCAGCTTTGAGGCGAGACCGAGCTTGTCCGGAAGGAAGTGGGTGCGACGTTTGAGCTTCTTGATGTTGACGGCGAGGCGGGTGCGCGCCTGCTTGTCAGCGGCTGGTTTGCTCTCTGCGAGGTTGGCGCGGTCCTGGAGAGCGGTGAATTGGAAGCGCTCAAACGTGGGAGGTTCGACGGGCTCCGAGACACGAACGACGCCAGGCTGGGTAAGAGAGCGAGTCATGGGGACGCCGGCGTGCGCGGGAAGGACGTCAAGGGCGGCGGAGGGGCGGCCGGGACGGACGAAGCGGACGTGAGTGTTCATGCCGAGCTTGGGGCTTCGAGAGGCAGAGCCAGAGAAGTAGGCAATGTGGGCGACTTCGAAGGGTGAAATGACCTGGTGCTGGGAGATGTCCTGTACGAGATTGACGGAGGCAGAGGCAGCAAGAAGAGGCGGTGGAGGCGGAGAGAGGGAGAGAAGGGGAGTCGACGGCGAGCGAGTGAGCGTGCGGTGAAGCGGGATCATGGTGGGCCAGTGGTATGGAGGCGAGGGTCGTGTTGGGCAGAGGCAAGGTGGGCGACGGCGGGAGGGCGAGCGAGGCCATGGCGGGGTGTGCCAGTGGCTGACGCCCAGGATGGGGCAGGCCCTGCGCCAGGGTTAGGGTCGTTCCCACGAGTCATCTCACTCGGGCCAGTGTGGTTTGCCGTGCAGAGACCATCTGTGGGACTCCCCCCCCACACTTGTGTCCCTCATCATTCCTCTCAGGCCATCTGCTGCCTATATAATACCCCATTTTTGCTTCCCAAAAGACATCTCTCTGCTCATCATGCCTCTCCCCGAAGAATTATCCAAGCCTATCGACGTCTTGCTCATCGACAATTTCGACTCTTTCACCTGGAACCTCTACCAGTCTCTCTCTAATCTGGGAGCAGACGTTACCGTCATCCGCAATGATGCGATCTCTGTCGACGATTTTCCTGCCCTCAATATTAACTCCCTCATCATCTCCCCCGGTCCCGGCCACCCCTCCACTGACTCTGGTATCTCACGCGATGCCATCAAGTATTTTACTGGCAAGGTTCCGGTCTTGGGTATTTGTATGGGCCTCGAGTGCCTCGTAGATGTCTATGGTGGAAAGATTGCGTGAGTCATTACTTCAATGTCGCGCCTCCCGTATCCTCGTCGCCGCGCCCTTCAGTGTATTATGGATCCTGGTCCCAATCTCACCGGGATCTATGCGCGTGTGGATCCTGCTGCTCCCAGCGTGGACCATGACTCCTCGATCTCACATTACGCTCCACGCCGAACATGGCATTCTCACCCCTCCCACACCATCTCGTATCTTCATTCGTCCAACCGAGGTTCACGTCTAACGGTCTAACGCCCGGCATTTAACATATTCCCTTGCATACAGTTCGAGTCTCCTAACGCTCTCTTTCTCAGGTATGCTGGAGAGATCGTGCACGGCAAGGTTTCGCACATCCTCCACGACGGCCGCGGCATCTTCAAAGCCGTCCCCCAGTCCATCAAGTGCACCCGCTACCACTCTCTTAGTGCCGGTGCACCCTCCCTCCCCGACTGTCTCGCTGTCACTGCCACCACCCAGGAGAGCGGCGTCATCATGGGCGTCCGGCACCGCGAGTACACCATGGAGGCCGTTCAATATCACCCCGAGAGCATCCTCTCTGAGTCTGGTGATGACATCATCGACAACTTCCTCAAGCTCAAGGGTGGTCGTTGGGACTCGGACGACAACAAGGTCTTTGGTGTCATTGGTGAAGGCAAGGACGGGCTCAAGACCGCGACAAGTAGCGCACAAGTCGCCGACGACGCCAAGGCTGACACGGAGGCAAATGGTACTGCTCACCACGGCCCATCTCACTCTGTCAACGGTCCTGGGAAAGTACCGACCATCCTCGAGCGGATCTACGCACAGCGTATGCGCGACGTCGAGGCCGCCAAAGCCACGCCGGGAACATCACCCGCAGACCTTGACGCGCTGCTCGCAATGTCACTCGCGCCGCCGCTGACGTCCTTCCTCGGGGCGCTGCAGCGCGCCCCACGCAAGCCTGCGCTCATGGCAGAGATCAAGCGTGCCTCGCCGTCCAAAGGAAGCATTGCACCGCGTGCGAACGCGGCGCAGCAGGCTCTAACTTATGCGCTCGCAGGAGCATCCGTCATCTCGGTGTTGACCGAGCCGACGTGGTTCAAGGGGAGCCTGCTTGACATGCGACTCGCACGGCAGGCAGTTGACGCGCTCGCAGAGCGGCCGGCGATCCTGCGAAAGGATTTCGTGTTCGACGAATACCAGATCGCCGAGGCGCGGCTACATGGAGCAGACAGCGTGCTACTCATTGTCGCGATGCTTGCACCGGACCGCCTCCGCGCGCTGTACGCATACGCCCGCACGCTTGGGATGGAGCCGCTCGTAGAGGTGAACAACGCCCGCGAAATGGAAGCTGCCCTCGCTCTTGGGGCGCGTGTAATTGGTGTAAACAACCGCAATTTGCACGACTTCAATGTCGACATGCAGACGACGAGCCGCCTCGCAGAGATGACTGCGGGCAAGGACATCGTGCTCTGTGCACTCAGCGGGATCGCTGGCCCCGAAGATGTCCGGACGTATACTAGCCAGGGAGTGAGCGCCGTTCTTGTCGGCGAGAGCCTCATGCGCGCAGAAAATACGCGCGAGTTCATCCGCACGCTTCTCGACTGGCCGGCGCCCTCGCCCACGCCCGGGGCCACGGATGGTAAGGGCAAAGAACGCGTCTCGGACCAGCCGCTCGTGAAGATCTGCGGGATCCGCACGGAGGAAGAGGCACTCAGTGCAATGGAGGCGGGCGCGGATATGCTAGGGCTGATGTTTGTACCAACCTCTCGACGCGCCATCTCGCTGGCCCAAGCGCAGGCCATCAGCGTCGCCGTGCATGCGTCGCGATTCGCGCGACCTGTACGCTCCGCAAGCCCTCCCCCGCCTGCAACACCGACGAACCCGCCCGGGACCCCCGCATCGCAAACAAACTTCGCGGCGCGCATCGCGCGGGCAGAAGCACGAGCCGGCGCGGAGATGGATCGCACACCATGGTTCGCTGCGCACGCGCGTGCGACGCGTGAAGCACTTGCGCACCCGGACTCACCGAACCGTCCATTGCTCGTCGGTGTGTTCCAGGATGCGCCGCTGGAGCGCATTGTGCGCGCAGTGGAGGTCGCAAAGTTGGACATGGTGCAGCTGCACGGGCGAGAGCCTGCGGAGTGGGCGCGCTTCATTCCTGTTCCTGTCATCCGTGTCGTGCACGTCGGCGAGGGCGGTGTTGGTGCGCTTGCGGAAGTGACAAGACCCGGTTTGAACCAGTTCGTTTTGCTGGATGCGGTTCATCCCGCGAGCGATGGGCTGAGCGGTGGAACTGGGGTCAAACTGGACTGGAACGTCGCGAAGGAGATTGTCGAGCGCGGGGAGGTTCCGGGAGTGAAAGGTGCAGACGAACGCATGCCGATCATACTTGCGGGCGGGCTCACGCCAGAGAACGTGAAAGAAGCTGTTGAGACTGTCCATCCATGGGCCGTCGATGTGAGCGGGGGCGTGGAGCTGGCAGGTGGGCGTGGCAAGGATCTTGCGAAGGTCCGGGCCTTCATAAAGGCGGCGAAAGGCTGGTAAAGCGAGCAGGGCCCATTGTAGACTATTGATGGTCATGTAAAGATGTCAGTAATCTGTTGAATTTTCGTCCGTATCGGTGTTATGCATGTCGTTGTCTTAATATGCTACTATCGCTGGCCCGGCTTACATTACAATGAAACAGGTCGAAGCGTTAACCTGGGGCGTTGAGAATGCGTACTCATTGATTTCGGCTTGAACACCATATCTTCATTCGCGTTTCACAGCCTCCTCCGAGTCGCATAGCCTTGTGAGCGACGGCAGCAATGGCAAATTCCCAATCAGAGGGGTCACACATCTCGACCTACACACACATTATATATTAGTGAGATTTTGCGCATTGTGAACTATTGAACTCACTTTCTCTTCGTTTTCCTCATCTTCGAATTCTATCCGCAGGTCATGTCGAGAGTGAGCGAACTTGGCGAGTACAGCCCTCCGGAGTGCTGTGAATGGCCAATCTGATCGAATCACCATCCCACGAACGGACCCCTCATAGTGGATCTGTACATTGCGCGGCACAAGTCAGACAACCCTTCTCAATTCCCGGAGGAGGCGCAACATATGTATGCAAGCAATGATTGTCACTGCATGGAGAAAGTCGACGACGTACTGTGACGCGAATCATGAATCCCTCCCGTGAAGAGCTAGGCTCGTACACTATCGGAGCAGGTACTGGCTGCTGTGAATCTGCTATCCCGGGCTGTAACACCACTCGCAGAGCCACTATACCTTTGGAAAGTGGACCATGTGCATCCGTGTTGTCTGGCCAGGACGATGGGGACGGTGAGGACGCCGGATTGTCACAGGTAGGGATATTGAGTATAGCATTGGCGGCAGTGGCCGCGGTACCTGCCGCCCCCTCGAGCCTACGTTTGCTACTGTGACTGCGACGAGGAAAAAGGCATGCAGCAGGGGCAGTCCGCGGCACATAACGCCAAAGTACACTTCGCATCAGGACAGTGCAACGTGTAAATGTCAGTAAGCGTACTCACATTGAAGTCCTCGCGGAGCGACGCAGTACCTTCATTGTTAATAAACGACTCGGATGAGGTGGTCGTCTTGCACACTTGATGTGATATATTAATCTTAGCAGCGTGAGATGATAGCCATCCAACAGGGGCTAAGAGGAGGGTGACCACACTATACGGCTGCTGCACCGCCGAGGCAAGTATGCATGGGAATAAAATGACTAGCGAAGGTTCACTTGGTATCGTCCTGACTGACAGATGGCGCACAATCAGATATGGCTTGCCGCCCACTCAATACAGATGGCGATACCCATGGCATGCGCGTAGAAGCATGATTGCGTAAAGGTATCGGGACTGCGTGGTAGGCTACACAGGTATACGCTGAGCTTTTGGTCTTCTCAATATACGGGGCCGCACGAAGGCGTAGAGCTGCAATGCACCGTACAAGCTGTGTATCCCTGGTGTAGCGAGACCGCTTGCGAAGCTCACCGTGACGAGATCTGCAGTGCCCGCGGAAGTCTCCTGACGCCATAAAGTTGCTCTACTCGTATCTGTATCATTGTGCACGAGACAAAAGTACAGAAAGGTGGGACATACGGGAAAACCCTTCGTCAGTCGCGACTATCGATATGACACCATGGGGCGTTGCAGTGGCGCTAGACGTTTGTTTGTAGGTTGGCACCATGACGCTTTGGTCTAGAGCTTGTGCATGCATAAGTACTTGCAGACCGAGAGTGGCTGGACATCACATGATCGGTGTGCACCCCCACACAGGCACGTTCTTGGCGGGAGGCTAGGTGCAAGATCCCGACTCTCTCGGACGTCCAACTCCAGGGGGGACCACCTCCCGGGAATACTCACAGGCGAACCACTAATGCTGCACAATCGCAGAATGCACCAGTGACACGCGGTCTAGGGCCTTCTGCACGGCGAGGTCGGCCTTCTGGATAGGCACACCGCTGTCAACCTCTAGTCTGCCCCGCTCTGTGCCTCAATTATACGGCGGGTATCCATAAAGGCACCGCGAGGTTTCCTCGGTCAAAAAGGAGATTCTTTCTCCTCTTCCTACCTAGGCTGCGCCCCACTGCGAGCCGTCCTTTCCTTCATCCTCCGAACTAGACACGTCTTTGAGTCGTACCTCAACAGAAAGACCTGAACGACGATGCGTACCTTGTTGTTCGCCGCCCTGGTCACCTTATTCGCCACAGTGGTGGCGGCCGCATCCGTCGGGAACCCGTGGCTCCTGGGTCGCGACGCGTTCACATTCAACCCGATCAACGTTCATCTCAAGGACCTCATCCAACATAAGCCCATTGTCCTCACAAACGCGCAACGTCTTGCACTCGGTCTTGGTCCGGCGCGTCCCAACCTGCGCTTCAGTAAGTTCCAACTAAGTTCTGCCGGTACCAGCCTCTCCTGAGAGCTCTGATGCAGACAGGCGCCGCGGCAATCCTTCCGCGACCCCAACCTCCGCTAGCGACACGGGCTCAGCGACCCCCATCGCCCCGAGCTCGAGTGCCTCTCCGACGAGCACCGCAAGCACTGCACCGACCGCCACTTGTACAGCACACGTCGGCTCGCTCAAGATAACCGGCGGGTCATACACCGGCTCCTACGTCTCCGCACAGGCCAATGTCTATGGCGAGTACGGCTACACGACCTCCGCTTCCGACGCATTGCAGGCCCAGTACACGCTCTGCGATGGCGAAGCTGCGGGAAGCCCGCGCAACATCTTGGCTTTGGTAAGTCGAACATTCCTCTAGCCTGCAAGTGGAGCAAGGTGCTTAGAGTGAGGGAACAGAATGGCCTGACAACGTACCCCTACCTCGGCGCGGTCGTGGGATTCGCCAGCACTTCAGACGATCTCAGCACGGGTTCGTACAACTACGCTTACATCGTAGGCACCGGAGAGTGTACGTCACCCCGTCCACATTCTCGCCGGGTACTGACGTGCTAGCAGCGGACCCCGGCGCGACGCCCCAAAGCGGGCCAAACGCGTTCTCCGCTGCGACGGGTACGCCACGCGACTATGAGAGCGCGGTGTGGGTGTTCGACGCGGCGACGGGTGCGGTCACTGCGCAGTGGGTCAATACGGACGGTAGTGCGTGGGCTCTTCCCTTATAACTTCGAAAGTATTGACGGACATGTAGGCAAACCGACAACGCACGTGGTATACGTCCCAAGCTCCGGAGCATTCGCGATCACGAGCGACGTGCAGGCGTTCGAGGCCAACTTCGGGGATGTGACTGAAGTTGTGAGTGTTTTGTTGCTCCAAACGTTACCCGCATGTTGTGCTAATAGTCCTGTCATTCCTGTGATAGTCGTTCACGTTGATAGCTGCCTCTACCTCTCCTGTGACTCCGACCACGTCAGTGGTCTGAGACTGCTTCAGACTCTGCGAATGGACAGACTATCAGTGATTGAACATTGAGTAGCTCAGTAGGGTTACTCACTACATGGACTTCCGACTACGAATGTAGCGCTGTGATAGACTCTGCGGCTCGTAATGAGACTTGTCTATGCGCACATAATCCTCTAAGAATTACAGAGCTGGTATTACAGAGTGCTGGTATATATTAGAGTGGCACAGGGTATGCAGCATTACGAATCCTCGGTCCCGTACATGGACGCAGTTTCCGAGGTTGTGTCCGGGGAATCCGAGAGGCCATTCAGTAGTGTCAGACCGTTCAGCTTAGTCTCGCTGAATATCCTCTCCGGGCGAACGGCATGATTCCGCAGTGCCTCAACGACGTACGGGTTGACGTCCTTGTCGGCCTCTTCACCCCAGATAATGTCGAGATGCTCGTAACCATGCAGGCGACGTGCCGTGGTATGGGCGGGAAGCTGGCGGAGCATGACGTCGATGTCTACAAGGGAGTCCGCGTCGCCGTAAAGGAGGACAGTGGGCGCGACAATGTTGCGCGTGGGGAAGCGCGCGGGGGCGTAGCTAGTGACGCCGCTGGGGCGGTGGCGGCCGGGGGCGCGGATGACCTTCTGGACGTCGTCGTCATACATCTGGAATTTGGCATTGCGCATGATCTGGAACCAGTGCACAACGGCCTTGACAGAGGAGAAGGAGTAGAGGTGCGCGTAGGCGGCGAGCTTCTGGAGCGGTGCAATATTGTGCGACTTCCAACCGAAGAGGAAGCGCAGCGAGTGGTTAATCGCTGCGCTGAAGACGGGTGGGTAGAGCAGTGACTGCCAGGCAGGTGCGGAGGAGAGGATAGCGCGGCGGCCAAAGATGAGGAAGAGGAGAGTCGGGCTGGAGCGGATCAGACAAACAGAAATGGGGTTGAGGCAGAGACGAGAACTCACGAAGCTTTCATTAAGCCATCTACGATCGACGCGTGCAAGCCAGGTGGACTCATGGCCGGCGCGAGCGCAATGAAGACATTAACCTTTTCATTTAGTTGTGGATGAATGCTAAGCGCGGCAAAGGCCTGTGCCGTTCCCTGACTAAAGCCGACGTAACTGAGGCTCTCTTCCTTCGTCACATCGAGAATGTATTCGATTGAATCTGGGATATCATGCCACGCGAAGTCGTCGATGCTGTAGTTCCAGAACTTGGTGCTGTTTGGGTTGTGATGGATGCTTTTCTTGGAATACTTGTTTCCGCGGTTGTTGCCGAGCCAGACGTCGAAGCCGAGCTCGACGAGAGCAAAGGCAAGGCTACGGGTGGGATCAGTCTGGCAGACCCATACCTCGCTGTTCATGAGCAACCCGTGGTGCAAGTAGACGACGGGCTTGCCGGTGCTGTGGCCTCGGCGATTCGAGGTTTCACCGCGTCGGAATGGGAGCCTGTGCAGACCGAGCAGGTAGCCATCCTTGGTGAGAACGACGTGCTCTTCATGCGTGTAGCCAAATATTTCGCATAGTCGTTCGAAGTCTGGCGCACGTCGGATTTTGTCTGCAAGAGCTTTTTGGGGAGAGGGCGGGATGGGCGGGCCGACGAGGGCGTGGAAGAGCGTGCGAGAATGGTCGTAGAACCATTGGATAACGGAGGTGGGGAGGAAGGCGATAACGATGGTGAGTACGGTTTCTAGTGCGACGAAAATGGAACCAAAAAAGATGGCGAGGTACTCGCGCCAGGTGAGGCGGCCAATGAGTGGGATGCGGGGCATGTTGCCGGGCAAGGGAAAGACAGCGTGGCGGAGAGAAAAGGCGGCGTTGGGCGCGAGAGGAGCGCCTTCGCCACCGCGCCCTTCGCCATGTGATTTCTGCAGTCGTGCATATTTATCGTGTTATACACCGCCAGAGAGGGACCTCGAGCAGCCCTAAGATTGGGCGATGCCACTATCCTGAGGGTAGGTGCCTTGAGGTTGTGATGAGAATGTTGATTGAAACCTCAAGGACGGGGAAGATGGAGGTAGCCTTGAGGACTCACCTCACTCAGTTCTAAAACAGCACCTTGGCTGTAACAGGCCAGTCCTGGTCCCGCCACAGAGTTTCCTTTTTTAGACCCCACCTTCCTAATCTGTTGCATCCGCAACACTCACCAGAGATTTACTTTACCGTTCGTTCAATCCCACTCTAGACCTTACACTTGTTGACTCAACTTCCTCGTGACCTGATTGCTCAGCCTAGAAAATTTACAGTCCTTACTAGTATATAAGACAGACTGGTAGACGTACGAACGGTAGCCAAGCTACGGAGACCAATCTCAGTCTAATTAACTGTCCGGCCCATTGCGCACTCTTGACCTGTATTGCCACCAACTTCCTTCTAAGGATTGCGAGCACTACACTTTTTGACAGTCCCTCAACTCTATCTACCTCCGAGCTCTCCGCTTTACTCACCTAAAACTCTTGTTGCTGCCGTCTGGTATCCTTGAGCCTGATCAACTCGACCTCCGACCCCGGCAACCCCTAGTCGAACCTCAAACTCGACTAAACCCTCAAAAAGGCCTCCAAGTAATATTGCATTACTAATGGCCTCCCGTCATCAATATGGATTCATCCTTGCACAGGACAAAACCCTCATATGGTACCAGGTGAGTTTCCATCCCCTCGTACCTCAAACATTGACCACTACGCAGAGGGGGATGACAGTAGACACATCTCCAATACTGCAAGCCCATGCTCTGCTCCTGGATCTCTGCAGCACACATCATTCGAGCATGCTGCATCTCCGCATATTTCTGGATCTCTGCCGCCTGAGCCTGAAGGGCTGGCGGCATCTCCAAGTAGCCCTCTCACAAGTGTTGCTCGAGAGGAGAGTGTGTTGCACGGTGCGCACACTGAACATACAGGTACTGGCAATATAGGCCACGTGACCCAGTATGCCAAATCACCTGTAAAGGCCAAACCCGACCCAGAGGGGCCGTGGTTCACTGTTGGACGCGACGGACAACACTCGTGCAGCATATTGTGCGCGAGCATGAACCAGATGGGCCAAGACCTGGGATGTCTGGCTCCGCTGTCAGAGGAAGTCCTTACCTCGGTCCACAGGGCCGAGGAAGGCATGACGCCTCAAGAGTGTGCTGCATACCACGACCGTATGCAACACGAATACGAGCGTCAGGAGCATGAACGGCTTGAGCACCTCCGTCAACTAGAGGAGGATGCTTGGGTTGCAGAACAACTCAGTAGGACCCCTGAACCAAGTCAAGGCTCGGCAATGGAGGGTACGTCGAAGCATGACAGACTCACCTACAAAGAACTGTGTTGAGATGCCTTGTACGGGACACAACAGGTCCAGCAGGCGACTTCAGAAGCAATCTGCCCGACTACTGTTCAGAGCATTCGAGACAATCACGACAAGCACATTAGCACACTGGAGCACCAGCTGGATGTTATGGCACACGCTATGGAACACCTTTCCATTGCGCAAGTCAGCTG
Source organism: Fomitopsis palustris (assembly GCA_029783445.1). Classification (NCBI taxonomy): domain Eukaryota; kingdom Fungi; phylum Basidiomycota; class Agaricomycetes; order Polyporales; family Fomitopsidaceae; genus Fomitopsis; species Fomitopsis palustris. Next base: position 37,651 of record JARAOQ010000057.1, read on the forward strand.
GCATGGTCGTTCAGACTTGGTAGTACCAGCAGTACCTGTACCTTGGGCTGAGGACAACAATAATGTTAATGTACCTGATCCTACCCCGAACCCAGAGGGCATCAGCAAGAGAACTAAGAAAGAGAAGAAGAGGACTAAAAACTCTTTACTTCCCTCAGCTCAACTAGAGCCTAGTAGTTTCCTGGGCCAAATATTGTCCTTGGGAGGAGGCCCTCCTGGGGATACCCCTCCTGATTCCTCGGATAGTTCAGATTCTGGGGGCCCAAACGACCGCAAGGGTGGCAGCGAATCTTCATCAGAAGATGGGAACCACAAACCTAGACTCAAACCTGTCAATCCTGACAAGTACAATGGGCGCAAGGACGTGGAAGCATTCCATAAGTACGTCAGGCAGATGTCAGAGTACCTCGCCGGTGATGCGACCCCTGCGTTTTTGGTCACGGAATCTACTCAACCTACACGGAAGATCGCTCGAATTGCAGTCGCGCATCAAAGACAATACTCATGACTCGCTGGCGGAAGGCGCTACACCCACGGCGGCGACTACGAACTCTCGCGACCGCGACTGCCGACCGCTGCGGTGAATATCGCGCTCACTCCGATAGGACCGGTAATCGGCACACCCAGTGCCCGACCCGCGACTGCCACCGGACCGTCCGTCTTTGCGACCCCGTTTGCGAATCGCACTCGGCATCCTACATTGCGCCTTATGATATCCCTTGCCATGACCAGGTGGTGATGGTAGGAACCCTCGGGACATCGGGAAGGATCAGGTTAGGAGCGGCCAATCAATGAGGGAGTTTGCGACCTTATCAGGAGGAGCCTCGACTTGCCTGCCCAACGTGGCTACCCAAAGATCCGGATCGACGCAGCACGGCAGCGGGAGGCCCACTTTGGGTGACGTCAGGAGTCAACCCGCCGGTTCACCCACTTGTCCCGATTCGCTGAAGACCATACAGTTGTGGCTCACAGGCCTCTGGAATGGTCGGGTAATGCAGGAGGAGACCGGGAGGAGAAGGGTTTCATTCAGGGCTCAGTTGGGTTGGCTCGGAACATAGCAGTAGGTATTTTGTATATAAACCACTTGTTACAGTGCAGAAAATAAAGCATTCGTACCCCACAAATCTAGCGTCTCAATCGCGACTGCGTTCTGCGACTTGCCAGCATCCCAGCGATCTTGCAACCTCACGTAACCCCCTTGCGACTGCGTTTGCGAATACCGCGACTTAACCCTCTCCCTGCACGCTCGGACCGAGCCTTTGACTCTCCCGCTTTGCGTCCTCAGAGGATCACGGAGCTGTGACCTCGCTTAACTTTTCTGTCTTTCGACCCTCGGTCTCGCGCTGCTAGTACTACGCCTCGCGACTGTGCGACTACCTCGCGACCCACGCCGTGCCAATCGTGCTTCGTTGTCCGACTCGCCTCCTCACACCCTTAGTCCCCAGCCTTGTCCCCTCGGCCCTCGGCTGTCGCCTTTCGGCCTTGTAGGAGAGTTGGGTGCATCACTGGATATCGAGTGAAGAAGTCCATGCTGGCTTCAACAGCTTCGAACTTTCTTACCGGGAAAGCCTATTGATTTTTCATTCACAAAGTTGCTGGACATGCACCTGAGAAATGGAAAATGAACAAGTTCTATACTGGATTGTTTGATTATTGTTTTGATCATAACTACCAACAAAAGATGCTCGAGAAGCTTGAGGAGCTTGATCAGGGCAACAAGAATGTACAGGAGTATGTACATGAGTTTGAGGAAACTGCCCAGCAGGTCGGTATGCTCTCTGCGAGTGACAAAGTCAACCGACTGTTCCGAGGCTTCAAGCTTGGAATACAAGGGGACTTGTATTTCAGAGGGGTTACTCCCCTCCACTCAACCTGGGACACTGTGGTTGAGGAAGTGTTGCTGGTTGAAGCGGTGCATTGCACGCGCACCGGGGCTTTCAAGTCTTGTTGTGAGCAGCATACACTTGTGTGTGAGAGAGCAAAATCTAGAGGTGCCCCGCAGTCTAAGACGGACCAGGGCGACCAATTGTCAGTACATCGTGGGTTCCGCAATAAGAATAGCTCCCATACCTCTGGTGCCAGGACACAGGGCAAGGGCAATGGGGCTAGTAGCTCCGCTGCAGTCACCCCTTTGAAAGGATCAGGGTCAAAGGACGCCAGCTCCTCTCTGCGTATGTCGGAAAAGGAAAAGGAACATCATTTTGCAGAAGGTTTGTGCCTGGAATGCCACGAGAGCGGGCATATTTGTTGCAACTGTCCTAAGCTGCAGAAGGTCAAATCAGCCAAAAAGGGAAAGCCTCCAGGTGTACCTATGTATAGCGTAGCTCCAGAGGTTGGAACCTCTGTTGAGCTACTGGAATTTGCAGCTGAGTCGGGAGTGACTGGGACGTTATTGTCTGCCTATATTGATGTGTGTGGGGAGGAGTATCCTACCTCCAATGGCGATAACTCTATACCTGCACTACAAAGCATCAGTTGCTCAGATTCAGTATCAAACTGGTATTGAGACTTACCGAATGAATGAGAGGTACACTCTGAAGTGAGTACCATTTTCTTCTCCTGTGAGAACTCGGAGTCCTCGGACACTGATAGCTCTGATATCGATGAGTGCATTGTTGAACTTTCCATATTCGGTGTCATACGTTAACTTATCATCCGGACAACCTATATATGGACTTGTGTTCTGCATTGTCTGTATTACATATGTTCTTTGATGGACTCTGCCTGGACTCAATCCCATGACCTCGTCCAGGCCCCTGTAGATAGTTCTAGATCACGGACTCTTCTAGGCACGCTCCCTTCTGGACTCTTCTAGATAGTTCCATAGATATGACTCACCCTGACTCCTGATGACTCAGGCTGACTAGGTATGACTCACTGCTCATGTGGTACAATTACTCATGCTCTCTTATGACTCACATGACTGGTTCCCCTGATGTATATATACCAGGCTGATACACCCTCTAATCCTAAGACTTTACCTCCTGTTCCCCTGTGTGCGCTTCACAGGACTTCTGTTACGATAACGGTGGACACGTGATTGCGAACGAATATTTCTTTTCTTCATTGCTTACTCTTATGCTCTGACTCAGATTTCGGACCTCCATGTGGGTCCAACCCCACCTCATCCCCTGACGACTTACTCAGCATAACCTGGACAGTCGTACCACTTCTCTCCCAGTTTTCTCATTGGCCCCTTCTTGGATACTCCTACCCTTAACTCTCATGTATATAAAGCTGTAGCAGTAGGAGGTTGAACCCCAGTTCGACCTACTGATTCATTCAGTTCTTCGTTCTCACTGGCCTTAAGCCTGACCTGCTCGACTCAGGAGATATTCTCCTCAACGTCCCTCGATCATCCTCGCTCGCTGAAGAGCACAAAGGAACGTACTGACATTTTGTTTGATAGGAACCCTGGAGGGTTAGGTTGTGACGCTCAGGCCACCGAGCATAACAACTTCCCTGGAGCTTCCCCTGGGTATTGTCTTGCTCTTATTGCCTTCAGCCACACTAACTGTTTAAACCTCCTCACTTCAACATGCATTGCCTATGACAGCGCATACGAAAGTCAATATTTGCCCCCTGTGCGCAAGGAGGGTACTTACGGTCACCATTGGGGAGATGCATACGCTTCGCACACCATGCGAGTATTGAACCGGGTGTTCCACAAACTATATCCATTGCACAATGATGATGACCTGGACATCTCAATAGTCAGGATGTCTGATCAGGCATACACGGTCTCCTACTGGGAGCATAGTCGAGAGATCAATGCTGCTTACCTTCATGATCCCAAAAGCGATATTTGCGGATGGTGCTTCCCATGGCTGGATGAGGTCATGGGGAATTGTCTTGACTATGGGGATATCCCAGACATACCCTTGGGGTACGCTCTGGCATCAGAAGTCAAACTTGTACTATCCAAGTATATTGACATACCTGAGGCAGACGCAGACAAATGGGGTGAGCAGGAACACTTCGCGACCGCTCAATACTCAGATTACGTCAAGCTGCAGGATATGTATTTAGCATTTGAAGTGCTTATTCCCAACGCAATACTAGACAATGCTTACCTTGACCTTCCAAACTGGTATGCGCAGGTATTGCGCTGTGAACTTCAGCCTGAGTCATTTGGGCTTGATGACCTAGAGGGTGAGCTTGACTTGTTTTTTCGAGAATGACCAGTGATTGCTGAGCATGCAGACCACCGGTCACAGGACACACACACTACGACTGCACTTCAGTGTAATGCAGTGAAGCTGGACAAGAACACTTCACCCGAGTACCTCCAGCGCAATTCCACAGAGCCTCGTGCTTTGAATCGGATAATGCCTGACCCCATTGTGGTAGCCGTGAACCTTAATGGGCAGCCTGTTTGGGCTCTGCTTGATTCAGTATCCCTGTCTGATTTTGTATCTACAAAAATGGTTCATCAGCTACAGCTCAAATCCTTTGAGCTAGATGTACCTTTGCCAGTACATATGGCAGTGCAAGGTTCACACGCGAAAGTCAACTTGAGTTGTGTTGCGACGCTGTCCTACCAAAACATCAAAGAAGTGTGTTACTTTGATGTCATGAACATACTTAACTATGACTTGATCCTTGGAACTCCATTCCTGTTTCAACATCAGGTGACACTAGGGCTGAATCCTACATCAGTGGTAGTTGGTAGCTCCATGTCGAAGCTGATTGAGGGGAGATGCCTCCACCTTCTAGCATCATGTGCTGCACAAATAGGTGAGAATGACCTAGAACGATGTCGTGAGGAATTGCGCGAGTATGCAACAGACATTAGCACTGATGCTATGAACTCACCTCTGCCACCGCTTCATGCAATAAATCATACCATCCCATTGATAGACGAGGACCGGGTGTACTCTTGGCGACCCTCAAAGTGTCCTGAGGCCCTATGGAATGAGAAGCAACAAGCGTACCTCAGTACCGGAAGATGGCACATGACCAATGCGTGCAATACATCGCCTATGCTGTTATTGATGAAGCCCGGGACAGGCAAGAATGGTGTACCACCCAAACTCCATACAGTGATAGACTTGTGTCAGCACAATAAGAACACACCCTTACCTGACATGGAAGGGATTTTACAATGGGTGTCGCAAAAACGATTTCGCTCCATGATAGATGGAAAGGATGCCTATGAGCAGATTTGTGTTGAACCCGCTCATGTGGAGCGCACAGCTATTACCAGCCCCGATGGCAACATGGTCAGTTTGGTACTTCAGCAAGGAGATTGCAATGCTGTAGCAACTTACCAGTTGCTGATGAACCACATCTTTGGACTGTACATTGGGAAGTTCATGGATGTCTACCTTGATGACATAATCATCTACTCAGATACATTGGAGGAGCACCTTCAACATGTTAAGTTAGTGATTGATGTGCTACGGGAGCAGAAGTTCTACCTCAGCGCCGAGAAACAGAAGCATCTCTGTTCAGAAGCTAAGATACTGGGATGGATTGTGGACGGTCAGGGCATCCATATGGATCCTGACAAAGTGGACTCAATCTTGAACTGGAAGGTACCTACCAACAAGGAGCTACTGTGAGGATTCCTAGGATCAGTGGGGTACCTTGCAGATGACATCACTACCATTTGGATTCCTATGGGAATCCTGACTTCCTTAGTGGGCTCAGATTCCAGCTTTAAGTGGGAATTTATGCACCAGTGGGCCTTTGACAAGATCAAGCAATTGGTACAGGTGCATCAGGAGCACCACTGTGTTCCTCTCGACTATTCACCTGGCACAGACCCAATCTGGTTGGTAACAGATGGGTTGCACAGGGGTATAGTGGGAGTAGTGTGCCAGGGGAAGACATGGCGCAACGGCCGAGTTGCAGTGTTCTTCTCTGCAAAACTATCAGCTGCTCAGTTGAACTACGCCATGCATGAGATTGAAATGCTGGCAGGAGTGGAGGCCATGCTACAGCATAGAGACATCCTACAAGGTTGTGAGTTCACGTGGATCACAGACCACAAGGGGCTTACTCACCTATGGAAGCAAAAGAACCTCTCTGGCCAGCAAGCCCGATGGATGGAGAAGCTCTTGGAATTCAGTTTTGAGATAGAATATGTGCCAGGTGTTGAGAACGTGTTAGCGGACACTTTGTCCCACATTTACTTGAATGACGCACCTGGTATGGTGATGCGATTGCCGCGATTCTGGCCCCTGAATCCACAAATACAACTCGCTTCAATTCGAACACGTGTCGCGGCAACCCCTCCTCATGTCTTCTATCTCCTGGACCTCCATGGGACTCAGCCACGCGTTGATACACCCCTAGTGGAGCTGTGCCCCGAAAATGCGAATATTGGCATCGATAACGGTGTCGAGCGAGGGTTCCAAAACGTCGGACTGAGGCACAAGTTACGAGGCTAGCTCGAAAGCCCTTCGAAGTGTCGAATCGCAGATCGTTATTTCAAAGCGAAAACTACAAGACTACGATACTAGCAGCTGTTCCCTCGACCAAACCTGGGGCGAGGGCTGCGTCGGTTCCCTCCCTGCATCGGTCCTCCCCTCTCAGCACCTCCAGGGGCAGCATTATCACGTAGAAGCCCCACCAAGTCGATACCTTGCACCCCAGCTGCCACCACGACAAGATGGTCAATACTGTAGTGCAAGGAGTGAAGGCGTTGCAGGATCTCTCGCGACTCCGATCGAACTTCCTCTCGAAGCGCACTGAATGCGGTACGAAGTTCGTTGAACGTACGGGGCAATTTGCGGAAGTCTTCGAGGTAGATCGGTTTGGCGGCGAATTCGGGCGGGCCTGGAAATGGCAACGGGGCGGCAGCGAGCCCGATTGGCTGTGGAACGAACAACAGATCCCAGGCAAGAGGAGCGTAGGGAACGCCTCGTCCAGGAGGAACGTTCCCCTCTTCGAAAACGCGATTGATATGGTTCATGGTGGCTACAATGGTAGGGTACGTGTACGGCGAACGCAGCGAGCCGGGGCGAACAGTAACGGCCGTCGAGTACAATTCGAAGAGGGAGCGCTGCCAGGAGCGTGAGCTGCATCGAGCTTCTAGGTTGGGTCGAACCTACCAGCACCCAGCGTACGAAGTGGGCCCAGGCCAGCCATTCTTTGGCCTCGACGCTAGCACCTGCCGGTTCGAAGAACCGCTCCGCCTGCACTAGGGCAAGGAGATGATGGTAGCGGGCGATGTGCGCGTCGGCACGCGGCAAAGCTTCTTCGAGTGGCGCATCCATGACAAGTTGGTGTTGAGCGGTTTGAGCAGGGCAGATGTTCTTCGAGGTGATTGGGCGACGCGTGGCGGATCTGGTGTGGCTGAGCAACAGTTGGTACTGCATAGTTTTTGGCGAAAGCCACCTGTATATAAACAAACCTTCTGCCAAACAGAGGGCAAGCTCTCAGTACCGTCTAGATCACATTTTTCCTTCTCTCCCGTTTCGGAGCGCGTCATTCGTCAGTTCGGTCAGGCAAGTTCTGGTCCAGTGCCAGCAAGTTCGAAGATCGTTCGAAGCGGTTCAAAAGGCACGTCGTAATTCGAAGCGGTCCTCGAGCTCCGTTTTCCCTCAAAACCCTCCGTCGGGTTGAGTCTTGCCCAAACTCTGCCCTCTCTTCCCAGACCACCACCACCACCACCCATTACATCATTTCTCAAGCGCAGTTCCTCGCTGCCCCGGAAGGCCTCGCCCCCACAGCTCGGCCTTGGCCTCTCGTTCGCTTAGAGGGTTAGGTTTTCCGTCTCGAGCGGTCGCATCAGCGTTCGACACCCTCGCTCTCGAGGCGACTTGAGCGACTGCGATTGGATGCAACTCTGATTCCCGACTGATTGGCGATTCCAATCCGATCCCCGAAGAGGCCGGAGTCGCCGCGCTGTGAAGTCATGTGACTTGGCAACTCAACATGCGGCTCTGATCTTGCTTGCATGACCGATTCAAACTCCAAGTCAGCAGCCCGCGACCGCCTGATCAATTCAGCATCCCCAAGGCCCACCCACATGGCGACTTCAAGGTACCCTCCCGGTCATCGGCAAGACTCGGAGTCGTCGCGACCAATCAACGCTTGAGATTGCGGCCTCCCCATTGGGCCTAGACTCACCTGACCACCGCGACTTCCCAAAGATCCGGATCGATGCAGTGCAACGGCAGGATGTCCCCTTTGGGCTGACATCAGAGGTCGACTCACCGACGCAACCTCAAGTCCCAATTCGTCGCAAACCATATGGCAGTGGCTCTCCAGCATGGGTGAGTTCGGTGGAGGCAGGAACTTGTCGGAAAGTCAAGTAGGATGTCTCGGACATGTTCGGAATCACTCGGAAAGTAGTCGTAGATTTCTGTATATAAACCCCTCCGCACTTCGACGAAATTCAAGCACTCGTTACCCCTCAGAACTAGCGTTTAACTTGCGACTGCGTCTACCTGCGTCACCTGCAACCTGCGACTTGCGACAGCAAACTGCAATTGCAAACTGCGACTTGCGTACTGCGACTTGCGTACTGCGACTGCAACTTGTGATTGTGCCTTGGCCGAGCCTTTGACTTTGCTCCCTTGTGTCCTCTGAGGTTCACGGAGCTGTGACCTCGTACATACTATTCTACCTTTCTCCCCTTGGTTCCGAGTCGCGCCCCTCATCACCACCCCTCACCACTGAGTTGCGACTTTACTGTGCAATACGTGACTAACCGCAATTTGCCCCATCATTCCCTGTCTACCTATCCGACTCTCTTCCCTCCCCGCGCCGCGAAGGGAACTCGATCCCAGCTTGCCCCTTCACCCTCAGTCGTCAGCCTCGTCCCCTCGGCCCTTGGCTGTCCCTTTCGGGCCTTGTAGGAGGCATAGGTGCATCAACGGTTCATGCAGCAACTGAATATATGCAGTATGACAATACCGCTCCCATAGCTGCGCAGCTCGCTGCTATTGGCATCTCACAGCCAGTGTTCACTGGGTTGGAAGCACTGGCTGTGAGGACACAGTCAGCAACAGGTGTGCAGGCCAGGACTGCATGCACTGATACTGTGCAAGGTGAATCGCACACCAAGCAGATGGGATGGACCATCAATATGCACACCCCGATGCAACAAATGCGACTGTGCACAGGGCAGCCTGCAGTCATACCACGACCAGCCCCACGCAGACCTGTGAAACCACCTGTACTGCCTGTGGAGACAGGTCACCCTGAGACAGCAAGGGAGTTTGCCAAGCGCATTAGATGTGTTGTCCTGCATGGGCCTCATACAGAACGACAGGAGGGCGGGGACCTAGGGGCCTCGCCTTTGTCAAACTCAACCCCCAGGTCAAGCAATGAGACAGCAGACCTACCTCAGGTTTTGCAACGAGCCACCCAGTCCAGTGAACCAAAAGGTACACTGCCGGAAGGAACAGAGCCTGTGGAAGTGATCAGTGGGCAGGAACATGAGCGTAGTGGACTCATCGAGCATATGGCGGGAGGCCAAGAGGGCATGAACATTGTATGAGAAGTGCAGAATCATTGCCATGAGGACACCTTCTTCGATGACATCCTGCGAAATCCGAAGCACTATAAAAACTTCGAGGTCAAAGAAGGTTTGATATACCTAAAAGAGAATGGCACGCACCATTTATGTATCCCAAACGTCAACATTGATGGACGAAGTGCACATGAACTAGTCATACAACATGCACACTTGATTCTAGCCCACCTTGGCGCCTCTAAGACACTGGGGTACTTGCGGGATCAGGTCTGGTGGAAGTCTATAGGCAAGGATGTTCAGACCTATTGTGATACATGCATGACATGTAAACGAAGTAAACCTTCCAATCAGAAGCCCTATGGACTTCTGAATCCACTCCCTGTACCAGAAGTCCCATGCTAAGCAATGGGTATCGATTTTGTAGGACCTCTCCCCAAATCGAGGAACCAAGATGGGACCTATGATTCTATTACTATGCTGATTGACCTACATTCAGCAATGATCCACCTTGTACCTAGCTGAACGAATTATACTGCTAAGCAAGTTGCCGAGCTGGTATTTGAGCATGTGTATAAACATCACGGTATGCCTAAGGTGATAGTCAGTGACCGAGACGTCTTGTTCACAAGTCAGTTTTGGAAGCACCTACATGCACTTGTGGGTGTTGAGCTCCATATGTCGAGTGTGTACCATCCTCAGTTGGATGGCTCGACAGAACATGCAAACCGGACTATCACTCAGATGTTGCGTCAATGTGTATCACCTAATCAGAAGGACTGGGTGTCACGCTTACCCACTATTGAGTTTGCACTGAACCTTGCCTGTTCCGAGAGCACAGGATACACACCATTCTTCTTGAACATGGGACATATGCTCTGCTCTATGATCTGGGAAGATTCTAAGGAAGATGAATACCCATCAGTACGGGTTTATGCTCAGAAAGTGAAACATGCCATTATGACCGCTCACGATAGTATCATAGCCACACAAGTGAAGCAGATGCACGACACTAACCATCGTCGTCATCCTGCGCCTTTTGCAGAAGGTGATCTTGTGTATGTTTTGACCAAGAACATATCATTACTGTGCAGTCTTGTGCGTAAGCTAGCTCTCAAATCAGTCCATATAAGATATTGAAAGACTACAAGAACAACTTTTACCAAATTGACCTGTCCCAAAACCTCAAGCGCAGAGGCATTCACAACGTATTTCACTCGTCACTACTTCGGGTCCATGAACCAAATGACAACCGCCTATTCCCAGGACGGTTGGATAGTCAGATTGCTGAACTTGAAGACAGAGATAACAAATGGGCGATTGAGTGCATAGTCTCACATGCCGATGAAGGGGATTTGGCACTGTTTGAAGCCAAATGGAAGTCTGGAGACCGCACCTGGGTTCCATATTTGTCTATCCACCACCTAGGAGCCACTGCGGAATACCTTGAATTGCTCGGATGTGCGGATATTACTGAGCTCCGCGCGGGTAACGGACAGCCTCCCGATGACCCACAGGTGTACCTAGGAAGTCTGGGCTTCAGAATGACGGAATCAGAGGGTATAAAAACCTCACAGTCCAAGGTGTCGAGCACACTGGCGTACTCACAAACTCAAGTGAGTCATGCTGTCCTGGGCCAAAAATGTTTAGCCCAGGAGCATACATAGTCAATGAACCATCAAAATGACCCCGTACCAAGTGTGAGCGCTGGACATTGACATATAAGGCAGGCAGTGCAGTGGGTGCCTGTCTGACCACCAGCAAGCGCCAACAGATCATAGTCCATGTCACCACTCACCACCACCCCTCCCTTGCCTGTGAGTGCTCACTTTGGACTAGCCAAGGTCCATACTAACCGCAAAATGGTCGAATACATGGTTCTGAACACAGACATCAACCAAATCACTCACACTTGTTCAGATATGGCAGTTGAAGCCCCAGCATTCAGTTCGGACGACCACCGTGGCCAGTACGTGCATGAATCTTGTCTCTGCACATCAAGAATCAAATACTTATGACCTGAAAGCGTGATTAATGAGGCAGTATGCCTCGATCCCACTATCAGCTGGGACAGAAATGTCCTGAGCTATTTTGATTATTGCATGACCCAGTGCGAACTCAACAATCAGGTGTTGCATGGGGCTGGCATCAAGGTAATGGCCGAAGTTTGGATTGAATATGAGTGGATTGCAGAGCTCGGGGTTTGATGAAGACGAGGTCAAGCAGCTTCTACTCACACTTGAATGGCTCGCCTAGATTATTTTCATGCTTTTGAATGGACAATATCAATGGACTCTGCTCAGTTCACCAGTGAGGCTGGCAGAAAGTGGGGTCACCAATGCAGGAGATAAGAGGGTGGCAGTGCTTTGTGCCCTCAAGATAAGGATTTGAGGGATTGCACAGCCATACACTGCATAAGGAGGCAGTGCAGGGCAATGCTTCACAGGAGGCAGTGCATGGCAATGCAGCACAGGAAGTAGACAAGGGCTAGGCCCTAAGGACAGCATGGGCTGTGCATGGAGGCACTGCCCAATGAATTTGTAAATACCCCCAGCCTACATGTATATAAGGACTCAGATCTCAATGGACAGAGAGCTTTTCCCCCCCCCCCCCCAAGTTCCACCCTCAGTCAGGTCCCCCTCTCAGCAAGTGAACTCTCTCAGCCCAGAGACTCAGTGTCTCAAAGTATCAGTGTCTCATCTCCCTAAGTGAACAGGGGATGACACTTGAGGATCTCAGCTTTCTAAACCAGTTTTAAGTATCTCACGCAGTCAGTTTTTAGGTTCTGTTATAAGAATATTCGTAGCAAGTCTATTCCACCCAAGTCCACCCAGAAAGCCCAGGTTCTCCAAGTGTCTATCCCCTCTAGCTCAGGGAAAGAGCATACTGATTCTCTGATTCATTGTTAGTCAAAGGGTTCAGTCAGTCATTGCAAGTTTAGGGACAGCTTAAGCACTGTTGTTGTCCTAAATATAAATCTTCCACAAGTTCAATTTCCTAATTGCCCCCAACGAACACTGTGATAACCTGATATAGTCCATATCTGGCCAACCACAGCAGATACACTTTCTGACCTGACAGCGCCTCCCCCTGTCACTCAAGATACTCACTGACCACCCACCTTCGACCACTTCCTTGCCGACCTCATTCGCGGATTCCTGAAGCAACACCCGGGCACCACCATGAATGCCACTCATGCGTACTTTGAGCGGGACGTAGACAGTGTATCCGGTCTCTTGAAGGACATCAATCAGGGCACTACCTGGAGGTATCCTCCTGAACTCCTTCAAGTCTATTGCGAATTCAACAAGTTACTGCGCCATCTATTCAGTGACGGTGACACCGAAAGTGTTGATTTAGTAGTCCCTGGAGGCTATCCAGAGTTTCAGCACCTCTGGAATCAAGATTGACAGAGCGCATACCTCTTTTCTGCCTACAATCTGTCCCAGGGTAGCATCATGCCCACCAGTTGTCCCATCCCTGTTGGCAAGCTAGTACCCGAGAAATTGGCAGCAGAGATACTACGTCAGCAGGAGGATGAAGAAAGGGAGAAAGAATGAGCTTATCTGGAGCAGGACTACATCTGTTGGGAATGACGGAAGCAGGAGTACATCGCTCAGAAACGTCAGGCGTGACAGCATGAGCACGCTCAGAAGCTCGTGGCAAGCAAACTGTTCGGGGCAAAGCCCGCAAACATTGGTCCTCCCGGTGATGCGATCGCCGCGATTCTAGCCCCCGAAATTGTGAATATGACTCGCTTCGATTCGAACACGCGTCGCAGCGACCCCTCCTCGTGCCCTCTATCTCCTAGACCTCCCTGGGACTCAGCCACGCGTTCAACCCCGTGCTCTCAAGGCGACTCAGCGACTGCGATTGGACGCAACCCCGAATCCCGACCGATCGGCAATCCCACTCCGATTCCCGAAGAGGCCAGATTCGCCCCGTTGCAAAGTCCTGCGACTCGGCAACTCGACACGCAATGCTGCTCTCGCTCGCATGGACCCCAAGTCAGTGGCCTGCGACCGCCCGATTGACTCAGCACCCCCAAGGCATACCCGCATGGCGACTTCGAGGTACCCTCTCAGTCATTGGCAAGACCCGGAGTCGTTGCGACCAATCAGCACTCGAGGTTGTGACCTCCCCATCGGGACTAGACGCACCCGATCACCGCGACTTCCCGAAGATCCGGATCGACGCAGTGCGGTGTCGGGATGTCCCCTTTGGGCTGATGTCAGAAGTCGACTCGCCGACGCGACCTCAAGTCCCGATTCGTTGCAGACCACATGGCAGTGGCTCTCCAGCATGGGTGAGTTCAGTTGGTGCAGGAACTGGTTGGAAAGTAGAGTAGGATGTCTCGGATGTGTTCGGGATCGCTCGGAACGTAGTCGCAGACTTTTGTATATATACCCTTCTGTACTTCGACGAAATCCAAGCACTCGTTACCCCTCAGAGTTAGCGTCTGACTTGCGACTGCGTCTACCTGCGTCACCTGCGACTGCGTACTGCGAACTGCGACTGCAACCTGCGATTTGCAAACTGCGACTTGCATACTGCAACTGCGACTTGCGATTGCGCCTCGGCCGAGCCTTTGACTCTCCTCTCTTGCATCCTCTGAGGTTCACGGAGCTGTGACCTCGCACGTACTATTCTATCTTTCTCCCCTCGGTTCCGAGTCGCGCCCTTCGTCACCACCCCTCGCCGCTGAGTCGCGACTTTATTGTGCAATACGTGACTAGCCGCGATTTGCCCCATCGTACCCAGCCTACCTATCCGACTCTCATCCCTCTCCGCACCACGAAGGGAACTCGATCCCGGCTCGCCCCTTCACCCTCAGCCGCCAGCCTCGTCCCCTCGGCCCTTGGCTGTCTCTTTTGGGCCCTGTAGGAGGTTTAGGTGCATCACCAGTGGAGGGCGTCATGGCTCTAAGTCGTCAGCCAGCATGGGTGTCTCAAAGAAAAGTAAAGGCAAGCACATACTTCATAACGTCCCCATGCCTTCGTCGTCCATCCCAATCGTGCCTGCCTCCAAATTTGAGCCCGAGGACTCTGTCATGCGTGATCCCGAGCCCCACACCAGATCGACCGATGCCTCCGCTACCCCAGATGCACTGCCGATCAATACCCCCAATCGTGATTGCCTCGCTCCACCAGCATCTCCACCCTCCCCAGGCCAGGTCCCAGCTCCTCCTTCCGAAGCACCCCTGCCTCTCCCCACTGGCAATGTGTTGCCTGCGGTCTCTTGGACGTTTACTAATCGTGCTTTGCCTTCCAGTGTGTCGTTCAAGAAAAAGTCATATGCTACTGCTGCCAGTTCCTCTGCTCGGGCCAAGGGGTCGCACGATGTCAATGTTCAGATGCATGATGCCAATGAATTCAACCCAGAAAGTATTATCGACTACAACAAAGAAGAGCGAGCTGGCAGGAGGCAGTCTCAGAAGAAGCAAGCGAGGCAACCGAAGGAGAAGCAGTAAAGTGCCTGCGTGTGCATGCACTGGAGGGCGTATGTAATGGGCCAGTCCTGGTCCTGCCACAGAGTTTCCTTTTTTAGACCCCGCCTTCCTAATCTGTTGCATCCGCAACACTCACCAGAGATTTTACTTTACTGTTCGTTCAATCCCACTCTAGACCTTACACTTGTTGACTCAACTTCCTTGTGACCTGATTGCTCAGCCTAGAAAATTTACAGTCCTTACTAGTATATAAGACAGACTGGTAGACGTATGAACGGTAGCCAAGCTATGGAGACCAATCTCAGTCTAATTAACTGTCCAGCCCATTGCGCGCTCTTGACCCATATCGCCACCAACTTCCTTTCCTTCTAAGGATCGCGAGCGCTACATTGGCGCTGGAATCCATCTCAATAAGGCAGGAGACCTGTCATTGAGCGCTAAGGGCAATGTGAATGTCATCCACACTGACTCAGACTGCTGTTGCACTTGACGAAGCAACGACTGCAGGGCCGACTACCATTAGTATCTTGGGTTGTTCAAAGCCTGAGATACTGACATTCACACATCACCCTATATCTAAGACTGCACAATATGTGTGCGCATGCCAGGCTACTCAGCATGGGACAGAGTCCTGAGATCTGGCAAAGGTGCAGCTGACAGTCAAGCACACAAAAGTCACTCCCTTTATGCCCGATGAGTTGCATTTATGTATCACCTATGAGATGAATGGCGATGTGAACAGTCAAGTGCTGCCAACACATCGCTCCTTGACCTCATACCACCACCACCTCCTTTAGGCGCCCGCTTATCGGAGTCCATCTACTTACCCATCCCCTACTAATTCACCCTTGTTTCCTCGTGTCAAGGCCACCCAACTCGGCCCCCACCTTCTTTTCTGTTGTCCAACTCGACAATCACATCAAGAGTCCTCACCTCCTCAGGAGGTGGGGAAAACCAAAACATTGTAATCTGACATCACCCACCAAGTGCCATCGATTGCAACCGATGACCTCCTACATCCCACTCTGAGCCTCATGGCCTCGCCTTTCCTTCCCATTTCTCTCCTATGACCTGTCTTTTTGAGGGCTGAGCAGCATTACCAACAGCAAGCTCTTGGGGTAAACTTGTCAGGGACAGCCCGTACCGCGCTGGCTGCCTAACCAACACTTGCCACAGCCTGCTGCAGGGGTCTTATGTGCCCTAGCCCCAGTCTAGCCATTGGGGAGACTCTCCGAGTCCCGGTGGTACACTGCTCTCTCCCACCCTCCTTCGATAACATGTCCTAGCCCTGTAACTGGCCCTCTGGGCCGGCCTGGGTGTTGGGAGACTCACCAAGTCTGACATCCACTTTCAGACACAAGCTTTGGAGTAAACTCATATGTTGATGAAGATTGGTTTTGGGTCCTGGAGGTGAAGGAAGTGAGGACGTTGCATGCGAGGGGGGGATAAGGTGGTACCCCTAGTGGCTGCTGCGGGTCCAAATGTGGGCAGGGGCCCTGCACGTGTAACACCAGCAACTGTCGCCAGCTGGAAGATGTCATTGCCCAAGGCACGTCCCCCCTGCACCACCCTGGTATGGAGAAGAACAATAGACGAAGACGACAAGTGCCAGAAGTGGCCCAGAGGATGTGGTGAAGGACCGCAACATATATACATTTTTCCATTTGCTCTTTTCAGATTATGCAGCATAAGCCCCTCACCCTGCCAACTCCCTGAGGGGGGCCTACCATAAGTCGCAACTGAGGACCAGGAGCTTAGTGCTCTGTACCTACACTGGAGAGCGGCCAATTCTAGCCCCAGGTGCAAGAGGGCAGTTTGAGGTTGGTGACGTTGCAGGGAGCAGGAATGCAAAACATCGGTCTGTATCAATTTTCCTAGGTAGTTATTGCGCCTGCATGTACCACTATGAGTATGGGCCCTAAACACAAGATTTAAAAAAAAAACAAAGTGCTGCCAACATCGGCAACTCGGTTTGCAGCAGCAGTCTGCTCTTTGGCAGTTGGAAGGGGCAGAGTCACATGGGTGAAGCCAACGCAATGTGTCAGGTGCTTGCCCATGCCTGTGGGTGCTTTTTGACTTGAACTCCAAACACCATCTCTCCAGACCTGTGCTTGCTGGCCCTGGTGTTTCATGGACAGCCATGTCTTGTCAAATCTTGAAGACAGTTATTTGACAAATCTAGTTCACTGTGAGTCTATTTTGATTAGAATTCATTGAGTCCTTAGGCTAGTCATTTGTTGACATGGCCACATTGGGACATGCGGCTTTTTGATTAATGTCTTGTATGTACTAATGTCTTCCTTCTCACTTGCGCCATGCGCAAGTGACTTTGCCACTGCTGCTGATATTGCTATACTATGCCAAGCCAGGCCTCAGGTGGAGTTTTCAAAATTTACATGTGGGTGCCTATGTAGGTCAACAACTCATTTCTCGACTAATCCACACTGATATTTTTGTCAGATGGACATTCATCTACCCCGCTGACCATCTGCATGCTTGACTTTGACAATTGTTGCCAGCAACAATGATCCGGCACCTCACTGTGTCACTGTTCCTGCTTGCTGCCTGCTGCCCAGTCCTGGGCCTGCTCCCCCAGTATGTCCCCTCAACCCTGCTTACATTTCCTCGCAGATGTGGATCATCACAGTGAAGGTGTATCCATGGCTGTCCAAGCCGTGTGCATCATGCCCCCTGCTGCCATTGTTGCCTGTGCTGCCAGCCTGACTGTCAACACTCTGTATGTTGCACATCAGCAATCATCTACCTTGTGACTACCTCGCATTTCTATGTACATCCTGTACTGTAGTTGATGTTTGGTTATTATATGTAGAGTATATTCTCAGTTTTTGGGTGGGATGAATATGGTATCAGATATAACCCAAATATGGTCATATGGTCAGACCGGGTAGTGTGCAGCTGGCCTGTGGCCTCAGATCACCTTGAGGTCAGGTTTCAAGTCCACCTCAGAAATCACCGACCCCCGACTTCCTGAGGAGTCCCAACCTTACACTTTCTCAAGAAAGTCTCAGAGGAACCTCCATGATCATTTTTCCTGAGGCAGTTGTAAGGGAGCGTCGGGACCGTGTATATCCTGACATATGTACCTATATTGCTCTGAGCTCTTGTCGATAATATGCACTCTGGGAACTCTGCGTGGGCTGTGGATAGCGCTCAGTGTCACTGCCAAACCACCAGAATGGTCCCACAGGTTGCAGGCCTAGTCATACAGTACGGTGTACACGACATGCATGCCAAAACATTGGTTGATCATGATCACCATGGATAGTCAGGCTGGCTGTGAATGGAGTCATGATCGACCCAGCGCAGTACCATATTCCTTCACACCCTGTGAAGCCACGCATAAAGCACCAGGAGCACTGTTGGGACATGGGCCCAGTGATCCGAACTCAATCTTGTTCCACTGGCACATGCCTCAATCGTTTCCGTCTCTTGATCTCCTCAGGAATGTGTTAAATCCATGATCTGTCTACCAGTGAGTCCACCTTTCCAGTTCTTCTGTACATGTCTGCTACTGTTGTGAAGCTAGAACACGCAACAGGATTCGCTTCTTCATCTGCACCCACATCTGGCTCAGACATAGCAAACGATGTATGTTTCCTGGAACCAAGTGAACTGTGCATTTACTGAACATTGTGTGCTTCCAGCTGAGATGGTTGCCTGTTCCACAGACCAGCATATCACCATGCGAGCATCAGATATTTGTGAGACCTTCACGTGCGTTGTCTTCGCCTGCAAGGCTGCTTTCACCGAAGGGCACATTGTCAACTTGGAAACTATTGGCATTGAACATCAGATAGAACCCCTTGCCGTTGAACCGGATAACCCTTACTTGACCTGGTTACATCACTGTCTAGTCCGCTTGGATCCCCATCACACTACCATGTTCCCTGGATCAGGCAGGCTCTGGGCCAGTTGGACCAACACCAACACTCCGGACCACTTAGCCTCCGCAGTCTACTGCACTGACGCTGCCCGCGAGCTACGGGAACACAGACTTGCGATCAGAGGGTATAAGCTGACGCTCCTCCTTGTGGACTGATGTACAGTCATATCGACATCGATATACAGAAAGAGTTCCTCACAAGAACAGATGCACGCCAGCTCGCGTTCAAGGCGGTGGCGTGCGCTATCGAGGCAGGTGATCTTGAGGCTGCTGTCGAGATGGTAGAGCAGGGAAGGGCAAGAATATAGTCCACACCGCGCGACTACGCATACCCGCTCGATCGGCTTGTGGAGGTCGCCCAACAACTGGCAGCAACATTCAGGGAGACATGTGTCCAGTTGGAGATGCTGTCGGCAACTCCCTCTGATCCTGAATACCATCAAGTTGGAATGGTGCTGAGCTCGAGGTTAGGTGACAAAGGAACTACGCAACCTCAGCGAGATAGTGCAACCGTGTTTGTCAATGAGGAAGCCACTCGACTGAAGGACATCGACAAGCTGACATACAATGGAGGCGGTGAGTGCACTCACTTCGCATGTCACGTCGGCACCATCTGCGGCCACTGGACTCTGCATTCGTTCTGCACGACGGCCATCTGACGCTGCAAAATTTTGTTCACAAGCATCGGTATGCGATACCTCGCCTTCCTTGCCTTGTGCCATAGCGCCGCCGTCGGCGATACCCATGACGCGCCAGACGAGTTCATCAGTCTAGCGGCGGGCGTGCAGACAGATCGGTTGTAGAGACACTCTGGACAATGGCTGATGAAGATGGACCCGGCCTTGCACAGGAGTTCTACAGCCACTTGATGCGCAAGGGTGCATATGAGCTCGAGCCTCAAGACGCTGCTGTTGCATTGCATCTGGCTGTCAAGGCGATGCAAGCCAGAGGTGTCCCTTTGGAGCGCTGGTGTACGGTTGTGCACATTGGCATTTGAGCAAACGGCATACGCGACCATGGGAGATCGAACAGTGGCTTCATTACTGGGGTTAGTGAGTTGGTCTGGCAGCAGACATGCATTTAGCGCGGATTTGGTCAGTGCCCGGAACGCGAGGGCCGATGAACGGATGGGTTGTTGAGCCTTACAATGCACAGAGCCTTGATGAAGGAGGTAGGGTATGAGGGCTATGGCTATGGCGTTGCATTCGGCAGCGAAAGCCATGATCTGGCTGATATGTAGCAGACCTCCGCGATGTATGCAATGCTTGGGGCTAGTCATCGACTAAGCGAGAGTAGCCAACCTCCATATCCATTGTCCATGAGATACGACAGTACGTACACCTGCGTAACTCGAGATAATACATAGTACACACTCAAGGGGCCATCTCACGCGCGAGATCCGTCTCGTCGACCGACAAACCACCTCAAAGGTACAAGTCAAGATCGCCGTTCGTCGCCTGCATATTAACCCAGCTCATCGGGCCCCAGAGCCTACCGGTGCCCGAGGGCGTCGGGTCGCCGCCGTCCACGCGCAGCTCGCCGCTCACGCGGTTATCGCCCAGGGTGTCGATGCGCATCGTCCTACCGGCGGGGTCGCTCGCCTCGTCAAAGTGGACGCGGGGCTGCTGCCAGCCGCGCTGCTGGTCGAGGCTGAAGGCGCCGGTGTACGTGCCCGGGAGGAAGACGACGGAGGGCGCGTAGGTCGTGCGCGTGGAGACCCCGAGGAGCGGCAGGGCGAGGTCGCCTGCGGGGGCGGGCGCGGAGACGTTGAGCGTGACGGGCGCGTTGCGCGTCTCGAGGGTGATTGGGAAGTAGGGCTTCGAGTCGGAGCTGCGCTGCAGCGGGAGCACGACGTTGGCGGTGACCGCGCTGTGGGGGACGGGGGTGTGAGCAAGAGGTCACAATGAGAGGGAGGGGGATACGCACCGGTTGGAAGAGGAGAGGTGGACGGAATGCCCCCAGACCCTGGCCTCGACGGCCTGCTCGCGGGTGAGAGTCGCGTTTGCGGTGACCTCGCCGTTGGTGTTGGACAGCCTGAGAGTGGGCGTCTTGAATGAGCCGCTGAGGGGGGCGTTGGCCGCGATGATCATGACGGAGGACCTTGCGGTGAGCGACTGGACGGGCGTGAGCATGCGTTGAAAGAGCATCACATTGCGCGTACCTCGACGTGGACGGGGGCGTTCCGCGTCACGAGGTTGACCGAGTCAAAGGTGACGAGGTCCTGGAGGTCCTCGATGACGACTTCCATGTCCGTGAACGTACCGATAACGCTGCGCAGTGCGACGGGGGACATGTCCGACCCGGCGGGGAGGCGGACGGTGATGTCGAACGCCGATCGCTGGTGCGGGAGCCGCCAACGGCCCTGCGCACAATGAGCCCACACAGCGGACAAGGGTCGGTGGACGACATACCTTTGAGTAGATCTCGGTGCCGACGCTAGAGGCGTAGGACCACGGGCCGCCGCGGCACACGACCATGTTGTTGCGGAAGGTGTTCCAGTCGTCCATGTACGCGGTGATGTCGACGGTGACGTTGCGGTCGCGCACAGCGGTGCTGTTGTCAAGGACGAAGCGGACACGGCCGTGCGAGTCCTGCGCGGAGAGGCTGATGTAGGGGGCGTCAGCGCGTATGCCAAAGGACGTGGTCGCCTTGTGGAGGTACTCCTGCCGCCCGAAGCGCGGGCGCGGGTCGTCGAGCCGGAGGGTGAACTCGGCGGGGCGGTAGCAGATGTGCTCAGGACGAGGAGCAGGGTTCCAGGAGCGCTGGGGGTGATGGTCAGTGACGGCGAGTTGGGATGGAGGAGAGGGGAACTCACCCTGCGGGCATGGCGGACGGCGATCACGACGATCGGGGGGACGGCTGCGGAGAGAACGACGAAGAGGATGAGGAGGTAGTGCCACCAGCGGAGACGGCATTGCCGTTTCTTGACGTTAGCCCAGCAGCCGGCGAAGCGCGAAGGCGGGAGCGGGTCCGCGGCGGAGGCCTCTTCGTCCTCTGGGAGACGGACGCGGCCGAGGCGCTGCCAGGCGAATGTGGGGTAGTCGAAGCTGATGTAGCGGAGGACGGGGGCACCGGTGAGGCGAGAGAAGACGCCGGTCTTCTCGTTGGCCGAGTCAGCGGCGGGTGCAGGGCCTGCGGGTAGAAGGGCGTCGGTCTCGGCGGAGGCCTGTTCGGGCTCTTGTTCATATGACTGGGGAGGGGAGGCCGGGAGGGGGACGACCTCGGGGCACTCTACAGAACCCGTGTCTGGGCAGGGAGGGTCCATGATCATGAGAGAGCGTAGAATGGGAGATGGGGAGGTAGCGGGGAGGGTGTGGATATATATTGGGAGGCCATGCGCAGTGCGGTAGGGGCGCCAGTGGAGACGGTACCGATGTGAGGCAACTGCGGTGCGGGTAGATGCTTGTCTGCGGTCTGGGAGGTGATAGTGAGGATCACAGATGTGTCAGATGGCATGTCTGCCCGGGGGTTGGTGAGTACCGCCGAGCAGTTAATCGAGGAGAGGCGGTGTGCGTCGAGACCGCCACCGTGCGGCTGCAGGCGTTGCGGCGTCGATCAACCGCGAGTGAAGGTCGCCCGATCCGGAGGGGATGACCCCGATGGCGCGGTCACGTGAGGGCGACGCGGGGGCGGGGAAGCTGTCAGAAAGTGACAGGAAGTGACAGGTTCTGCCGCTGTGCGTCATGGCGTCGTCGCCGGGTGGAGCCTCCTCGTCGTCGTCCAGCGCAGCGTCCTCGCCGATGCCGCGACCGGGTGGCGCGCGTGGCTGCTGTCTGCGCGCCGCCGTCTGTTCGCGTCCTCGCCGTGGGAGCAGCCGCGCGTGCAGCACTGGGCGGGCGAGTGGGGGATGCAGGGAGTGGCAGGGGCGACAGGGGACGAGCGAGGGGGACAGTCGCTGTCGTTGCTGGCCGCTGAGAACAGTCCCCTCCTTCCATCTCGCCCACCTCCCCTCCGATGCCCTCTCCCCCGTCCCGTACAAACCGGTCCCCTGCCCTCTGCCTACTTATACCCACCTCGTCCGTCTTTTTCATTCTCCATGCTCTGACCCTCCTGCACTCATCTCCCCGCTCTTTCCCATCTCACTATTTGCTCCATGCCCTCGGCGTCCATCCCAAAGGTACGCTCCCCATTCTACTCACTCTCTCGCCCCCGACTCATACGAGTTACATAGAAAGCTCAGGTGCTTGTCGTCGGTGGCGGCCCCGCAGGCAGCTATGCTGCTGCCGCCCTCGCTCGCGATGGCATCGACGTCGTGCTTCTCGAAATGTCAAAGTTCCCCAGGTCAGTGTTCCCTCGTCTCGGGGGCGTTATCCATATCCTCGTATCCTCCCAGATACCACATTGGCGAATCCCTCATCCCCTCCGTCCGTCACTACCTCCGCTTCATCCAAGCAGAAGACCTCGTCGCCAGCCATGGCTTTGCCAGAAAGGTGCCCCTCTCTCTCCAAGGCACACCAGCGCTCCTTCGCTCACCCTCTTGCAGCCGGGTTCTGCCATAAAGTTCAACCAATACATGCGTGAGGGCTGTCAGTACGCTCCTCACTATCTACATGCCCCCCACTGACGCCCTGTTAGACACCGACTTTGTTGCCCTCGGTGCCGATAACGCTGCCTGGAACGTCGTCCGCGCCGAATTTGACCAGCTCCTCCTCCAGCACGCCGAATCCTCCGGCGCGCGCGTCTTTGACCAGACCCGTGTCACCGAGCTCGTATTCGACGCGCCCGCGCCAGTCAAGACGCTCTCCACCCCTTCGTCCACCATCCCCATCATCGGAGGGCTGCTCCGTCCGCTACTCAACAGAAAGGTCTCTGCAGGAAGCTCCAGCCTGCGTGCTGTCGCAGAAGAATACTCTTCAGAGACACCGCCGCAGAAGCGTGCACAAGATGCAGAAGCTGCAAAGAGCCTCGGACGCCCATTCAAGGCCATGTACGAGACCGCCAACGGAGGCAGAGGCGAGATCGAGTTTGACTACCTCGTCGATGCCACTGGCCGCGCCGGACTGATGAGCACGAAGCACGTCTCTATTTCTACGCCTGTTCCTCGACACTGACAGACCCCCCGTCTAGATACCTGAAGAACCGCAAATTCAATGAGAGCCTCAAGAACGTCGCCGTCTGGGGCTACTGGCGCGGCACGGGCATGTATGGCAAGGGTACCACCCGCGAGAACGCTCCCTACTTTGAGGCCCTCAGCGGTCAGCGGCCTCTTCCTTCTCACACCATACGCATATACTCATCATCATCTCGCAGACGAGTCCGGTTGGGCGTGGTTCATCCCTCTCCACAACGGACTCACCTCCGTCGGGATCGTCATGGCCCAGAAGGAGCTCGGTCTCCGCTCACGCGCGTCCTCATCTGCGTCCGTAACGAACTTGCCCACATCGTCTTCCGCCTCAGCACCAGCGTTCTCTAGCACGGGCGGCGTGAAGGCGCGTCCGCGCTCGCAGTCGACCCTCTCTGCACGGACAGCGTCGACCCTCGCAGACCGCTACCTCAGCTTCCTCCAGCTCGCACAGGGCGTGCTGGGCCTCATTGGTGATGGTGAGCTGGTTG
The DNA here is from genome assembly GCA_029783445.1 of Fomitopsis palustris. Lineage (NCBI taxonomy): Eukaryota > Fungi > Basidiomycota > Agaricomycetes > Polyporales > Fomitopsidaceae > Fomitopsis > Fomitopsis palustris. The sequence goes on from JARAOQ010000057.1 coordinate 61,984, forward strand.
ACGTCGCCGGCGAGGGCATGGGCGAGCAGCCGGACGAGGGAGCGGCCGCCGGGCGCACGGTGAAGAGCGCGAGCGACTACAGTTACTGCGCGGACGTATATGCGGGCGAGGGCTGGCGCATCATCGGAGATGCAGGAGGTGCGCTGTATCGCTGAACGTCACGTCGATCGAGGCTCATGCGAGATGGGTAGCGTTCATTGACCCCTTCTTCTCCTCGGGCGTGCATCTCGCGATGACGGGCGGCCTGAGTGCGGCAGCGTCGATATGCGCAAGCATCCGGGGAGACTGCAAGGAGAGCGAGGCGGCGCACTGGCACAGCAGCCGCGTCGCCATCTCATACACACGGTGCGCCCCTCGTCCGCCGAGTGCTCAGCGAGTCTGACAGAGGGCGGCCAGGTTCCTCGTGGTCGTGCTCAGCGCGTACAAGCAGATCCGCGCCCAGTCGGTCAACGTCCTGAGCGACGTCTCCGAGGACAACTTTGACAAAGCGTTCGCATTCCTCCGGCCCGGTGCGTGTCCCCACCCTGTCTGTACGCATCGCGAACGGCGGCGGCTGAGCTGACTGGACCGTCCGGGGCAGTGATCCAGGGCGGCGCGGAGATGGGCGCGAGGCTCTCGGAGGACGAGATTCAGCACGCGCTCGACTTCTGCGTGCACCTCTTCGACCCGACGACCCCCGAGCAGCACGCGCACGTCCGCGCTGCCCTCGAGGGCCTCGTCGTTCCGCCGCGCGCGCCGGCCGTATCGGTGGACGGAGACGAGGGCGCGCCGGTGGACGGACAGACGCTCTTGGACGTGCGCGCGCCCGTCGTGGACCCCGCAGAGCTTGCGAAGGTTCTTCAGTCCCTCACCCTCGCCCCCGCAGGTAGGCAGGACGTGAGTGGAGCAGGGGTGGAGGACACGGAGATGCGGATGGTGCTAGAGAAGGTGAACGCGCGCCGGGTCATCCATGCAGAGCACGGGGATGGGCTGAACAGCCTCGAGGAGGAGGCGGTGGACGGGTTCGTGGTGCGGCTCCAGAGGGGAGCGTTGGGGCTGAGGAGGGCTGGGAGGGGCGAGTGAAAGTGGGGATCAGGACTCTGTAAGCAAAGGATGGATCAACTACACAAATGTATCAAAAGAATGCCTGTGTCGAGGATGTTCGCGCCGTGGACCGACGACGCATGTTCTGACTGTTTCCTCGGTTGTCACGAGTCGGGCGTGATATTCGTCAACATCGTTCATTGAACGCGACACAGGCTCACAATTATACAGCGGATGTAATGGTCAGGTACGGCAAACTCTAAACTTAACCAGTAGGTCATAGGGGCATTAATCCCACTGAATCCTCTTTGCATACTCCCGGATCCTTGAGACGAACGAGTCGTGTATCTGGTCGCCCGCACCCGTCGCCACCCGTAGGATAATCTCGTTCAGCGCTGTCGACCCGAGGATGTCGACGTGGTCTGCCGTCGTCCCACCACCCCGCGGGATCGTGGGCGACGGTTCGTGCGGTAGCTGCCGTACCCGCCGCTCATGAGTCGTCCCGTACAGGCATCGTAAGTAGCGCGAGACTGACCTCGACCGTCACGACTTCGATACCCGCGGGGTTCCAGCGCTTGCGCTTCCAGCCCTCGACGCACATCGCGCCGAGGCTGAGGAGGTTGACGGTGCCGTCGCCCTCGCCGATGCGCACGCCGTTGACGACGCGCGGATGCTCGCGCTCGTCGGTGTACTCGGCGTCGATCTGGGAGCGCCGCAGGAAGGGCAGGTCGAGCGGCGGGCGGGGCGTGGTGCAGTCGGTGATGTTGGCGCATTGCGCGTCGACGCTGTCCGGCTGGGCTTCGTCTTGCTCGTAGCCTTCGCGGGTGTACCTGGTGCTGGTGTGAGTGTAGCCGGGGGAGAGGATGAGGGTGCACAGACCAGTATGATCGCTGTTGGAAGCTCGGGTGGTGAGAGTTGCTAGGTGCAGAGAGCGTATCATACCTCAGTGTCCTTACCGTGGCCGTACACGCAGTAGAACTTCGTAGTGGGTGCATTCGGTAGTCTGGGGATAGACTTCAGTGCACATGACAAAGGAGAAGCGACTGCCCGACTGTATCTCCAGGGGATTTGACCACTTTCGGTGATCAAAGTTGTTCCTCTTCAGCTGCTCCTCGTCTCGCTCGATCCCGAACGAGTAGTTCGACTCGATCATTTTCTGTGTTCCCCCGAATCAAATGGCGCCACACGTACGCAACGTATCGCCGGACAAACCTGGAACTGCGTCGGCGTGCGCTCGAGAATCCACGTGCTGGCCTCGTCCGCGGTCATGTTTCGCAAGCGCGAGCCCGCGCCTTCGGTTGCGAGGACGGACTCGCGGAAGAGGATGAGCTCGCCGTGGCTCCGTGCGTCGTCGGAGATGTCGTCAGGTGCGAAGGTTGCATTGCCCCATACCGCGTTGCCGCCCTATGAACGACGGATATGAGGGCGAGGAGATAGCGCAGGCGAGAGGGAGGCTACCTTCATCCACATGCTGGCGCTGCCGGCCCAGCTCCGGAAGAGTCGCTGGCGTTCGCGACGGGAGAAGAAGCGTTCCAGGACTTGATGCGTCTTTGTGAGTATCCAGTGGAGAGAGAGGGCTGAAGCGTACCGTATGCCCCTGCAGGGTGCAGCTGCACTGTGTCCTTCATCTCGCCAGAGAGAAAGGCCGACATGGCTTTGACCTGGAGGCAAATATGGATGCGTGGTAGCGATGGTACACAAGCATACTCACCACTCCCTATTGGGCGAGGTGAGCAGGGGTTCCGGAACAGAGAGCATCGAGCGTACCAGGTGGGTGCCAGCGATAGTGATCAGCGCTTCGACGTTGTCCTAGAGTGGCAGTTCACACCCTGTCCGTGCAGAGCCAAGCATCTACATACCTCGACCCACGTAGGGCCACCTTTTCCATGCTCTGGAGATTCTACCCACTTGAAACTATGCGAAGCGGGAGACGGGAAAGGGCTAATTAGTATGGAATGGGGACAGCAGTGCCTAACTACATACAAATACTGGAGGAACAGTCAGTCAGTGTCCATTGGCTACGGTAGTCTGGGGGATATCGTATAGCGTACCGTCATAACCTAGCAACAGATCAAGTCAGTATGTGGGTAGGGCTCATATGTATGCCGAACCGCACTGTAGCACCCATGGAATGCGCGACGAGCACAACGCGTCTATCCTCGTGTTTCCTGTGAACACCGAGTTAGGTGACTTGCGGGGGATGCGGTGGTATGCGTGAGTACCGGAAGCCTTCGATGGTCATCTTGAGCTTGGTGAAGTATCCGTCGCGCTCTTCTAGATTCCAGTAGGACAAACGCCAGTCGTAGGGCGCCAGATGGAGGTTGTTGGTGTCGTAGTTCACGACAGCGAGGTTCTCTACTATCTTGGACCTTGCAAGCGCATATGCTCTCCATCAGCCCGCTAAGTCCTCACGTTGGCTGGACGCACCAAAGCCAGTAGCCTTGGACAAAGCTACTCGCGGCGTCGATCCCTTCCGCAGACCTCACCTTGGCGCCTGGGGGGTCGAGCCCGGTGACAGGATCGAGGAGGATGGCGGCCATCCACTTCTCCTTGTTGAACATGACCTGCTGGAGCATGGAGAAGCCGCCCCAGACCTTTTTGCGGAAGAAAGGACGATACTCGGGCGTCGTCGCCCAGGATTCCAGGCCCTATCATAAGCGCAAAGGATGATCTTATGCGGTGGAGAGATGTGCTCAGTGCGTACTGTGGAGATGATGCCAGGTACCAGAACGACGGGGTGCTTTGCGGAGAGTCCCTCGGAAGCGACTTTCTCTCCGACGGTGAACTCGAGGCCATTGGTGTTGAGTTTCCAGGGTTCGGGTATGCTGGTCCACACTTTTCGCCACTCGGCTTCGAAGCGAGGGAAGTCTATTTGGAGCTCGATCTGGGGCATCTGTGGAAGAGTGAGGTCGTATTGATCAAGGAGGAGGGCGAGGTGGGTTTGAAGATCGGTGAAGTCGGAGGGCTGGACGAGGATGAAGCCGAGCAGCACGCCCACTGTGACGGTGTGTCAGACGGGACACCATCATGGCACGCTGAGAACGCACTGATGACTCCGAGGGGGAAGAGAAAACGACGGGACGCAAACCAGTGGCGACCTGACTTTGTGGCTGTGAGGTTGGAATGCTGCTTGCGAGCGACGGGTGGACATACCTCTTTCTTCTTCAGGTCTTCCACTTTGTGCTGCAGCTCTTCCCTGAGGTGGTGGACCTGCTTGCGGTCCAAGGATGCTTGCTCATCGCTGGGGGTGACGGAGCCAGAGTCATCGTCGAGGGCAGCGGCGGCCTTGCGCCTGCGGAGTAGCGAGTCCATTATGATGCACGCTGTGCACGTCGTCGTCGACGGCGGCGGCGAGCGAACGTCATTGGCGGGGACGCGGTCACGTGGGAGGGGTGCGCGGTTGGAGGGGGAGATTCCCACGGGTGAATGTTCAAGTCGGGGTGGTTGGCCGTCTTTGCTGCCTCCACCATCGCCCGCGCCCCCGTCGTCGCCGTCCGCCACGATGAGCTCAGCCCTCCCGCTTCGTGACCGCCGCCAGTCCAACACGCCCGACCCGCCCCCGCCCGACTCTCCCTGGGTCGCCCGCTCGACCACTCCTCTCCGCATCGCGAAGCGTGAGTCGCCACAGGGTGCTCAGCTCGCCCGCCGCCAGTCCTCCAGCTACAAGCACATGCGCAACAACAACCTCGTCTCCAAGTCGCCCTTCCGCTCACAGCTCCCCACCCCCGCCAAGTCAACACCCTTGAGACCGTCGCCGACGCGTCTGTCCGCCGGTCTCTCCCCCTCGCCGCGCAAGGTCAGCGGAGAGAAGCGCCCTCGCCCCCACTCCATGGTGGCCACCGAGAACGAGCATCCTTTGGGCTTCAAGCGGCGCCAGTCAAGGGCCTTCCAGGGTCTCCTCGAGAAGGAGCCCGTCACCAAGAGCCCCTTCCGAGTCCTCTCCCCGGACATTGATCCTGACAACGCACTCCCACCTCCCCTTCCTCCCAAGCTCACTCGCATCCCTGCTCTTGCCCCAGCTCCCGGCCGCTCCTCTCTCGTCTCCAAGCGCCTTCACGGTCCACGCCATGTCGGCAACGGCTCCTTGACACGCCGTCGACGTCGAAAGACCGTAACCTTCGTCCCAGACTGTGAAGTCGTAGAGTTTGAACGCGACGAACACGAGGATTCCCTAGACTCGGAAGACGACTATGGCGACCCCGAGCCAGACCAATCCGAATCGCTCTACCTCGACGCCGACCACCCCCTGCCAGACGTGCCCTCCCCCATGAACGAGAGTTTTGACAGCTCCTACACCGGCAACGACAGCATCACAGGCCTTGTCGAGTCTCTCTTACACGGCACCGAAGAGCCACACACCCCGCCTCGCCGTGACCATTCGCTCCCCCCGGACACGGAAACGGAGGATGGCGTACCCTACGGCCGCACACACCACGTAGAGCGTCTCAGCGCTGCACACCACGTCGAGCCCGAACTCTCTCAACACGAGCAGCTCGGCTTCTCCACCTCGACACTGCCCCGCTCCCGCGCCGCCACTCCTCAATCACACGGACCGAGTGGCACATCCGAGCATGGGACCGCACCCGAGGTGGATGAGGACGTGCGCATGCTCCCTCCATCGCCATCTCCTGCCAAAGCGAAACGCACAAGCAGGCACTTCAGCACCCTGGGCGAGCACATCCTTATGCCCAAGTTTTCACTTGAACGCATGAGCCTGAGCCCAAGGGAGACGTCTGGTAAGTCTCCCAATACTCCACATCACATGCGACTCATTGCGGCATGCAGCTCCCAAAGAGGACCCCTTCTCGTCACCCTGCATAAAGGACGAGCCGGTGTCAGTCGAGATCTCGTTCACTTCGACTGGCTCGGCTTCCGGCGACTGCATGGACCCCGCCAACTTGTCCATTGGGCACTCCGAAGTCTCGCTGGAAGGCCTTGATCGCGAGCATAGCTCCCGTGAGGAGGAGATGACCGACGACGAGGACCTCCTACCGCCGCAACCGCCATTCTTCCACGCCAAGGCAGCGGACGGTGTGGGTTCGATGTCTTCGCGCACGTCTACGCCACTCGAGAGGAGCGACTCGCACGCTTCGACGAGCCAGGACTTTGACTTCACCTCTCCAGTTGCCCTCCGACGGTCGAGCTCTCCCAAGGAAATCCGCATGCCGAAGGCTGTTCGACCGGGACAGGACCTCACCCCGGAGAAGATCTTGCCTTCGCCTCGCGCGTCACCCGCTTTCGGTTCGCGACCGAGCTCGAGGAGCGTGAATGGAGACGAAGAGCAGCGTCCTCACCCTCTACGTACTAGCATTGATGGTCACGTCTCGAGCCCGCAGGTTGACCGGCGTCCTCTCCCTCCGGTCACCATGCAGCCAGAGCCCGACGTCACAATGGACGAGAACGGAGATAATGACGGCAGGACGGAAAGTGACCGAGCATCGAGCCCGTTACCTGTGCCTCCATCGCTCAGTCGCGAGAAGAACTACACCTATGACGGCGTGATGGAACTTGACTCCGCGCCGCAGCCCATTGATCCGCCCCGTCCAGATGTGCTCGTCCGTGCTCACACCTCCGTCGACGGACCTGAGCGAGCCGCAGAGCAAGTCAACGATAGGCCCGCGTTCCAGGGCATCGAGTTGGAGTTTGGAGGCGGTGGTGCGTTTGACGGCATGTCTGTATTTGGGCGGGGCGCGGGACGCAGGGAGAGCGTGTCGGCGATGGGAGATGTGCATCTGGGTGATGTCAGTGCGCTGGATAGATTGATGGAGAACGCCGCGCAGGGCTCAGCACAGTTTGCTTTCCCTCACACCGCAGGCGCTGACAATCCCAGTCGCTCTGCGTCGCCTTCTCCGGTAGGTTCTCTTGCATAGTATCGTTCGCATACGCTAACCGCCTCGTCAGCAGGCTAGAACGGCTGCGGCGAGTGCACCGTCCGGCCCTCCACCCAAGGACGCCATCCGCGCCCGCGAAGAACTCATCAAAGCGAAGAAGCGTGAGGCACGGCGGAAGGACGAGCTTGCGTCCCTAGGCCACTCGACACCCGCCGCCGTTCAGGCGAGGGGTGCCAGCCGGCCAAGCAGGCGCAGGAGCATGAGTACGGGCGATGCAGAGGACATCGTTACGCGTACCTCTGCCGCCCAGCGCCGTACCGCTGCGCTGAGATCGGAGGGCTTGCTGGATGTCCTCCCGATCGAGCAGGAGGACGACCCGCTGACGGATAGTATCCAACGAGAGCTGCTGAAGCTCGAGGGCTCTGCGAAGAGTGTGAGTGCCCGGGGCTTGTTGTTGCTTAGTGGTTGCTTACTCCGACTGGGATAGAAATACCACATTCGACAGCACGAGGAGACGATCTATGCAAGCTCGGACCCCCAGCAGATCACCCATGTAGGTGACGCCGGGGACATTGACGGGGGCAGGGCCTGGCGCACGGTCAAGCGGCCTTCTGACATGGTAGGTGTTCCCTGCATAGTGAAATGTGACGATGCCTTGACGCTTTTGTCGCCATAGAACGAGTATGCGAAGCAGATCAAGGAGCTGCGTGCCCGGGACAAGACGGGCAAGGCGCATGGCAAGGTGTTTGTCAGAGGTGAGCAGCTTTGCCTCTTCCTGTTGTGCGAGCTAAGCGATTACTACAGTCCGTGGGTTGAAGGCAATACAAGCACCCATTCCGAAGGAACCTACAACCATTACATGCACTTTGAACAACGGTATCCACTTTGTGACTACACCAGAGTGCCGTCTTGCGAAAGACTGCAGCATCGAGCAGGAATTCGAGCTGTGCGTATCCTATCCATTCATTGATAAACCGTGATGCTTACTCCCGAGTGTGATTGGTGCAATCAGTATTGAGCATAGCAAGCTGGAGTTCACGCTGACCGTCAAGGTTCGCCGTGACCCGCATATCATCGCTCAGTTCAAGGCTCTTGCCCCACCACCTCCCATGCCTGCCCCGGTCGTCGTAGCTCCGCGCCCGGCTCCTCCACAGTCAAAAGGAGGGATGCTTCACTTCTTCCGCTCATCGTCACCCAAGAAGCAACAGGCGAAACCGGCGCCACCATCAACGCCGCCGCCTCCGGCGAGGGTTCCAGACCATAGATTGGCCGATAACCTTGCTCGCTATTTGAAGCCCGACGGCTCACTCGCTCGCGCTTTCATCTCCTTCCGCGATGTTGCCGCCCACTGCGACACTCAGATGTTCGAATGCTCGTACCCGCTCTTCGGTCAGCGCCTCGAGTCCCGAACGACATCGCGCAATGTCACGGTGGGCGAGATCGTCCTGCAAATCTTCCGTCTACCACCACTGCCTGGGATCCCTGCGGACCGCCTACCGCAAAGTCTGGAAGAGTGTGTCAGGGGTTTGCGCCATGTCAACTGGCACAAGACGACATACTTCGAGGGAACATTGACGCAGTATGGGGGTGACTGCTCCGTGCGTACTCATGTTGTTGTGTGAACTCCCCTGGCTGACCTTGACGACTACAGTCGTGGCGTCGCAGGCATCTGCGATTGGTCGGTGCCAACCTCGTTGCGTACAATGATGTCACGAAGAAAGTCACAGCAACGATCGACCTACGCAAAGCCGTGGCTGTCGAAGACAACGGTGCTGCAAAGGGCGCCCTCAGCCCCGAGTCGGGCGTGAGCAGTCGCAGCCGACATGTAGATGAACTGGATATTCCATACGGCATCGAGAAGTCATTCCGGCTAGTGTTCCTCCACGACCAGGAGATTACGTTCTTCGCCGATACGGAGGATGAGAAGTGTCGATGGTACGTGGCCTCTCCGCCTGTGATTGTAATTAAGTGTCTCACTATTGGTTGTAGGGTTGACATTCTGCGCCTCATTGTCGGTAGAGTTCCACAGTACCCGTTATGGGCGGAGATGGTATGGCAACGGCAACAAGAACTCGCAAGGCACCAGCCAATTGGGTAGGGCTATGACGTTCTTCGCTGCACCACTGAGTTTCTGCACTACAATTATCACATTGTGTTCACCTTTCAGCATCTTTGTCATTCAGCTTCTGCCGTTTGTTGAATAGTAGGTCATGATTGTAATGGTAGCTATGATGAATATGAGTTATGTGCATTGAACATGGAATGTGTGAAAGTGGCAGCATAAAGTTGACAGTCTTCAGTCTTGCCAGATAAGCAGCACAGAGTTTATATGACTAGTGGCGTACAATGAGTGGATATCTATCCGTAAGGCTTAGAACCATGTTTCGGGCTCTCAACTGCTCGATCAGTCATTTACTACAAAGTCAAAATGGCCATGGTAATGATACTAAGTTTGAAATACATATGCTCCAAAAGCAGAAAAGAAAATGTGGCATTTCAGCAATGTAGCACAGAAAGAATCAAGATAGAAAAATATTTCTACAGAGCATCAAGCTTCCAGTGGGGATCAGTGATGCCTTGAGAACTACCTATTAGGCTTTTCAATGATCCCATTGCAGTGCATGGGGGTTGCACCTTCCAAATTAGGAAGGTGCAACATACAAGTCCCCATCTCTCAGTCATGGAAAATCCATGCCTAATTAGGCCACATCACCTGGTAACATCCCACTGCCTAATCAGCATGGAACCTGTTTTCACTGCATACCTGCAGTTTTTCCTCACTCTATTCCTATATACAGCAAGAACCTCACAAATTACTCAATTTGGTAAGAAAACAACCCCCAGTATGCCTCCCTCTTTAAGGCCAAGGTGCCTGCAGCCACCATGCCACTGTCCTGCCATGCCACCTCACCACCAGCACTGCACTGCTGTCCTGAGCCAAAAATGTTTAGCCCAGGAACATGCATAGATTTGAAGGAACAGTCAAATGAACATGCACCAAGCTCTAGCACTAGGAATGGACATATGAGGCAAGTAAGCACAATGAGCACTTGTCAGACCACCAGCAAGTACCGAGGATTGTAAGCCACATCATTGCTCACCACCACCTGCCCCTTACCTGTGAGTGCTCACATCAGACCAGCAGAGATCCACACTAACCACAGAACGGTCAAATATGTGGTTGTGGACCCAGAAGTTAACCAACTAAGCCCACGTTCATTCAAAATGGCAATTGAAGCCCAAGTGTTTATCTCGGATGACCACCGTGGTCAGTATGTGCACCACTTTGTTTCAGCACATCAAGAATCTGTACTCAGGCTGCTGAAGTGTGATCAATGAGGAAGCACACCTCAACCCCAATATTGGGTGGGACAGAAATGTCCTAAGTTACCTTGACTATTGCATGATTCAATGTGAACACAACAACCAGGTACTGCACAGTGCTGGCATCAAGGTGACAGTTGAAGTTCAGATCAAATACAAGTAGATTGCAGAGCTTGGGTTCAATGAAGATGAGGTATAGCAGCTTCTGCTCACACCTGGTTGGCACACTTAGAATATTCACATCACTTCCATCTCTCTAATGGACAATATGAATGGACTCTGGCAAGTTCAGGAGTGAAGTCTGGCAGAGAGTGGGGTCACCAAGCACATGACAACCCCAGAATCTGCAGGAGATAAGAGGGTGGCAGTGCTTTGTGCCCTCAAAGATAAGGATTTTAGGGACTGCATAGCCACACACTGCATGAGGAGGCAGTGCAAGAAGAAGGGTGCTCAGTTTGAGGGCACAACAAAATCAGGGTACACAGAATGAGGGTGCTCAGTTTGAGGGCACACCAGAAAGAGGGTACCAAGAAAAGGGGTACTGAGAATTAGGGTATCAGGCAAAGAGGGTACAAAGAGCTATGAGTAATGATGAGAATGTCATGCAGTGCCATGGCTGTGTAGACATGATGTCATAAAGCTGTGCTGGACATCATGTAAGTAGTTTTAGTCACCCTAGCCCACATATATATAAGGACTCAGATCTCAATGGACAGTACAAAAGCTTCCCCCCCCCAGTTCCAGTCAGATTTTCCCCCCTCTCCCAAGGAGTGCCAGCCTACTCTCTAAGTTTCTGTCTCCAAGCCTTCTCTCTGTGTGTCTGCAGTACCTATCCCCCTACCTCTAGGGAGGAATATCCAAGGATCTGAGTTTTCTAGCACTAGGTTAAGTGTTTAGCAAGTCTCTTCAAGTCTCTTGCAAGGACAAGTGGTCCTTGTAAGATAAGTTTTCAATGTCACATTTTTAGTCAAATCAAGTCACAGAAAGCTCAGCATCCTTAGTGTCTCTCTCTGAAGTAGTAAGATTGGTCTGTATCTCCTTGGACTCGAACCACGACCTTCACCCCCGGTGGTTCTGTGGCTGGCCTCTACGTGGCCCAGGGAGACTAGTACCTGCTTGCAGGGAAGCAAACAAGCCATCTGCATCCTGTTCAGTTGGGGGGAGAAAGACGTTAGTGCAACGCCTGATGAGAGAACCTCATCATGTGGCACGCAGTGAGCAACCACTGCCCAAAGTGGCAAGCTGCAACCTTGCAGCACAACCTGTAGTCATGTACACCCTACACTACTACACAAGCCCTAACCAAGGATCTTGTCCTCAGAGAGACAAAATCTCAAGACCACAACATGGGGAGAGCAAAATCTCCACAGACACTCTGAGTGGCCACAGTGCATGAGCACCAAAAATGTGATACACAAGCGTGCACCTGTGCCACTCCCTTTTGGCATGCAAGCTATGGAGGACCACCTTTTATGAACCCCCCTCCACTGCAGTGATCCCCTGTTTCCAGCCCTGGAGCACGCCCCTAGATGGAACCCTGCCTCTGACAGTGCACACAAGCCCAACAAAGTGCATGGCACCCACCAAAGTGCCCAGCCACGGGACCACACCAGACAAAGGCCCTTTGAGAGCAAAGCCCAAGCACAAAGGAGCAAACAACAAAGCCTAAACATGTGTTGCATGAGGAGAGAACAATAGGGACCACTCCTCGAGTGGCAAGAGGGAGACAGGGTATAAAAGTAAGCCCTCAGACCGCCCCTCACTGCCAACACTTAATGCCCCACTCCCCTCCCCACAAACATACCAACCCACTGCTGAGAACATGGCACCTCCATGTGGACACACACCAATCTTGAGCCCACCACAATGGGTCTACACATGGCATCCACTACGGATGCAGGCCACAGTGACCCAGTCACCCCGGTGGACACAGAAAGACCACCAAACGAGCACACACTTTGGAAGGGAAAAGAGCAGCATGTATGGAACAAGAACCAACCCATGAGCATGTGTCTGTATTTACCAAAAATGACTCTGTCATGAATGCTCAAGACATTTGGGCCCTCCCAAAATGTCCCCCCCAGCTGCTCCCAAGACTGAATATGCGTGGACAAACCCCCTCCTCCCCCTGATGGACACCCAAGAAGATCCCCACATGTGCTGCACTAGGGATGCAAACCCACTGCCTCCCCTCCCAAAGTCGCAAGTGGCATACACAGATGCAATATATGACTGCATCTGCATCCCGCTTGACTGACTAGTGGAGAAATCATGCACAGAACAAGGCGAGGGACTCCTCGCAGTCCCAGAGGACTTCCTAGTGGTAGTCCCGTACAGTGCAGGCTCCGCTTTTTTTGGGAATAACCCCTATGTCCACAGAACACTTCTAGCATTCCTCAAAACCTTCCAATATGGTGATACTGCGAGTGTTGAGAGGGAAAACCGAACCCTCCAAGCCATCATTGACAAAGGCATGCCTGAGCAGGTCAAGGCCATGCTCCTAGCCCAAGACAAGTGCAACCCCGAGCTTAAGGACCTCCAAGTTATCATGTCTGCACTGGCCTCAAGGTCTGCAACCTCGAGAGACAAGTACGGCCTGCCGTGGGCCATGTGGCTTGCAGGGTGCCCACAGTGGCTGAGACTCTTCCTCCTCTACCAAGGAACCTTCTCAGTCAGCAAGGAACTCACTTTCTCTGTGATGGAGCTCAACTCGGATATCATATCTTGGGTTCTAGGCAACTTCAAAGGAGGCACAGTAAGACATGACAATGCAGATGCAATCATGTCTACCATCAAATGTGCACTCTGGCTCAATGACATGTTTTGAGCACATGTCAATCACATTTTTACGTGATGTGGCATCAAGGGCAATATCAATGAACATGCAGTTCTCACAACCAACTCCCTCACGCTGAGCTTCTTCGATAACATGGATAACCTGGGACAGCCAGCCATGATTGTCCAGGTATGCGGACAACCTGTTGGAGACACCAAGACCGAGTGACATGAATATGGCAACATATTCTGCTCTGTACAGTACTGGATTGGGCTCTCCCCCCTTATCCTAGCAGGCATTGTCTCATGCCAACTTTGCAAAGCTGAGACACACCCATCCTACAGCTGCTCTTTCTGCAAGACAGAAGGGTGGTTTGGACCCATCTACGAGGGTGCCACAAAGCATGCAGAACAGGTCCAAAAGGCCCTCTCCAATGCGAAGAAGCCTGATGACAGGAAGGGTAGGGAAGGCCAGAGAAAGGCTGCCCCCCACTGAGAAAGGGAAGGAAGTAGCTCTGAAGAAGAGCATCTAGGAGTAGGCATAATGAGTCTAGAGCCACAGACAACTTCCCACTCTCATGTACTCACATCCATCTGCTGAAAGCTATGCGCAACCACCTTGTAACGTAGTCATTGCACATTTCCTTATGTATTGTATCTTTCCTGCTCCTGAGACTCCGGCCAGTAAGGCCTGTGCACTGGCACAACTTGGAGTGCAGCTGGCAATGGAGTACCCCCTAAGAAAGCCTTGCCAGGCCACACTCACCCACCAAATTTACTGACACCATGTACATGGTGGACAGGAAGTGAGTGAGAACACTGCAGTGGATCTGATCAGCACCATGCTGTCCCTGATGGTGAACTGAGATCTGGAGGAGGTGGGGCCCAGCGAGCCCCCTCAGACAGATTGACAACTGAATGGGCCCCGACATTGACCCTTCCAGTTTGGCAAGCCAAAGGTGAGTCTACTAATGCTACTAACACTACGCAGACAAGAGATATAAAACACACACAGATGAACAACACTGGCAATGGTAATGAGAACAGCCTGGCCCCCTGAGGCACTGTCAGGTCAGAAATTGTTCTGCTGTGGTTCATCGGATATGGAATATATTGGGCTATCACAGTCGTTCAATTGGGGATGGTGAAATCAAGTACTAGACTGTACTATTAAGTGAGGATAACTGAGTGCACAAGGGATTGGTAGTTGTTAGACACCAAGTTGAAGTAAAACCAGTGTTAAGTGGAGGCATCCAAAGTGATATTGACCAAGACCAAATTTTATACCTGTGTTGTAACTTGCAAAATGTGGAGATAGTACCTATTGGGACGTCTTCCCAATAAGAAACTAGACACTAAGACTATAGGCTAGACACCAACAAGTAGATGCTAGACACTAGATGACATAGATACTCAGCTAATCTGAGTAGGAGTGACTTCTGGGGCCAAGGGGAACTCTCTCTGGGAGAGCCTCCCTGAGCCTTATATACATGTAGAACCTGCTGACTATAACTGCTTATTCTACTCCACTTACTCCTCTCCTCATGTCATTGTGGGTCTTTTGCTCCATCCTTGTTTCATAATGATATCATTTCTCCATCATCTCCACCTGTGAGCTCACCATCTCCATGCTCCATAAATGATGTCATACTTGGTTACTGGATCCATCATGAAGTCATTGGTGTGACCTCTTTATTGGTCCCTTCTTACCTTGATCCTGTGACTTTCAATATTATTGTATTTCTTGTACTTGAGGTAATGTATCTTTCCTTGAAGGCAGGTGAAAACTACTATATCCGGTCACCCTCCTATCTCTGTGTGCGCAGTAATGTGACCCATTCCTCTAGTATGCGAAGTCATCGATCTATGGCCAATAGAACCTGCCACTCCTCTTCAGTGTGAGCCTCAGTCAGGCTCCACTTCCACTGCCTGAGTGATCTCTACAAATATTTGGACCAATTTGGCCCCAAGTGTCACACTATGCTCCAGGCAGAGCATGCAGTCATCAAAGTAAGTAATAATGTCGGTGTCCCAGCTGACTGTAGGGTCCAGGATGAGTGGGACGTCCACAATGCTGATGAGGCTTTAGCATTTTTTCTTGATATGCAGTCCTGGAGTGCACAACTTACTGGCCGAGACCATTGTCATTGACATTGTAGAATGACATCTTGTTCCAATGAATTGGTGCGGGTTAGTCTGAGAGGAATGTGCCCATTTGACATGTCATCAGCATGATGTAGCCCTTATTTAGAGACCAGATTACTTACTTTGGGTGTGATGTGTGATGGCGGTTAGAGAAACTGTTTGCTATGTGTCAAGTGCTTGATGGTTTGCACCTAGACGTGCTGCATCCCAAAGTGGTAAGTGTGAACCTTTAGGGTGCGTCTCTCTTCTTATTCAACTATTGCACCTGTTTTCCTTGTGGAACACTTTTCCCTCAGGACACCCGGTCAGCACCAGAAATTGCAACTGTCCCCAGTTGCACTTGTTATGGCTGGACTTCATCAATCCTCTGTATCACTGTTATCACTGTCCCAACTAGACTCTTCTTCATCCTCTTGTTTCAGGGAGTTCTCTACCTCATGGTTATCCCAGTCTTCTTCTATATCATTAAGCCCTTCTAGCTGATCCCTTGATATGAATGGCAGCAAGCAGAATGCAGCTACACCTCTATGCCATACTGCACCATCCAATTCTGCAACCACATAAGACCCACCTTTGGTTTGTCTTATCACTTGAAAGGGTCCCAGATACCTTGGGTACTGCTTCCTGTCTGCACTACTTTCCACAGCTTTGTTCCTGACCAGCACCAAATCTCCTTGCTCATATGTGTTTCTTTGCAGCCTGTGTTTGTACCTTCTCTCAAATATCTCTTTAGATTGGAACCTAGTTTTCTTAAGGAGTGCAGCCACTTTTTCCAAGTCCTCTGGTTTCTTTTGGAGCTGGCAAATCTGTAAAGCTAATAGTTCAGGGGTAGACATTCCTGCTTGAAAGCCTTCTACCAATAGTGTCATTTTAGCTAGATCAAAGGGTAGTATGGGCTCTACCCCATAAAGCAGATAGTATGGTGAGAATCCTGTTGACTGGCTGATTGTGATCCGGTCTGTAAAGAATGCATGGTGCACACAGTCTGGCCATTTCTCTACATGTCCTTCACATGTCTTGAGAATTGATTCCCTGATTATAAAGTGTCCTCTACACCATTTGCTTTTGAATTATAGCTTGAGATCTTTATCTGTGGCAGCTTGTATCTCTTCATCAACCATTGAAAAGCTTTGAATTCTGGACCATTGTCTGTTACTACCTCTCCTACTGCTCCATATCTGCATAAAATGTGTTCAAAGAAAAATGCTGCAACACCTTTAGACTTTTTAGACTTGAGTGCTTTCCCTTCACTTGCTCTTGACAGATCATCTCTTGCAGCTATAATGGCCTTGAACCCTTTTGCCTTGGGCATATCCATAATGTCAAGATATATCTTGGTAAATATAGTGGCTGGAGTTGAGACTCTGAGTGGTACTTCAACCTTCTTAGTGCTTCTGATCTGACACTGTTTGCATGATTGTACATGATGGCGAATATCATTCCACATATGGGGCCAGTAGAATCGCTCCTTGAGTGTATGCATGACAGCTTGTTCACCTCTGTGACCTAGTCCTTCATGTGCTTGGATAAGAATTTCTAGATGCTTGGCTGCAGTCATAATAACCAGACGAGGTGGATGTGTACTATTCCTGCGATACATTTTATCATTCTTGAGGAAGAATCAACTGGCTGCTTTTATAAACCTTCTTTTTGCTTGTTGAGTGGGTAGATTAGGCATATCTAGAGTGGATAGGAATTTTTGGTATCTGTGTAGGAGCTTGTCTGCCTCTGTATTTGCTAATATATATACTTCATAATGTCCTTCTGAGATGGTAGCATGGAAATTTGTGAACTGTTCATATCCAAGTTGGCCATGGTAGTGTTGTACTTCACTGTATAGAGCAATATCATCCAACCATGAGTCATCATCTTCTTCTACCTGCTCTCCTTCCCCCACTGGTCTTCTGGATAGAGCATCTGGTCCTTTATGTCTGTCTGCAGGTACATGTATGAGCTTGAATGTGAATAATAGTACTCCTTGTATCCACCTATTGATGGTAGCATTTGGCTGTAGGTCTGGTTCATTTAACATTCCCTTGATGTATTGAGCATCTACCTCTATCTCCAAGTTCTTGACTCCTGTGAGATGTAATCTATATGCTCTTAATGCTTTGTAGAGACCATATAACTCCAGCTTGGGCTGTGAGTAACGAGACTCTCTTTCTGTCATAGGAATAGATCCATATCTGGCTGGCCGCTTCCTATTGTTTGCTTCATACTGGGATAGGATAAAACCTACAGCGTACTTGCTTGAGTCCACAGTGAGCACTACTGCATTTTCTGATTCATAATCGATAGGTCATAGGGCAGGAGCTGAGGTTACAGCATGTTTAAGCTGATTGAAAGCTTGCTGACATTGCTCTGTCCACTGGAATTCTGTATCCTTATGCAGCATTTGAGTCAAAGGCCTTGCCATCTTGGAATAATTTTTGATCCAGATCCTGACTGTACCACACAGTCCTAGGAATGCTCTGATATCATGTACATTTTTGAGTACTGGCCAATTAAGTATCTTGTCCACCTTATTGGGCTCTGGAAGTCGTCCCTCAGGTGTACATTTTTGTCCTACTATGATTACTTCTTGGCGACATATCTGAGCTTTGCTAGGTGCGAACATTGCTCCTGCATGTTTGACTCGATGCATAATTCGATGAACATCTTGTGCATGTTCCCACACAAAACGGCGTACTCCTGCATTTTCCTTTAAGACTTCTGGATTGCTGTCTTCATCAGTATAGTCTTCCTTTGGTCCACGTATTGGAAGGTCATCAATAAAGATATTTGCCACTGTGGGTATTTTGTCCTGTAGGATAAAGGCCATACACTTTTGGAATTCTGCTGGAGAGTTTGTAAATCCCATTGGTAAGGATGTGATCCTAAGGAGACCTAGTGGTGTCTGGAATGAAGTCATATCCCTGCTTGTTGGGTGCACTTTCCTGGCATCAAATCCCCAGAATAGATCAAACACAGTATAACACTTTCTTGCTGCAAAGTCCTCTACGAATTCATCAACCTTTGGGGGCAGTCCTGCATCTCGAATTGTGACTTTATTTAAAGGTTGAAGATCATGGACAATCCTCAGTTTGCCATTTTTCTTGACCACACAGAACCATCTTGAACGATATGAGGATTGACTAGGCTCATACACTCCTGCCCCAATCTTTTCCTTCAATAGGGCAATCACTTTTTCCTTAATGCCTGGAGGTATTGGGATGTTTGCAAACTCCCATGGTTCATGTGGGACTACTGGGATTATGTATGGAGTAAAATAGTCTTCCCTAAAGGTTCCTCGATGTGACTCTTGGAATGCTAGGGCTTGTTCATTAAGCTTTAATATATGTCCGAATAGTTTCTCTTCTTCAGGCCATAGGAATCCATCTGCATTAATATTAATTTCTTGTAATCTTTCACTAGTAAGGCGCTCTCCTGGGGTAAAATCTGGTGGATTAGGTGATAATGGGGGTAAGGATAGCAACGGGTCTTCAGGAAATCTTCTCTCCACTCTAGCATCTTCAGGAAATACTCCAGGAACTGGTTTAACTCTCCTGTACACTCTCTTGTAGGCTCCTAATACTTCTTGTCCATAGTAACTAATTAATTCATCTCCTTCTTCTAAGTCCAGAATATTCATTAAAAGGCTTTGTTCATTAATGTCCTTGTAGATCTGCACTTCATTATCTTCATCAATTGTTATGAAATAGTTGTAGGAGTCCATTTGGTTCAAAGTAACATCAGCAGTGAGAGAAGTAGCCATGGCAAACAGAGGGATAACAGAGAGAGAGTAGTAAGTGTTGTGTGAAACGGATGTGTTGATTGTGGGTGAGTAGTGACAAGATGTAGTAGTTTTGATTATCACTGAGGGTGTCAAGTTCAATTTGTGTAAGTGAAGTCGCTTGAGGGCGTGTTAAGTAGGGTGTTACTGGTGGGTTGAGTCGATAGAGCTTCGGGCTTATAGAGCAGTTTGTATTGCGATTTAGTCGCTAGGTGTCGGGTCTGCAAGTGCGCGCGCAAGTGATGTATGTACGCGTTTGGTTTGACGTGGCTAAGTCGCGTGATGTAATTGTATTGTGCTTGTATCGATCAGGTAAGTAGTCATTAGAAGCGCAGTTAGATGGTAGTTTGTAGTTGCGTAAGTGATCGTTTATAGTTGGATAAGCGTTCGTTTGTAGCGGGTAATAGTAGCGAGTAATAGCGAGGTGTTATAATGACTTCAATCCTCCATTAATGTGTTATTATGTCGAACTATAAGGAGTCTTGTTACTTCATTATCTTAGAAAGAGGCTAGGGCTGTCCACTGTTCTTCATTCTTACTTGATACTTACTTATATCTTGGTCCTTTCTTCATCACTACTTGTTGTTACAAGTCCATAAAGATAATTAATATTCAAAATCAGCCGAGTCGAAGCAGTAGAGTCCAAGCAGGTCGTAGCGTCGGAGAGTAAGTACTGAGGGATTAAAAGGGTGCAGTACAGAGTCTGTAAACGAGTCCGAACATGACGCGTTATCGCGCGATTAAGAGTACAGTAAGGGAGCGTCCGGCGTAGATCGCGTAGGCACGTGTACGAGGAAAGAGGAGGGAGGGGACCGATTCGCAACACAAGACAGGAGCGTAATGTATTAAAAACGAAATCATACGATTGTATAGATGGATGCGTTCGTAGGCGATCGCGTTCCGAGTCGAGTGAAAGTGATGGGGGGCGAGTCCGAGAACAATGTTACTGGTGACGAGGTGCGATCCGTAATTTGCGGCGTCAATCCTTTACGCGCAGGTTGTGAGCACATGCGTGCGAGCTTACGAGGGTGCGAATTCGCCAGGTCCGCCAAATTCGCCGTTGAGTCATTGCGTGTGGAGGGTTAGAGTGTATTCGTGCGATGGATTAAAGCAGAGGGTGGTGTCAATGAGTCAGACAATGAGTACCGGGTCAGTAAAGGCTCTTGAGAGGAAGTAATCGCAGAGCTTACCGAGCTTGCGATGCTCCTTTGGGTGGAGTAGCTCGTTGACATGCGGGGGCAAGGTCTTCTTCCCTCGTCCACGCCGTTGCCGTCTCTGTCCACGTCTTGCCATCTGTCCCTGCAGGTGTGCGTGAGCGTCAGCCTTGCGTTCTCGTCGCGCTCGAGCACATACCACGCGATAGGTCTTGACGAGCGCGAAGTGGATACCGATGGCCGTATAGTAGTCGAGGGGGTGCGTGGCACAGCAATATTCATGTGTAAGCTCATTGAGGATTTCTTGGGAATTGATATGGGGACGTACCGTTGTTTTCGACGGCCCCTCTTTGCATTCTGAGTCGTATGACGATTCGGTCTTGTTGTTGGCCTCGATATTAGCTAGGATTTGTCCTATATGTTCTTCCATTGAGCGCCGAATATGTTTTTGTCGAGTGGAGATGTCTGGTGACTCACCCATTCGAGTAGGACGTCCATTAGATCTTCGATGTCGGCGTCATCTGAGTCACCATTTGTGGCGGCAGTGCTGGTGGGCGAGGGGTAGGCGAGGTCCATATCGCTGTCCATAGCGGGGGTCAGCGGGGGTTCCAAAACTTCCCCTTCCTCTGGGATCGAGGTGAGGGGCATCAAAGTCGCGCGGAATTTGTTCAAGCACACTGCGGGTGGGTCGTTTGCCACTTTGGTTAAGGCTTTTACGAAAGCGGCAAATTCGGCCTCTTGTGTGGCCGTCGCAGGGAATGGGGAAGTACCAGGTACGACATCCGCCACGCGAGAGGTTGTCCGCGTCGGAGTTGCAGTGCTCTCAGTTATCGTAGCTGGGGTCGCACTTTGCGTTGTGATCACGACGCGAGCATCGCGTCGAGGTAGGGCAAAGGCGGGATGTGGAGTCGAGGGGCGAGCAGGGAGACGGCGAGCAGAGTCGGCAAGTTGACAGAAACCTGTTACGGCGAGGGTTGGGGACTGCGTGGGGTTATGATTGGGAGGGAGGTGAGCGTCGGCACCGGTGTATGGGTATAGGACAGGAGTAGTAAGGGGCTCGCGTGGGTCGTGCACGTGCTCTGATAGATAAAGGACGCCAGATGTTTGTGTGACCCCAGTATGGTCCTGATCAGCGCGCTGGTTTGCGAACGTGCCATAGTCGAAGCCATAAATAAGACGACGGTAGCCGTCTCGTCCAATGTAGCAGCTACGCAAAGTAGCACGACTCGTACTGATCACTAGTGAGGAGCGGGGGTGTGAAGGCGGATGCAGTGCGAGGCAGTCGTTGTACACATCCAGTCCGACGCAATCGGGGTTGATGAATCCCCGGGGAAGGTCGTTGGGGATGTCGGCGACCTGGTTGAACGTAGTTGGATACGTTTCGACTGAGCGGGCAGAGTAGATGTCGGGGAGACACATTATAACGTAGGAAATGAGTTTAGCTGTTACTAGGACTTTGTGAGCGAGAACAATGGCATGAGCTAGGGCATAACTTACGAGCGAGAAGTATATTTGAAGGGCTTGATTCGATCTGCTGGTTGTACTGGCTTCGAGTCGCGGTTGCTGGCCTTTCCGTCGTGGAGTCATCATTCTTTTATACATGAGTGAGTCGTACTCACCTTGCATCTGGTCTCCTCTAGCTCCATCGCTCTTCCCTCCTTCCTCTAACTCCTTTCGGCCTTCTCCCCCTCTCCATTCCTCTTTCTGCCCTACTCCTCCCACTTCTCCTCTTCCTGCGTCACCTCCCTGGTTTGCGTTGCGAGGCACTTTGTCGGTCCTGCTGCGCGCGCAGGGTCCGGGTCGTCCTAGGTCTTTTGCAGATATCGGATGCGCGAGGGCCAATGAATGGGGAGGGGCGTGTAACGTGTGTTGAGCTCGAATTTATTGCGCATTTATGCGCATTTATTCAGAGCTCCATTGCCCTGTCCAAGTCCAAGCCCTTCACTTGGTGTGTTCTCACTTTTCCCAGCGGACTATCTTACTGTACGCCGTCTACTGTATTTTCCCCGCCATTTTTCGCATTTCTCTCTCCCCATAAATCATCTGCACAGTCAGGGGATTGAACCTCCAACCTTTTATTTTTCTTTCGTTGATTTTCGACTCTGTGGCTTGTGGAACTGTACAGTGGCTTCCCCTTACGTAACACCACACTGTAGACAGCCCGTAGCGTCGAGCTCTAAGTCCCTAGACTTAATAGAGCTCGACTTAGGTGTGTAGTTTGGTCCTGTAATTTTCCTAGACTTAATAGAGCTCGACTTAGGCCTTTGGAATCGCTCTGAGGTGTGCTGCAGCCAACAACGTGTTAGTGGTGGTGAGAACAATGGGGTGAGAGTGAGCGCGAGAGATGGGAGTGGGAGATGAGGGGAGCGGCACCTGTTGCAGGCATGGCCCGAGATCCTGATCGCTCGATCGCCATGCGGGGCGATCGAGGCTGGAAGGTAAGTCGGTTCCTGTGTCGTCATTGCAGGGTACCGGGTGACTGGTATCCTCGCTGCTTCGCGCATCGCGATCGCTATGCCGGGGCTCTTGGAGATTGAGTGGCGCGCTCGCACCATGTGCCTCGGCGATCGTTGCGTTCGTCACGCGCATCATGCAGGTGAGTATATTCGCCGTTTCTTGTTGTTTGCTGACTTGTTCTGTGTTTGCTAGGTTTGCCATTGCACTGTTCGCATTATATGACCAGACCGAGTCACTCCCGTCGGGGGCGACCATTATTTCGTGTTGGACTTCCAAGTCCTGGTTTTTGAAAAGGAGGTATGTACCATCGCTCCGTTCATCAATGCTGACATAGTTGCCATGTTGCCAGGGTCATCTAAGCAGAAGATCGAATGGTACGCACTCACCAACATACAGATTTGCAACCATCCAAACACCTCCACAGTGCAATGGTATGTTTTCCACTACTCCGATGAGCAGGCTGGCACTGCCATTCACATCATTCATATGACACGAGCAACTGCCGTCAATCAGTCACTGAACATGTGTCTTGCATATCCTCTGACTTACAATATTTAGTTGCAAGCCCATATCAATCAGCATTACTGGGTGATTGTCTATTTCCATTCATCAGTAGATTAATGTTCCTTTCATTCTCAGAACAAATGCGGCTGTAACTATGTTCTTCAGCAGTGTGCAATACTTCAAAACGACCTGTAGGTGAGTGGTCAAGTCTTTTGATATTGTTGGCTGCAGCACACCTCAGAGCGGTACCAAAGGCCTAAGTCGAGCTCTATTAAGTCTAGGAAAATTACAGGACCAAGATACACACCTAAGTCGAGCTCTATTAAGTCTAGGGACTTAGAGCTCGACGCTACGGACTGTCTACAGTGTGGTGTTACGTAAGGGGAAGCCACTGTACAGTTCCAGAAGCCACAGAGTCGAAAATCAACGAAAGAAAAATAAAAGGTAGGAGGTTCAATCCCCTGACTGTGCAAATGATTTATGGGGAGAGAAAAATGCGAAAAATGGTGGGGAAAATACAGTAGACAGTGTACAGTAAGATGGTCCGTTGGAAAAAGCGAGAACACACCAAGTGAAGGGCTTGGACTTGGACAGGGCAATGGAGCTCTGAATAAATGCGCATAAATGCGCAATAAATTCGAGCTCAACAGCATCAGCATGTGGTGCACCATGCGGTACTGTGCACAGCCTATCGGCTCTCATCTCATCAATGATCATGCATCACACAATCAAAGGCACATCCAAAGGGTCTGCTCAATTACAAACCCAGCCATGCCACATAACACAAGCCAAGTCCCAATTCAAGTATAATGAAAAACAAAAAGGAAAGATATTCACGGCTACACAAAGACTGGCCATGTCTCTGCATAGCCACTAATGACAAGAGAAAGGGAGGGGATAAAGGAGAGCCCAGTCCAAGTCCAGTAATCTATATAGCGGTCAGTATTCAGATCATTGGCATGGGTAATAATTGCCTTGAGATAATTTTCAGGACGTCCTGCATCCATGGTGGTGGCAATCTCAAGTAGGCTAGTCACAAATCATCAGCATAGTCCACAATAAACCAAAGATCAACTTACATCACAAGTATAGCAAACACAAAGCTGAGACAGCTGTATCTTGTGTGCAGTAGCACGGCTAGATAACTGACACAATAAGCAAGGCACAGTAAATTAAATAGAAACAAACCATGCACATAGCTAGCATGTTGTTTATCCTGTATAACAGATGCATAGGATACCTAGTGCTACGAGTCATTATAGTACCACAATAAATAGAAGTGCTCACCCGGTGAATTGCCACAGATATAGTTATCTGATTGAAGCAAATGACAACGAGTGGCATAGCCTGATGTCCAAGATGGAGGTCCTTGCCATTAACCCCCAGAACCCAATGTGACAAGGCAGAAGGTACACACTGCCCAACATAACAGTGTGACATGCTGCACACCATAAAGATGTATACTCGTCAACCAAGCTGTTGAGCTCGAATTTATTGCGCATTTATGCGCATTTATTCAGAGCTCCATTGCCCTGTCCAAGTCCACGCCCTTCACTTGGTGTGTTCTCGCATTTTCCAATGAACCATCTTACTGTACACTGTCTACTGTATTTTCCCCGCCATTTTTCGTATTTTTCTCTCCCCACAAATCATTTGCACAGTCAGGGGATTGAACCTCCTACCTTTTATTTTTCTTTCGTTGATTTTCGACTCTGTGGCTTGTGGAACTGTACAGTGGCTTCCCCTTACGTAACACCACACTGTAGACAGTCCGTAGCGTCGAGCTCTAAGTCCCTAGACTTATTAGAGCTCGACTTAGGCCTTTGGATTCGCTCTGAGGTGTGCTGCAGGCAACAGGTTATGA
>JARAOQ010000058.1:0-86723 GCA_029783445.1 Fomitopsis palustris
GTCCGAAGTCCGGAGGTGTACGACCTCAATCCGGCCTTTGGCTACTTCGTCCCTGAGCCAGTAGAAGCGCAAATCGAGGTGCTTCATACGACCATGGTGCTCGGGATTTTTCGCAACAGAAAGCGCAGAGAGATTGTCAATCCGAAGCTTGGAGGCTGAGGAATGCTCATACCCAAACTCTGACAGCAAATTGCGAAGCCAGAGCATCTCCTGACCGGCTGAAACCGCTGCAACAAACTCTGCCTCGGTGGTAGAGAGCGCCACGATCGTTTGGAGTCGACTCGACCACGAAATCGCTCCAGAGCCCATTTTGATCACATAGCCAGAGGTAGATCGACCAGTGTCAGGGCAGCCAGCATGGTCGGCATCAGTGTAGGAGGTAAAGAGTTCGCCGTCAGAGGAAGGGGAGTAGGTGAGCTTGTAATTGAGTGTGCCCTTGAGGTACCGGAAGAGGTGCTTGACCGCCTTCCAGTGCGTCATGCCAGGATTCCTCGAAAAGCGAGCTAGGTTGCCAACAGTACGAGCAATGTCTGGTCGAGTTGCAACAGCAAGGTAGAAAAGCGAACCCACAGCTTGGTCATAAGGAATGTCCTGCATCTCCCGGACCTCAGACGGCGTCTTGGGACCCATCTCTGCGCTCAGGCGAAGTCCAGGGTCCATGGGTGTGCCCACAGGGTCACAATCAGCGAAGCCATAGCGCTCCAGGATATCAAGAGTGTACTGCTGCTGAGAGATGGAGAGGGAACGCTTCGAATGGTCGCGTTCAATCTTGACTCCTAGGAGCCAAGACGTTGGTCCTAAATCCCTGAGCTTGAAGTGCGTACGAAGGTCGTCCTTGACGCGCTGAATGGCGTCCTTGGATTTCGCTGCGATGGTGATATCATCGACAAAGACAGGAATGATGATGCGCACCCCATCTCGAAGGTAGACCCAGACAGAGTGCTCACAAACGAGTCGCAAAAATCCGAGTTTCGTCAGGACCTCGTGCAGCTTCTCGTGCCAACATCGCCCCGCCTGCTTGAGGCCGTACAGCGCCTTCCGAAGTCGCCAGACCCACTCGGGCGATTTTTCTTCAAACCCCTCAGGCTGCTTCATGTAGACCTCCTCCTTCAGCTCGCCGTTGAGATAGGCAGAGGAGATATCCACAGACTCGAGCTCCAGATCTTCGAGGGCTGCAAGTGCAAGAATGGCTCGAATCGACGCCCATTTGGGTGTAGGAGCAAAGGTCTCGTTATAGTCGAAGCCTGGACGCTGGGAGAAGCCTTTGGCGACGAGGCGGCCCTTGTAGCGTTCAATCGAGCCATCAGCATTGCGCTTGACTCGGAAAACCCACCGGGAACCAATGGCCTTGCGTCCTGGAGGCAGCCTGACGAGCTGGAAGGTCCCATTCTCAATGAGGGACTGGATCTCGTCCTGGGCAGCCTTGAGCCAGCGATCCTGCTCGTCCTTGGGCAGCTTGTGGACCTCAGAGATGCTCCTAGGCTCGCCAAAGTGCTCCTGGTCCGCTTTGAGCGCATTCTGAGCAACTGAGTCAAAAGCGTACTCCAGGGCTTGGTCGTAGGACAAAAAATCCTCGTGTTCTCCAGAGTAGACGTGCTCGATGCCTGCTATCATCGCCCCAAGCGAGCACTCGAAGGCGTCCTCATGGTCACCCCTGAGGAGGTCCAGTTCGTCATCGCTCGAGGTAGGAGAGGGAGGCAGGACGTCGCTGAGACGAGGTGGAGGAGGCACAGGAGCAGCTGGGAGAGGAGGGGCATCAATTGGAGCATCAATGAGAGGATCAGGCGATGGATTTCGCTCTGGGGGCTCAGGCGTCGAAGCAGGGGACGGTGTGTCGACTCTAAAGCGTTGTGGGAGGAGATTTTGACGCTGCAGGTCGTCGTCATTGAGAGAACCCTGAAAACGCGTCGAGCGAGCTGGGAGCTGCCTGCGAGAGAGAGAGGGATAGGGCTTGAAGCCACCATGAGACGAAGCTTTCTGGTGCAGAGATGGCCTAGAGGGCGCAGCTGGTGGTGGAGGACGTCGAGGCGGGCTCGGAGGACGTTGTGGAGGGCTTGGTGGACGCTGGGGAGCGTCAGGGAAATTTTGAGGAGCCTCTGGAGCGACTGGGACAGGAGGAGGAGGAGGGGCAGGATCATCAGAGTCATCTCCCCCCTGATCATGCACCTCTGGAGCCTCTGGAACGTCCTCTGGCGGCTCGTCGTCGCTGTGGTCGGCTCCTGGGACGTGCACCTGGTCGAGGGGAAGTCCGAAAATATTTATGAACGTCGAATTCCCGGGGAAACAGCGTTCGTCGAAGACAGCATGAGAGGAGATGATGAACTTCTTCGCTGCAGGGTCCCAAAATCGCCAGGCCTTGGTGCCGTCAGGATAGCCGATAAAAATGCACTTTCGTGTGTGAGGCTGCAGCGCCTTACGATCCTTCTTGCGCACGAGTACGTAGGCCAGGCAGCCAAAAACGCGGAAGTAGGAGACATCCGGTTTGCGCCCATCTCCCTTCCAGGCAGTATAGGGGATACCACCCTTCAGAGAGGCCGTAGGCATTCGATTTCGGGTGTGGACGAAGGTCGAGACGGCGTGGCCCCAAAACGACGGAGGGAGCTTCGACTGGGCTAGCAGGGAAGTGGCCCCTTCAGCAATCGAACGGTTAGCTCGCTCCGCGACGCCGTTCTGGTGGGGTTCGTCTGGTTCAGTGTGCTGACGATGGATGCCGTGCTGGGCGCAAAACTCGACGAATGGACGCCCCATGTACTCCCCACCTTTGTCGTCGCGCGTAGCCTTTACCCTGAGCCCGAGGGAATTTTCGGCGTACGCCTTGAACGACTGGAAGGCAGAGAAGGCGTCGCTCTTGTGCTTCAAGAAGGCCACCACCCAGAAACGCGAAGCATCGCAGATAAAAGTCATCCAGTAGGCGTAGCCCTCCGGAGTCGTGACAGGCATGGGGCCCTTGAGGTCCGTATGGACGAGGGCGAGCCTTACGAATTTTCGCGAAGCAAAACGAGGGATGGGATGGCGATTGAGCTTACCAGCTAGGCAAGGCTCACAGATGGCAGGGGGTGGACGCTTCGAGCGGATGGTGAGGCCGGAGACGAGGCCCTTGGAGTGTGCCGAGCGGAGGTCGTCGAGATTGACATGGGAGCAACGTTGGTGCCAAAGCGCGAGGTCGAGATCGCTGGTGGTCGACGCTGAGAGCGCATTCTTCAATTGGGAGAGGGTGTGGCCTAGGAGGTAGCCGACATTGTGCTCATTAACTCGAGCCTCAAAACGAAGTTCCCCTTGGTGGTAAAAATGCGCGTTCGAAGCCTGGAGCTCTACGACGTAGCCCTTCTCTCTGGTGAGGTGGAAAACAGATAATAAATTGCTGGCAAGCGCAGGAACATGAAGGACGTCGTGCAGAACTACAGCAGGGGGTAGAAAACCGTCTCTCTCTGCCGGTTGGAACACCACAGACCCTAGCCCAGCAGAATAAACGACCTCAGAGTTGGCGAGACGAATGGGGACGGAGTGAGGCGAGTAGGAGCGAAACCAGTGGCGGTGAGGGGTCATGTGTGCAGAAGCACCTGTGTCGGTGTTCCAGTTAGTTGCTGCCGGAGTAGAGAGCCAGGAAACGCGATCCGAGGTGGATAGGAGGGCAGAGGCGCAACCAGCACTCACAGCAGCAGCAGCAGACTCCTGGGACGACTCCTGAGCATCCTTCGACGCCTCCTTGGCCTCCTCCTTGCGCCTGGGCTTCCCAGAGCGAAATTGAGCTCGTTGGGACGCCCTCTCCTTCGCTTTTGCACTGGCATCGCGCTTGGAGAAGCACTGGTCCTCAGAGTGGCCAGAGCGGCCGCAAAAATCGCAGGAGACGGTGGAGGCGGCCTGGGAGAGGATGGGGACGGCTGACGACGCACCAGGCTGATTTTCGAGCGCAATGAACGTCTCCTGGAGCTTCTCCAAGGTGAGGGAGTCGTCCAGGAGCAGGGTCTGACGAAGAGCGGCGTATTCCGAGGGCAGGGCACGAATGAGGGCCATTAAAACGAGTTCGTCGTCGAGTTTGGCGATGTCGAAGTCTGTGGGTCGAAGGGCCTTCATATCGGACTTCAACTGCGATGCCCGCGTCGAAAGGGAGGAAAGGGACTCGTTTTCGAGCTTGGAGAGACTGAGGAGGGCGTTGTAGGTGTTAAAACGCGTACCAGGTCGTTTCTGCATGTGCACAGACTCCAGCTTCTCCCACATCGCCTCAGGATCGTCTCGGATCGCCTCCAGATGCGTCTGCTGCTCCCTCTCCACACAACTCCAGATCTCCCCTGCTGCCAGGTCCCTCCTATTGTCGAAATCGCGCAAATCACGGCGTTCTCCAGCGTCCAGGGGCTCGGAAAACGACGGTCTCGACTCCTGGC
Source organism: Fomitopsis palustris (assembly GCA_029783445.1). NCBI lineage: Eukaryota > Fungi > Basidiomycota > Agaricomycetes > Polyporales > Fomitopsidaceae > Fomitopsis > Fomitopsis palustris. Next base: position 4,383 of record JARAOQ010000058.1, read on the forward strand.
CTTGCACAATGCGAAGGCAGGCAAGGGTTCGAAGTCTTGCCTCCATGTCGAGCCGCCATTGCTGGTAGTTTCGATTGGAGAGCTTCGGGAAGGCGGCGGGTGACGGAGCCATAGTGATGGATGGATGCAGCGAAGTCTGACGGTTCGAACGGTGCCAGAAGCGTAAAAAACGGATGAGAGGCGGTCGAGATATTGAGGGAAGGATGGATAGGGGCTAGGATGGGCGAAAATTGCTGGGGAGCGAAGGGGGACACCTGGGAGGGCCTACAGAGCGTTTGGACGGGCGGATATGGACGTCTTGAGGCTGTCAGAGCGCAGGGCTCATAACCTGTTGGCTGCAGCACGCCTCAGAGCGATTCCAAAGGCCTAAGTCGAGCTCTATTAAGTCTAGGAAAATTACAGGACCAAGATACACACCTAAGTCGAGCTCTATTAAGTCTAGGGACTTAGAGCTCGACGCTACGGAGTGTCTACAGTGTGATGTTACGTAAGGGGAAGCCACTGTACAGTTCCACAAGCCACAGAGTCGAAAATCAACGAAAGAAAATAAAAGGTAGGAGGTTCAATCCCCTGACTGTGCAAATGATTTGTGGGGAGAGAAAAATACGAAAAATGGCGGGGAAAATACGGTAGACAGCGTACAGTAAGATGGTCCATAGGAAAAGGCGAGAACACACCAAGTGAAGGGCTTGGACTTGGACAGGGCAATGGAGCTCTGAATAAATGCGCATAAATGCGCAATAAATTCGAGCTCAACAGCTTTCGGTTGCGAAAAATCCTGAGCACCATGGTCGCATGAAGCACCTTGATTTGCGCTTCTACTGGCTCCGGGACGAAGTAGCCAAAGGCCGGATTGAGGTTGTACACCTCCGAACTTCGGACATGCCTGCAGACATCCTAACAAAGTCTCTGGCTAAGCCGAAGGTGCTCGAGATGGTGCGCATGCTCGGGCTGGGGACTTGACCGGTCAGGGGGGAGTGTTGAGCTCGAATTTATTGCGCATTTATGCGCATTTATTCAGAGCTCCATTGCCCTGTCCAAGTCCAAGCCCTTCACTTGGTGTGTTCCCACTTTTTCCAATGGACCATCTTACTGTACACTGTCTACCGTATTTTCCCCGCCATTTTTCGTATTTTTTCTCTCCCCATAAATCATTTGCACAGTCAGGGGATTGAACCTCCAACCTTTTATTTTTCTTTCGTTGATTTTCGATTCTGTGGCTTCTGGAACTGTACAGTGGCTTCCCCTTACGTAACATCGCACTGTAGACACTCCGTAGCGTCGAGCTCTAAGTCCCTAGACTTAATAGAGCTCGACTTAGGCCTTTGGAATCACTCTGAGGCGTGCTGCAGCCAACATTAGCATGGTTTCAGCAGACACCCAGTCATCTGGGACTCTTTCTGGGAGCTCTGAAGCTGTCCAGCTTGGAAAGAGAAAGTCAGGCAAGTGTAGCCAAGGGTCCAGTAAGGCCTACAAGCAGAGGCGCAAGGAGAAGAAGGCTGCATTCAAGGGTCAGGTGGATAAGGGCAGTAACATAACTGGTCTTCAGACTAGGGTCTCCCAGATGGGACAGACCGTGGTGGTCTCCACATTCAGCATTGTTAGTGATGTGAACATCACCAGGACTGGCTGGCAGGGCAGCCCTCCCCCTGCTGTGACACAGAGAGAAATTATCAGGCGGTGGCAGGATGGCAGCATTAAGGAAGACATTAAGCACTTTCTTCCCCTTCCTTTTCATGGTTCAGGGTGAGTATCATGGTTAAATTAATATTCCATTACATGACTGACTGTCAGCTGTCTAATAGCAAATCCTCTGCCCTAAAAGTTCTGGACAGGCGTGGACGACTGTTCCTGTACCGTGCTTTTCCAGCAAGGTTTCTGCAAGAGGGTGCTGAGAAGTTTGCAAGAATCCACAATCTTCTCATTGGCCCCTCTCTTGCCCAGCCTTCCATACAGAAGCACCATGTGGATGGTGATCGCGGTGATCACCTTCCCCTCATAATAGGTCATTGGAGGCAATCCAGCCAGGTATTCAATTCACTCCCACTGTCTGAAATGATCATGATTTCTGATTGACCATCATGATTAGGTAGTTAGGGAGCTTGCTTGGCATGCAAAGCACCGGGACTTGGTCAATCAGGTTCTTCAGGATCCATTCTTCATTGATCTCAAGTAAGTAGTTCACATAGCTTATAGAATGCTTTATAATTGATCATTGCTAGCAAATTTGTATCCACCACTGTTGCTTCCACTTTTCCTGGAGTGGCCAAACGATATCAAGCCAGTGCTGAGTGGCATAAGAAGCATTCCAATGTTTCACCATTATTTGGTTTGTTCTGGAATTTTTGCCTCAATGATTACTTCCTTGGGAAGGAGAGGGTGCATTGTAAACCTCATGCAGACTCCAAGAATCCAGTTGGAGTATGTGCTCTGATGGCATATGTCCTACCAGGATGTAAGTATCTCATCTCACTGATGCTAGATATCATAATGATAGAACTCATTGCCATCTGTACAGATAACTTTGATCATGGCCAGAAATCCTGGCTAGTAATTTGAGAAGCTGGTGTGGTCATTGAGCTCCCACCTTGGGTGCTCTGCATCTACCCATCTTCCCTATTTTATCATTTCAATATTGACATCAATGGTAAGGCCCTTCAAGACTATTTTTCATGAAGTACTCATTCTCCCATTCTAGACATCAAATTTGTCAGGACTAATGGGGAGTGGCCTACTCCAGAGAACTCCCAACCCATTGGTGGCACTGAAGGGAGAGGGAGTATGGTTTGGTTCAACATGGCCACCATGCTCCAGTCTTCTGAGACTGGGTTCCTGACCCTCAAGGAAGCCAGTGCTGCTGGGGTTCCAGACACATCTGATTTCAAAGGCACTGCTCAGGAAGCATTCACCAAGTATAAATGTTTGTTCCATTTGAAGTAGCTGGCATTAGATACAGTGGCGTGCGAAAAAAACTCCCGCGCCCCTGCCTGCGCGGCTTCTTGAGCTAGTGCTCTGTGGGAAGGGGGTCCTTGCAGACATAATTCATAGGGTATATAGCTAGAGTAGGGAACAATATATTAGTGACTTCAAACATAGATTTTTCTATGTGCTTCCTCAGAAAATTGAATATAAGTGATTAAATTGGAATAAATCTTGAGATCTGCCCTTCTCCCTGCCGCAAAGTTTGCATCCCTGTACCCTCTGAGCTAGACCAAATCTCAAAGTTACATTCAGTACTTAGTGTACCCTCCACGAGCTTTCTTTAGAGCAGCAACACGAGCAGGCATTGACCTATAGAGCCTCTGTATTTCTTCAACTCCGATTTTTTTCCACTCCTCCTGCATTACCTCCCACAACTCATCCACCATGCATGGTCTGACTTCTCGCTGCCATATTCTTCTATCCAAGAGCTCCCAGACATTTTCAATGATGTTCATGTCAGGAGAGGATGGGGCCCAAGGGAGTAAGGCAACGTGATTTTGCTGGAACCATGCCTGTGCAAGGCGGGATGTGTGCTTTGGGTCGCGATCTTGCGCAAGAATGATGGATGTTGGGTTAAGGTGATGATCCAGAACAGTGTCTAGGAGGGATGTGGAGAGAATGGATATGAACTGCTTGGCATCCATGTTCCCGTTAATGCGGTGAAGCCTCCCGACACCATCTGATGTGACCACTCCCCACACTGTCACAGATCCTCCCCCATACTTCACCACAGGCTTGACATTCTGGGGCAGGTACTCCTCCCCTGGCATTCTTCGACAGTAATGCCTCCCATCAGAGCCAAACAAGTTGAACTTGGACTCATCAGAGAACCACACTTGCTGCCACATCTCGGCAGTCCACCAGCTGAACATCTTCGCCCACTTCCTTTGCTGATAACGATGGATGGGGCGAAGAAGGGGCTTCTTGCGGCATACCCTCCCATAGAGGCGATGGCATATAAGCATGCGACGTACTGTGGTTGGGTGAAGATGGGGGAACATGTCGTGCTGGAGGTCCATTGCTGTGCGGGCATGGCCACGGCGGATGGCAAGAATGGCCCTTCGCTCTTCTCGTGCAGTCATGGAGCGGGGACGACCACGTCCAGGTGCTTTTTGGTAGAAGTCTGGATGTGCACCCTGGCTTAAGAGCTTGTGATATGTGTTGGAGGCTGTCTTGCGGTCGACTTTGAGTGCACGAGCAGCTTGGGTGAAGTCCTTGTGCTCAAAGCAGACCATCTGCCAGAGGGCCATCTTCTTTGTGGGTGTCATCTTGGTCATGGTGGTGTGTTGATGCAATAGCTGAGGGGAGGTTTGACTTAGATGAGTGCAACAGCCAGAAATTTTCGAGAGGAAGGTCCTGTATGTTGGCATGTTTGGGCAGTTCCCACGGCCTTCTGAGCAATCTCTGCCTTATTGTAACTCAACGGCTGGGTACAGAGCCATGAAAAAATGTATATAAGTTCTCATACATGCACTCTACACTCTGTAATTTTTCTAGCTCATTTGATCCCAGTACGCTCTTGCAATGTAGCCAGAATTGCATAGAACAGCACTGTGGCGGGGGCGCGGGAGTTTTTTTCGCACGCCACTGTATGTACAATGTAGAGACAGTGACTAGAATCAAGATACCACGTATGACCACCAGCCACAACTGCTTGAACAACAAACACATCATATATCCACGCCTGGTGAGTGAGGGTCCTCTGCAAAGAGGTTCCCTTGTCCCTTGGGATGTCCATTGCGAGAAAGCCGCCGCACGGTCGGGCAAGTGAGGGTCCTCTAATGGCCTGCGAAGACATGCCTGCACAGTCGGGATACATGACAATGCTTGGTATGTCGTGCATGCCGTGATGGCCCTAGCTACTTGCACTGAGAGCAACAAAGATACAACGCCCCATGAGGGAGGGTCTCCTGCGAAGATGTTCCTGCACGAGTCGGACGCGTCACTACTACGCACATGGTATGTTTTGCACAGCCCCACAGGGTTGCCTGACCTGCAGACGTCGAATGGTCAGATCCATGGCACTGTCTTGCCCTTGTGGGTGTCTGTTGGGTGAACGTCGCAAGGCTGGCGACACCGGGCTAGTGAGAGGTGCAAGTCGGATACGTCGCGGTGCGTGATGCACAACTGTAGGATTCTGCACAGACTGACCTGACCTGCCACAGCCAGGTTGGCCCAATCCAAGGTGATGTCTTGTCCCCGGAATGGCCAAGTTGCCATCAATCGATGCCGGGGCGAGCGAGAGTCCGCGAAGAGGCGCCAACGCCGTGTGTGGTACATCATATACAGCTGTGTGGTGCTGGACTGGCCTACCTCTCCCGTCGTAGTTGCGATGATGACAAGCATCCGGCAAGGCTGTCGGAACGATAGAGAGACCCTATATCGACTCCCGGTGAGCGCCGGAGTGAACTTGTGCTTAGTATGTCTTCCACAACCACATGACAATGCATCAACTAACCTGGCTTGCCGCAGTTGCGCAGAGGCCCACATCCAATCTTGTCCAGAGCAGGAACGATGACCGGGGGTGCTGATCGCGAGGTCACCACGCCGTGCGAGTGAATCATGCCCAGGCAGGCTCGCAGTGGTCTTTGCAGGTGCCCTACGCGGCGCTGCATTGAGTGGCTGCCGTAGTCGACTGGCCAATGCACGGAGGCATGCATCCAGTATTGTCCAGAGCGCCGTGGTCCAGAAACAATAGGCTTGGGTGTTGGTCGCGAGGACAGCCTTCCCGGCGAGTGATTCGCGCAAAGGTGTACTGGCGATGGCCATTGCTGGCACATACGCGGTATGTCGTGCTGTGCGCGTGACGCTGCGCCAACTTGCCGAGTCCGGCGAATCACACCTCCCGCCTGCAGGAGCTTTCTCTAAATGAAGATCTAGGGGGAGATGCGGCCTGAAGGCATGACGCCTGGTGGGCCATTTGTGTGCCAAGCCGTGCCTGCAGTGGTCTTTGCATGAGGTCAGTGCCATGCAATCGCATGACAGTGCATCAACTTACCTGGCCTGCTGTAGTCGAACGCGGCAAGTATTTTGCACCGAGGCGTGCTCGTAGCGGCCTTTGCCCCAAGGAGTTCAGTAGCACCTTGGATCAGCAAGCGCACCCTGTGGCATTGGCGTGTCAACAGTTGCTGCAGGGAGACGTGGCGAGGAGACACCACGTCCAGCAAGCATTTGCGCTGAGACGAGCGTGGGAGAGACTGACCTGCCCGCCATCACGAGTGTCCCTGCGGGGAGGTGTACGTATGGTCATGCGATGACGGAAGAGGGACGGACATTTGAAACAAGGTGTTTTTGTTTCTCCCCTTCCGCCCAATCATTTCAGCTTCTACGTCGTCCTGCGCGCTGTTGTGTGTTGGGGACTGTTGGTGCAGTTCAACAGGTTGAGCATAAAGATCCCGCGCCCACCACCCTGGGTGATCCAAGAGCATCGGGGCATAGAGTAGCACCTGGAAGCACTGTCATTTGTAGGGCGGCGCGGCATGGACATTGAGGTACAACAATCTGAAGCTGCTGCAAGTGGCACATCTCATTAGCTTACGATTGCGAGCTCACGCTCAGTAGCATTCACTGGAGCTCCAATGTACTGCCCCATCTCCCTCATAGCAAATGGTGGCGGGAGCTCATGCTCAGCGACCCACTCCCACTTTCCTCAACACCCGTCACAGAGATTGGATCACTCGCCCTTCTCCCACCATTTTGATTTGATGCCTGCGGCACACAATCACTCAGTCTGGCGCTCCCGCAGCTTGCCGTGCGCTGAATGCTGAATGAGCCATCACTCTGAGTTGGCGATGGCGACGTTGTCGATGGCTCTGACTTTCCCATTGACGGCGTATGCCCCTTCCACCGGTTGATCACATTCTGCACTTGGCCCAGCGCTGTGCGGTCGCAGGGGGACATCTGCTGCGGCATCAGCAAAGGATGCAAGGGCATGTTTCCTGTGTGCTCGAAGATCGTGCTCAGGAGGACGTCGACGGTGCTGTGGTGGAAAATGTGCGTGTCGAAGGGCCGGTGTACAACGTATGCATGGACGGGACCCCCAAGGAGCCGCGCGAGAGCTCGGAGAGCAAGCCGGCGATGTCGTCGTTGATGTGCGCGAGGTCGGCCTGCACTTTGAAGTGTGTTGCATGGAGAGTCTTGTTCGGAATACGGATGTGTGGGAGTCGGAGTCTGGTGAAGTCAGTGAAGTGGCCGCACAACAACAACAACGCCACTGCGCATCTGGCGGGCAGGTGGGCGGGCAGACAGACGGACGGACAGATGGACAGACGGACGGACAGATGGACAGACGGACGGATGGATGGACGGATGGACAGACGGATGGACGGATGGACAGACGGACAGATGGACGGACAGACGGACAGATGGACGGACGGACAAAGTGGCGTTGCTGTCATCCTCAGGGGCATGAATGGGGTGGCTATGCACAACCTGGAAGGAAATGCACCAGATTGGAAGGTAGACAAAAGGCAGGATGGAGACGACACGGGTGGTTAGTAGGTAGCAGATAGCGCTGAGAAGGCCGGCGTGCCAAACAGCGGCGAGCGCAGGGGGGCACCGGTCCTGACGAGGGCGGGATGCTCGAGTCGTCCGACATTCAACCGTTCAACCGTTGGACACATTCAGAGCATAGTCCGGGGGTAGTACTTAGCATATCAGCACCGCGACCGATTGCGAGTGCAAGGCCGCGTCCATCACCTGATAGACGCAAGCCAGCCCCATGCCCGGAGCGCTAATGCGCGTCGCGAGGAAAAGTGAGTGACCTCAGAAGAGCGCGCGCATCGCGCTTGAGCTGTGGAGCCTGCCCACTTGCGATCGCGTTCCTCGCCTGTCTCCCGACTGGATTCAAGACACACTCAAGACCTCCCCGCACTGCTGTCTGCGCTGTGTCCCGCCCTTGCTTACGCTGCTCTTCCCTGCACTGCCTCGCCTCTCACACCCCGCCGCTTGCAATGCTCCCCGTCGTCCCCATCCCTGTCTCCATCTCCATTCCACCTGCCCGTGTGTGCGCATACAGCCCATCTCCGCGCGCTCCAGCACTGTCGTGGCGCCGGCCCGGTCTGTGTGCAAGCAAGGGGTCTGCCGCCGTGGTATGTATGGTACATCTCTTCTCCCTCTTCCAATGTCGGCCCTGACAAGCTCCCGCCTGCAGCTCACTCTTTCGCCGTGCTGCAATGCACTTCCCTTCTGCCACTCTCGAAAACCTGACACATGCAACAGCCACGTCCCTCCGCATCCAACGCATGTCGTTTCTTTGCGCGCAACCCAGTATCCGCTGCGCGACATTGTATCCGGTGCCTGCTTCCTTCTCTCCGCCTCCATGCCTCCATTCACTGCTAAGTCGTGATGCCTCACGTCTCTGCGCAGGTAGATCATATGGACAGTCCTCTCCTCTCACCCATACACATGCGCGCGCCCGCCCTCTTCGCCATTTCCACCCTTGCGCCGCTCTCCGTCTTCCTCACTCGTCCCGCGACCTTTACCTCTCCTCTCTCCGCCACGGATCTCGTCCTCTTAGGCTGTCTACAACGAGCAGCGCAGGCTCACACCAAAAAGCATCCCGATTCCCTCCCACTCGGTCCTCGCACCAGCTCTCCCTCACGGCATGGCCGCACCGCTGCCCGCCCTTCGTGTGATTGCTCGCTGACCTTCTTCTACATCTGTGCAGTCCCGGACTGCCATGTCCATCCTTGCGTCGCTCTCCACCTTCCGCAGGTGTCACCACCGCCACTCAATGAAGGCCGTCGTCACCTTGGGCTGCCTACGACGAGCGCGGCCTCGCTCTGCGGCGTCGTGAATTGACCTAGTCAAATGTGCGGCGCACCGCTGCCCGCGCCGCTCTCGCATTCACTGCCCTCTCCCCGCCGTGGCATTGCAATCCGCCCTTGGCACTCACGTGCAATCGCGCTCACCACATCCGTGCAAGCCCAGGCCTGCCATCTCTGCCCACCTCTCCACCCTTGCACCATTCACCACCTTCTCGCGAGCCTAACCATGACCATTTGTGCCGCTGGTCGTACCCCTGGACTGCCTACGACGAGCATGCAACACCAACGCGCCACACTGCGATTGAGCCCCATTGACGCATCACTCATGGGAATGGTGCCGCAGCTTATCGTTCATGCCGTCTTTCACCAGCCGACGCATCGTAGCTTGCCATTGGCTCTCTCCTGTGCGAGCAACCATGCAGCCATGGCAGGTGTTGCAAGTGGATGGTCAAGGGAGTCGCCCATTGGCCGCCGCGCGCAAGGTACTGTTGGCTGCAGCACGCCTCAGAGCGATTCCAAAGGCCTAAGTCGAGCTCTATTAAGTCTGGAAAAATTACAGGACCAAACTACACACCTAAGTCGAGCTCTATTAAGTCTAGGGACTTAGAGCTCGACGCTACGGAGTGTCTACAGTGCGATGTTACGTAAGGGGAGGCCACTGTACAGTTCCACAAGCCACAGAGTCGAAAATCAACGAAAGAAAATAAAAGGTTGGAGGTTCAATCCCCTGACTGCGCAAATGATTTGTGGGGAGAGAAAAATACGAAAAATGGCGGGGAAAATACAGTAGACGGCGTACGGTAAGATGGTCCATTGGAAAAAGTGAGAACACACCAAGTGAAGGGCTTAGACTTGGACAGGGCAATGGAGCTCTGAATAAATGCGCATAAATGCGCAATAAATTCGAGCTCAACACTCCCCCCTGACCGGTCAAGTCCCCAGCCCGAGCATGCGTACCATGTCGAGCACCTTCGGCTTAGCCAGAGACTTGGTTAGAATGTCTGCAGGCATGTCCGAAGTCCGAAGGTGTACAACCTCAATCCGGCCTTTGGCTACTTCGTCCCTGAGCCAGTAGAAGCGCAAATCGAGGTGCTTCATGCGGCCGTGGTGCTCGGGATTTTTTGCAACCGAAAGGGCAGAGAGGTTGTCAATCCGAAGCTTGGAGGCTGAGGAATGCTCATACCCGAACTCTGACAGCAAATTGCGAAGCCAGAGCATCTCCTGACCGGCTGAGACCGCTGCAACGAACTCCGCCTCGGTGGTAGAGAGTGCCACAATCGTTTGGAGTCGACTCGACCACGAAATCGCCCCAGAGCCCATTTTGATCACATAGCCAGAGGTAGATCGACCTGTGTCAGGGCAGCCAGCATGGTCGGCGTCGGTGTAGGAGGTAAAGAGTTCGCCGTCAGAGGAAGGGGAGTAGGTGAGCTTGTAATTGAGGGTGCCCTTGAGGTACCGGAAGAGGTGCTTGACCGCCTTCCAGTGTGTCATGCCGGGATTCCTCGAAAAGCGAGCTAGGTTGCCAACAGTACGAGCAATGTCTGGTCGAGTTGCAACGGCAAGGTAGAAAAGCGAACCCACAGCTTGGTCATAAGGAATATCCTGCATCTCCCGGACCTCGGACGGTGTCTTGGGACCCATCTCTGCACTCAGGCGAAGTCCAGGGTCCATAGGCGTGCCCACAGGGTCACAATCAGCGAAGCCATAGCGCTCCAGGATGTCAAGAGTGTACTGCTGCTGAGAGATGGAGAGGGAGTGCGTCGAACGGTCGCGTTCAATCTTAACTCCTAGCAGCCAAGACGTCGGTCCTAAATCCCTGAGCTTGAAGTGCATACGAAGGTCGTCCTTGACGCGTTGGATGGCGTCCTTGGATTTCGCTGCAATGGTGATGTCGTCGACGAAAACAGGAATGATGATGCGCACCCCATCTCGAAGGTAGACCCAGACAGAGTGCTCACAAACGAGTCGCAAAAATCCGAGTTTCGTCAGGACCTCATGCAGCTTCTCATGCCAACATCGCCCCGCCTGCTTGAGGCCGTACAGCGCCTTCCGAAGTCGCCAGACCCACTCGGGCGATTTTTCTTCAAACCCCTCAGGCTGCTTCATGTAGACCTCCTCCTTCAGCTCGCCGTTGAGATAGGCAGAGGAGATATCCACAGACTCGAGCTCCAGATCTTCGAGGGCTGCAAGCGCAAGAATGGCTCGAATCGACGCCCACTTCGGTGTAGGAGCAAAGGTCTCGTTGTAGTCGAAGCCTGGACGCTGGGAGAAGCCTTTGGCGACGAGGCGGCCCTTGTAGCGTTCAATCGAGCCGTCAGCATTGCGCTTGACTCGAAAAACCCACCGGGAACCGATAGCCTTGCGTCCTGGAGGCAGCCTGACGAGCTGGAAGGTCCCATTCTCGATGAGGGACTGGATCTCGTCTTGGGCAGCCTTCAGCCAGCGATCCTGCTCGTCCTTGGGCAGCTTGTGGACCTCAGAGATGCTCCTAGGCTCGCCAAAGTGCTCCTGGTCCGCTTTGAGCGCATTCTGGGCCACCGAGTTAAAAGCGTACTCCAGGGCTTGGTCATAGGACAAAAAATCCTCGTGTTCTCCAGAGTAGACGTGCTCGATGCCTGCTATCATCGCCCCAAGCGAGCACTCGAAGGCGTCCTCATGGTCACCCCTGAGGAGGTCGAGTTCGTCATCGCTCGAGGTAGGAGAGGGAGGCAGGACATCGCTGAGACGAGGTGGAGGAGGCACAGGAGCAGCTGGGAGAGGAGGAGGATCGATTGGAGCATCAATGAGAGGGTCAGGCGATGGATTTCGATCTGGGGGCTCAGGCGTTGAAGAAGGGGACGGTGTGTCGACTCTAAAGCGTTGTGGGAGGAGATTTTGACGCTGCAGGTCGTCGTCATTGAGAGAACCATGAAAACGCGTCGAGCGAGCTGGGAGCTGCCTGCGAGTGAGAGAGGGATAGGGCTTGAAGCCACCATGAGACGAAGTTTTCTCGTGCAGAGACGGCCTAGAGGGTGCAGCTGGTGGCGGAGGACGTCGAGGCGGGCTTGGAGGACGCTGTGGAGGGCTTGGTGGACGCTGGGGAGCGTCAGGGAAATTTTGAGGAGCCTCTGGAGCCTCTGGAGCGACTGGGACAGCAGGAGGAGGAGGGGCAGGATCATCAGAGTCGTCTCCCCCCTGATCATGCACCTCTGGAGCCTCTGGAACGTCCTCTGGCGGCTCGTCGTCGCTGTGGTCAGCTCCTGGGACGTGCACCTGGTCGAGGGGAAGTCCGAAAACATTTATGAACGTCGAATTCCCGGGGAAACAGTGTTCGTCAAAGACAGCATGAGAGGAGATAATGAACTTCTTCGCTACAGTGTCCCAAAATCGCCAGGCCTTGGTGCCCTCAGGATAGCCGATAAAAATACACTTTCGGGTGTGAGGCTGCAGCGCCTTGCGATCCTTCTTGCGCACGAGTACGTAGGCCAGGCAGCCAAAAACGCGGAAGTAAGAGACATCCGGTTTGCGCCCATCTCCCTTCCAGGCAGTATAGGGGATACCACCCTTCAGAGAGGCCGTAGGCATCCGATTTCGAGTGTGGACGAAGGTCGAGACGGCGTGGCCCCAAAATGACGGAGGGAGCTTCGACTGGGCTAGCAGGGAAGTGGCCCCTTCAGCAATCGAGCGGTTAGCTCGCTCTGCGACGCCGTTCTGGTGGGGCTCGTCTGGTTCAGTGTGCTGACGATGAATGCCGTGCTGGGCGCAAAACTCGACGAATGGACGCCCCATGTACTCCCCACCCTTGTCGTCGCGCGTAGCCTTTACCCTGAGCCCGAGGGAATTTTCGGCGTACACCTTGAACGACTGGAAGGCAGAGAAGGCGTCGCTCTTGCGCTTCAAGAAGGCCACCACCCAGAAACGCGAAGCGTCGCAGATAAAAGTCATCCAGTAGGCGTAGCCCTCCGGAGTCGCAACGGGCATGGGGCCCTTGAGGTCCGTATGGACGAGGGCGAGCCGCACGAATTTTCGCGAAGCAAAACGAGGGATGGGATGGCGATTGAGCTTACCAGCTAGGCAAGGCTCACAGATGGCAGGGGGTGGACGCTTCGAGCGGATGGTGAGGCCAGAGACGAGGCCCTTGGAGTGTGCCGAGCGGAGGTCGTCGAGATTGACATGGGAGCAACGTTGGTGCCAAAGCGCGAGGTCGAGATCGGAGGTGGTCGAGGCTGAGAGCGCATTCTTCGATTGGGAGAGGGTGTGGCCTAGAAGGTAGCCAACATTGTGCTCATTCACTCGAGCCTCAAAGCGAAGTTCCCCTTGGTGGTAAAAATGCGCATTCGAAGCCTGGAGCTCCACGACGTATCCCTTCTCTCTGGTGAGGTGAAAAACGGATAATAAATTGCTGGCAAGCGCAGGGACATGAAGGACGTCGTGCAGAACTACAGCAGGGGGTAAAACACCGTCTCTCTCCGCTGGTTGGAACACCACAGACCCTAGCCCAGCAGAATAAACGACCTCAGAGTTGGCAAGGCGAATGGGGACAGAGTGAGGCAAGTAGGAGCGAAACCAGTGGCGGTGAGGGGTCATGTGTGCAGAAGCACCTGTGTCGGTGTTCCAGTTAGTTGCTGCCGGAGTAGAGAGCCAGGAACGACGATCCGAGGTGGATAGAAGGGCAGAGGCGCAACCAGCACTCACAGCAACGGCAGCAGACTCCTGGGATGACTCCTGAGCGTCCTTCGACGCCTCCTTCGCCTCCTCCTTGCGCCTGGGCTTCCCAGAGCGAAATTGAGCTCGTTGGGACGCCCTCTCCTTCGCTTTTGCACTGGCATCACGCTTGGAGAAGCACTGGTCCTCAGAGTGGCCAGAGCGGCCGCAAAAATCGCAGGAAAGGGTGGAGGCGGCCTGGGAGAGGATGGGGATGGCTGACGACGCACCAGGCTGATTTTCGAGCGCAATAAACGTCTCCTGGAGCTTCTCCAAGGTGAGGGAGTCGTCCAGAAGCAGGGTCTGACGAAGAGAGGTGTATTCCGAGGGCAGGGCGCGAATGAGGGCCATTAAAACGAGTTCGTCGTCGAGCTTAGCGATGTCGAAGTCTGTGGGTCGAAGGGCCTTCATATCGGACTTCAACTGCGATGCTCGCGTCGAAAGGGAGGACAGGGACTCGTTTTCGAGCTTGGAGAGGCTCAGGAGGGCGTTGTAGGTGTTAAAATGCGTACCAGGTCGTTTCTGCATGTGTACAGACTCCAGCTTGTCCCACATTGCCTCAGGATCGTCTCGGATCGCCTCCAGATGCGTCTGCTGCTCCCTCTCCACACAACTCCAGATCTCCCCAGCTGCCAGGTCCCTCCTATTGTCGAAATCGCGCAAATCGCGACGTTCTCCGGCGTCCAGGGGCTCGGAAAACGATGGCCTCGACTCCTGGCCTTGCACAATGCGAAGGCAGGCAAGGGTTCGAAGTCTTGCCTCCATATCAAGCCGCCATTGCTGGTAGTTTTGATTGGAGAGCTTCGGGAAGGCGGCGGGTGACGGAGCCATAGTGAGGGATGGATGCGGCGAAGTCTGACGGTTCGAACGGTCCCAGAAGCGTCAAAAACGGATTAGAGGCGGTCGAGATATTGAGGGAAGGATGGATAGGGGCTGGGATGGGCGAAAATTGCTGGGGAGCGAAGGGGGACACCTGGGAGGACCTTCAGAGCGTTTGGACGGGCGGATATGGACGTCTTGAGGCTGTCAGAGCGCAGGGCTCATAACCTGTTGGCTGCAGCACGCCTCAGAGCGATTCCAAAGGCCTAAGTCGAGCTCTATTAAGTCTGGAAAAATTACAGGACCAAACTACACACCTAAGTCGAGCTCTATTAAGTCTAGGGACTTAGAGCTCGACGCTACGGAGTGTCTACAGTGCGATGTTACGTAAGGGGAGGCCACTGTACAGTTCCACAAGCCACAGAGTCGAAAATCAACGAAAGAAAATAAAAGGTTGGAGGTTCAATCCCCTGACTGCGCAAATGATTTGTGGGGAGAGAAAAATACGAAAAATGGCGGGGAAAATACAGTAGACGGCGTACGGTAAGATGGTCCATTGGAAAAGGTGAGAACACACCAAGTGAAGGGCTTAGACTTGGACAGGGCAATGGAGCTCTGAATAAATGCGCATAAATGCGCAATAAATTCGAGCTCAACAGGTACGTACTCGGCCACACACACTCCCCTCACACCTCCCCTCGCTCGCGCTCATCGTGTTGGCCGTGTTCGCTGGCCTGCACCGTACGCATCGTCACGCCCTTGACCGACCTCTCCTTGCTACCCACATCCATCGCCGTCGCCGCTCAGCAGCCCGGTCGTCGTCGCTACCAGCTGCCGAGCGTCTCACGCATGCGGGTGCACTCACTATGATTCTGCGCAGCCTGACGAACCCGCGGGCAGGCCGGGCCCGCGTCAACCATTTTGATGCTCTCTCACCCGCCATCGCGCATAACGGCGGCACGCACTACTGAGGCTGTCTCGCATCTGCCAGCTCTCCCTTCGCGATGGTGCCATCACACTGTATGTACTATGGACGTCGCGGCGGGTGCCCATGCGGCCCCCATCTCTGACACATTGCCTCTTGCCCACCAACGCCTATGCGCGCCACTTTCCGAGCCCCCATGCGACTCCCATGGCAATACCCTGCTGAGCTCCCGGTCGGTGTGCATGAGCCCAGTCCCACGGAATGCGCACACCATTGGAGCCTGGCTATTATACCGAACGCACCTGGAGGCGCCCGCCTGCACTGCGGGTTGTGTTCGGCCTTGTTCGCCCTTGGAGACGACGAGCGACGCGGCCTTGTTGCGAAGATCAGTGGTGCGTACACGAGTGACATGGCCTTGCCGCGAAGATCAGCAACGCGCATGCAATGACGAAGGCGGTGCACGCATGCTTGCATCAACGCACTTGTCAGCAAGCTGGTCATACCTGCACTCGCCGAGCATGGAGGGCGACTGCGTCCGAATGGTAAGTGACACGCGCAGAGAGATGGCGGCATAGGCATACCTTTACGCCCACATGTGCGTGCGTGGACGGTCTCATTCAACGTGCCGCGCACGGCGTGTCTCGAGTCAAGGTCAAGGGCAAACGAGTCAGCTATGCGCATACAAGATGACGAGATGGACGGCGTACGGGGAGCAGCCACGCTGACGCGATGAGGGATTTGGGCGAGCAGCTGGGGAAGTGAATGGATGCAAAGATGGTGGCGGCGGACGAGTGGCAGTGGACGAGACAACACCATGCAGATGAGACAAGGTACGCACCGGATTGCTGCCAGTCTGGAGAGCCCCACTGGACAGGGTGGAGGGCGTCAGCATGACGAGCGGAGGGGACAAGAGGGTTGAACGTAGGGTGGTCAATGATTAAACTTGTACAATGGCACATTGATTTCACTCGGACTGGCGGGTAACGGTAGACGTATCAAATTCAAGGAACATAAACTAATTTACTCGCCCCAATCTCTTCAGCGGGGCGAAAGAACAGAGGGCTGTTGTCGAAGGCCACGGTATTTAGTTCTAATGATACCCAATCTTTCAGGTACAGTATCTGTGCGTGCACATTGCACCATCATCCCGGTCCCAGGATTTCGACGAGGGAGAGGCAAGAGCGCGAACCGTTTCAGCAGTAACATCGCGTGCCCTCAGGAGGGAGATTGCGGTGGCGGTCATATAATTCACTCCTCTTAATCTTGCTCTACAGCTTCGCGTCCCGGGGTCTGATAATTTCTGGTGGAGGTGGCACAGGCAGAGCATCTTTGTCATCTTCGTAGACAATCCTTTTCACGACTATGCTCTTGCGCACGAGGTTTGGGATGGGGGCATTGGCTTCAAGCACATTGCCCAGCATGTTGAGATGCAAAGTCTACATCGCATATCATGAGTATGTCCGTGCAATGGTAGGCCAATGCACACACCTTCGAGGTAGGGGCCAAACAACCCTTCCGCACTGCATCGGAGCTGACCAGTTTCTTGGGGTTTGGTGTGATCTCGTCTATGTAGACAGCTGTCACAAGCCCACGATCCCACTTGACGTACTTGTCCTTTGTCTCTGCCTTGTGGTTCAGTTGCTCACGCTTGAACGGCCGATCAGGTCTCAGTGGCATCTCATAATCCTCCTCATCGCCAGGCCCCCATCGATGGCGCACCGGCACACCGTCCTCGTCCACAGTGACATTGCTCATGTCCCCCAGGTCAATAGACATGTCCGCCCGCGACTCACCTGCATGCAAGCCCTCCGACGAGCAACGCGCCTGCCACTCTGCGTGTTGCTGGCGTTGTGGCACCTTCATCTTGAGCTGCTGTTCCAAGATAGCGCATACTTTCATGGTGGGGCTGCCTGGCCACTTCCCTGCCTTGTGGATCACCTCTGTCTTGAGCGACACAACCTGTTGCTGGTTTTGCTGCGTGTTTGTCAATGTGAGCTTATACAGTGCCATTGCCGTCATCCTTGCAAATGCGCTTGTCTCTGCGGGCAGAGTGCGTTTACGCTGGATGTTCAGCGGGCGGACTGGTGTGGGATTGATTACACCAAAGACGTCCACTGCTTGGCTTGGGACTGTCTGGCGCAAACGACTCCAGCAATGCGTGCCATGGGAATGTCTTTCATGCTTCGATTCTATGCTAGGGCCCAGCGTGGGCACAGTCTGCAAAGTGGGTGCTGTGGGGTTGGTGATGGAGGCTGGAGGAGTGGAGGGTGTAGGCATAGGCTGAGTTACACTTGAGGCTCGTACACCTGAAGGAACAGACAATGGACTAGGTGCATTGATGGGCAAAGGCTGTCGGGCAGCCTGGGGCGGCACCGCAACCACTACAGCCGGTGGCAGCGGAGTAGCAGGCTTCCTAGCCATAGGTTGCAGCTCACGTGGCAGCGGCTCCCAATTTGCCACCTTGTGCATCTGAATGGGTCCTTTTGGTTTCTGTGAGCTGGGCTGGGCAGTCGGGGGTGCTATGCTTGAGCCTGCCCTAGACGACTGGGTAAGTGTGCCCAGCACAACTTTCCTGATGGGCACCAATCGCCTTGCCTTGGGTGGTGCAGCCTGCGAGTTCTCTCCCTCCCGGTTCTCCTTCAGGTTTGACACCCACCCACCGTCTCCAACGGAATTATACTGGATGCTCGCATGAGTAACTGAGTTGCTCACGGAGCCTAGCAGTCCTAAATGAGCAGAGCCATCACTCAAGCTCACACTTCCTTGGGCTCGGAGGGCTCTGGTAGGTCGTGTCTACGTACAATCTAGTCATTATCAAACAGACACGGACTTCATATTGCACCTACTGAACTATTGTCCAGGCCTGTAGCACGTCCAGGGACTACAGGCGGCTTGGGCGGTGCGGCTGGGGCGGGCCTTGGTTCCTCAGGCTTTGACCTTGCATACAGCTTCGCATCAATCCGCGGCGTGCAGCTAGTGACGTCAGGAGATGGTCGCCGCAAAGAAGATACATATCTTGCAGGACTTGAAGGTAGAGGGCTGTTCAACAGTGCATGGTCGCATTGAATTGTTCGGCTCTCTGCCTCATTTTCATCCACTTCTAGAATAGGCGGGTGCACGCGACTCGTTGAAGGAGCAAGCAGATAGGGAAGAGGTGTGCCGACATAGCTTTTGGGCGCGTTTGCCGACGCGGAGACGGGCTTCGCAAAGACAATCTTCATCAAAGGAGGCCTAGCAGGCTCAGCAGATTGGCTTTGTGCAGATGCTGTTGACCAAGGTACAGATTCGGCAGAGTTATCGTGCGTCCGTTCCTTCGCAAGCGGTCTAGTTGGGGATGCGAAATGCTTTGGGGTCTTCCCTTCATTTGGTGAGGGCAACGTCAAAGCTGACGCTTGTGAGATTGGTACTCGTCTCGCAGGGCTCCATTTCGGGTCGTTGATGGCTTGTCGAAGAAACTTGAACACGCCAGAACTGGTCCCTATCTTCCCCGGGAGCAAGGTTGTTGACAGTTCAGAGGGTGAATAGATACCTTGAGATACCCCCCATAGATGGGACAGTACCTTTATCATGATAGAGCAGTTCATTCATATGAAGGATGCATGTGTACTCACAAATGGATGGGCTGCCTACACCATCAACATGTGTAAGCACATCTGCACTTGCTGTGAGCATACTAAATGTGTTGTCATCAGTCTAGATGATCAAGGAGACAGTGAGTTCTTCCCCTATTTCCCTTGTACTGTGCCCAATTGCTATATCCTGTAGATGAAGCTCTACCTGCAGAAGTGAGTGTCCTTCGACACCTCCTTTGCCTCCTCCTTGCGCTTGGGCTTCCCAGAGCAAAACTGAGCTCGTTGGGATGCCCTCTCTTTTGCTTTTGCACTGGCATTGCGCTTGGAGAAACACTGGTCCTCCGAGTGGCCAGAGCGGCCGCAGAAATCGCAGGAAAGGGTAGAGGCGGCCTGGGAGAGGATGGGGATAGCTGACGGCGCACCAGGCTGATTTTCGAGCGCAATAAATGTCTCCTGCAGCTTCTCCAAGGTGAGGGAGTCGTCCAGGAGTAGGGTCTGACGAAGAGGGGCATATTCCAAGGGCAGGGCACAAATGAGGGCCATCAAAACGAGCTCATCGTTGAGTTTGGCAATGTTGAAGTCTGTGGGTCGAAGGGCCTTCATATCGGACTTCAACTGCGATGCTCGCATCATAAGGGAAGACAGGGACTCATCTTCGAGCTTGGATAAGCTCAGGATGGCATTGCAGGTGTTAAAATGCATACCAGGACATTTCTGCATGTGCACAGACTCCAGCTTCTCCCACATCACCTCAGGATCGTCTCGGATTGCCTCCAAATGCGTCTGCTGCTCCCTCTCCACACAACTCCAGATCTCCCCTGCTGCCAGAGCCCTCCTGTTGTCAAAATTGCGCAAATCACGACGTTCTCCAGGGTCCAGGGGCTCAGAAAACGATGGCCTTGACTCCTGGCCTTGCACAATGTGAAGACAAGTGAGGGTTCGAAGTCTTGCCTCCATGTCGAGCCTCCATTGCTGGTAGTTATGATTGGAGAGCTTCGGGAAGGCGGCGGGTGACGGAGCCATGGTAGTGGTTGGATGGGGCAAAAGACGATGGTTCGAACAGTGACAGAAGTGTAAAAAACAGATAAGAAGTGGTCAAGATATTGAGGGAAGGATGGATAGGGGCCAGGAAGGGTGAAAATTGCTGGGGAGCAAAGGGGGGCACCTGGGAGGGCCTTCAGAGCATTTGGATGGGTGGATATGGACGTCTTGAGGCTGTCAGAGCACAGGGTTCATAACCTGTTGGCTGCAGCACACCTCAGAGCAATTCCAAAGGCCTAAGTCGAGCTCTATTAAGTCTAGGAAAATTACAGGACCAAGATACACACCTAAGTCGAGCTCTATTAAGTCTAGGGACTTAGAGCTCGACGCTACGGACTGTCTACAGTGTGGTGTTACGTAAGGGGAGGCCACTGTACAGTTCCACAAGCCACAGAGTCGAAAATCAATGAAAGAAAATAAAAGGTAGGAGGTTCAATCCCCTGACTGTGCAAATGATTTATGGGGAGAGAGAAATGCGAAAAATGGCGGGGAAAATACAGTAGATGGCGTACAGTAAGATGGTCCGTTGGAAAAAGTGAGAACACACCAAGTGAAGGGCTTGGACTTGGACAGGGCAATGGAGCTTTGAATAAATGCGCATAAATGCACAATAAATTCGAGCTCAACAGAAATCAGGCTTAGGAATGTTGCCCTTGATATGCCACAAGATTTGAGGTTTTTGGCTGGCAGTAGCCATGCATCCCCAGGTGAGTTTTTTTTGTCTGGGATATTGTTGTATAAAAATTCTGAACAACTATGAAGTCAAACCTAGCAGGCCCTCTTGGTCTGTTACTTCTAGTATGAGACTCTGCGATGTTTGTTATATATTTTGCCATGACTAACTGACATGGCAGAGCATAAGAAAAAGGCCAGCAAAAATCAGGGTGTCCTCCTCATGGGACAGACAGCATATCTTCACATGCAGGCCAGCAGCTCCACAAACTGAAAGGTGTCGGGGGCTATGATTGAAGAAGAAGCTCAATACTTCAGCAGCTCTGATGATGATGAAGAGGAAGAAGACATTGAGAGTAATGCTCATCAATGTAAGTGGATTAATTGTTTTGTTGAACATTGCTGAGAATCACATCTCATCATAGCAATGGATGTGGATGTTGAAGACAATGAGGAAGAGGAGGATGGACCTGAAGATGCCCACCAGGGCCATGGTAGGTTCATGCCATATTTATGCAGTGTTGTGCATGTGTTGACTTCCAATAAAGAATCCAGTGATAGTGGCAATGAAGGTAACATTGAGACTTGTTGATATCTGGGGCAGTGCTCAGTATTCCAGTAGAAGCATGCTCAGAGCATCATCAAGTGACCCTGACTCAAAGGCTGAGACAGAATGAGGCTGAGAGAGATGATGGTAAGTGCACAGATCTACTGCAATGACGCACAATATTCACTTGCAGAACAATCTGCACAGTTGACAAGTATCTGATCAGCACTGTGGAAGAGCAGACTAACTCAAGCCTCCACTCCCAGTGTAAGTTGTTGATTGTGTTACAAATCAGCTCATACTGACTATTGTTGAGTGAAAACATTTCTCTGCAAGTTCTCAAGAGAGAACTTGAAGCAAGTCCTGGCAGACAGTCACTCAGCAGTCCAGCTGATGCAGTCTAGTCCAAAACAACTCCAGGACATCATCCACATCTTGGATGGCTTTGAAGGGCATGCTGCAACCATCCACAGGTTTTCAGCTGAGCACCTCAGAGATATGGGAGGTTATTGGAGTGCACTGAAGTCCTTGGAAATTGATCCACAGATCCATGCTCTCTGGCTCAATATCACTTGCCAGAGAGTCATGATTTCCAAGACTTGGGTCATACGGTTCCTCTATGAGGACTGTAAGACTCTGGTCAAGGGCTTGTCTGCTCATCACAGGGCTCATATCTTCAGATACAACGGGCACATGTTTTGTGACTGCATACAGAGTTGGGAGACAGAGCACAGTGACACATCTCTCTGGTTGGCTAAATGAACCTTGGATTTGTCAGGCAAATTGGCAGACCATGGTAATGCATACCAGTGGAATGTGTCATCTGTGACCTACCTCCCAGTTCTGGACTCACCTGTGAGGAGTTCCTGTCATCTGGAGACCCACAGAGGAAGAAGAGTCCCCACTAATGATGCAGAGTTTGACTGGGATGTCACCTGGAATGTCCTACAGCTCATTGCTGTTTGGCTGAAAATCTCTGTAGAGAATCTGAAGGATCTCATCAGGCAGAGCAGTCTTGTGCATAGTGTTGAACAGGTGCTAGGGAAGGAAGCTCTTCTATTGCCAGCTGTTTGGGAACTCTACAAGTCAGATCCCAAGTGGATCACAGAGAGATATAGGATTTCCAAGCCATATCTCATGGGTGGGGATGTCTTCTCTGACTTCAAGGATGCACTGAGGACCTGCTCTGCAGCAAAGCCATTGTCAACAGAGAGATCTCTGTTGCTGCAGATCCAAGGTGTACACAAAGAGTTCAGAAAGACATCCAAGACTACTGTGTTCCATGCATCCAGAAGTCAAGGTGTGCTTTCTATGGCACAGCAGCCTATTCAGGTGACTTCTGGACATGCCGTCAACTTTCTCCTTGCCATTCTCAAGGGTGCACTGAAGTCTCTCAGCCCTGCAGGAAAGCAGAGTCAACAAAAACAATTCCAGCTTATTGCTGCAGACTCTGATGACTTCCTTGCACTCAGAGAACAAGGTGCATCCTGCAGACAAATTCTCAGCTGTCCTGAAAATCCTTTGCAGGACAAGAACATTGTCACCAAAGCTGGCCTGTTCAGTGCTCTCTATTTTAGGGCCAGATCCTTCAGGAGTCCTACACTTCTTCAGACTCCATCACAGCACCTCAGGACCATGTTTACTGGGCCAGAGGATGTCAGACAATATGAGTCTGGCATTGCCACTCTCCTGCAGCAGTCTCCTGAATTATGTGGCACTTTGAATGCTACACAGAGGAAATACTTCTTCCACCACTACAAGATGTATGGCCAAGCCAATCCTCTGCCACAAGATTGGCCAGAGAAGTTGTGGAAGGCAGTGGAGCTTACTGACTGGGAGGCTCTCACATCTGAGGGTGCAGCAGACTTCCAAACTCTTCACAAGCTCTGGACCAAAACTGTCAGGAAGGGCAAGAAGAGTATGGCTGAGGCTCCTGCTGAGCTTCCCAGCCAATATCTACCAAATATGAGAACCTTAGCCATATATCTCCTATGTGCTGATCTCTCCTACACATGTGCTGTGGCCAAGCCAAGTGTGGATTGTCTAGGGAACATGGTAGCTGGGCTGAAGTCTGGGGCTGTCAATGGCTTGCAGACATTGGGACTTGTGCCAGCAGAGTTGTTGGGCCATGAGATCAAACCTCATGTGCAGACACAATTTGTCCAGTTGTTCCAGCAGCTGTTGGGGATGCTGTCACAGGAGGAGAAGGACATGATGGGCTTTGATGGTGTTGTGTTGGAACACACACTCTGCAAAGTTGGCAGGTTCCTAGGCGAGGATGCATATGGAGATTGGGGCTTCAAGAAGGTGATGAAGAAGAGGAAGGCTGTTGAGGTGGAGGATACCAGTGACCAGCAGGATGAAGACAATGACAAGGGATCTTCTAGTAGGAAGAAGAAGAGGGCTGTCAGTCAGAAGGGAAAAGAGAAGGCAACTGATTAATATGGTGTGTCATTCAATCATGGTTTCTGTGTTGGATCATGCAGTGTAATATGCATTCTTGATGTTCTGTGATGACCCAACTCCATGAATGTCTGGCATATTGGTCTATATTCAAACTACAGAAACACATTGCACTCCCATTACTGAGTGCTTAACACTCCATTTGTTTGCATCTGTTGGTGCAAGTCGCATTGTCTGGGAGTTTGAAAATTCACACTCCACTCAGGTGGCAATACAAGCACTTAATTATGTCACCTTTGCTGAGTTACAAAATCACATGGCTCGTGGGAGACAACTTCCTAATCAGGTGCCCTGATTTGGCGTTTCATCTGGCTCCTCATAAGAATGATACCCTCATACCTCAGGGATCATAAAGTGGACAATATGGTCTGTTGCCCCATAATTGGTCATTCAGTTGCTTGCAATGCATTAATATATGCAATACAATCTCTGTGAGGCACTGTACCAAGCTTACCAGGTCCTAGATTGACAACTGAATTGCAAGATCATGATCTTAGTTGCTTGAGCAGGCATAAAGGATAATTAATGCATGGGGCCCTACAAATATTGATATCCATATACCTATCCTTTACCCTGAGGGTTGACCCAATCCCTGAAGCTTACTAACTCCAGGGAGGCTTGGAGTCACTGATCACTGAAGTGGTTTGACCCTGCCTTCAAGAGACAGGGGAAAGAGATGCATACAAGGGAGTACCCCATGCAGAGGGAGGATGAGAAGCTTAGAAAAGCAGAGGGGAACACAGCTCAATGAGATTGATTAGTCTATGATGCCATGTAGCACTGCACATATGACAGGGAACAGAATATATTCATTTGACTGACCTACAACTTACTTGATGAGGGTGAAACAACTTTGACAACAAATATGACCTATATGACTGCAACTTGATCAACTTTGATGTCTGAATTCTGATCTGCTGGTGGTGGCAGTGGCAGTGACACTCAAGATAGCCATGTTTTCTCTTTGTCCCTTCCCACAAGCCAGCCACATCACACCAAGACACAGTATTGGGTTGGTATATGGTGTTGTGCAGATCAGTTCCCAAGGATATATATTTCCCCAGGGATAAAGCTATGATAATTCAATGTTGTTCATGACTAGTTGACCTTGACACTGAGGATTGGACAAATGGCCACAAAGTGCATCCCAACAATGATACAGGTGAATAGAGTGGATCCCGGTGTGATTGTAACTTGCTTGGCCAGCACCATTTGACTTCTGTTGCAGAATCTTGTTCATATAACTTATGATGAGGCAAACTCATCTTGTACAATATATTGACCACTTGGACATTCATAAATCATGTCAGGCCTATGTGCACAGCTCCTAATCTCATATGCACATGGTGACATCTCAGGCACAGCAGTGTGTTCACACAAGTGCAGATACGTGGAGTACAGAGCATCGGTATCAAACCACAACCTCAATGGGATTTGCCCTCTCTTGGATCCTCTCATAGACAGAGTCCTCCTGTACAGAATACGCTTTTTCCTCTTGGACAAACGGCGGAGCCGCATCTGCAGGGGTATGCAGGCCATCAGCGGAGCCGACTGTACTGTTCGTCTTCGGAGTGTCCGTCATGACTGGCGAGTCTAGCGCGGCCAGTGCATCATGGGACACTTGGTCGCCCCCGATGTCGCCCACCTCGACCACGATCCCAGGTTCCCGCCGAGCCGGAGCAGCGATGGTGAGGGCGGGAAGCAGCGCGACGACGGCGCCGTCGATTGTGCTTGTTTTCGTGCGACCGCTCTTGCGGCCCTCGTTGACGAGCTTTCGCATCGACCGGCGGAGACGGGTGGCCATGTGGATGGTGTGCAGGAGACCAACGCGGTGGTACGGCCTCCAGCCGTCAGGAAGGCGCTCTTCGTGCATCCAGACGCGGAGCATGTGGTTCGGGATCCCGGGAAGCGGGGCTGGCAGAGGCGGGGGAAGGGGTGTCGAGGTCAAGACGCAACGGACGCGGGTGAGGAGGGAAGGGCGCGTGGACGAGGGCGGGGAGATGTTGTCGGGGTTGTTGAAGAGCTGGAGAACGACCGCCATCTCACCGCGGGCGATCTCAGCGTGCACCTTGTCGATAGGGATCGCGTACTCGGCCTCGCGTGCGACGCGGCATCGGGCAACGTCGTCGGGCGTCATGAGGACGCCGTCCTTGGAGTAGCGCATGAGGTCCTCGAGCATGTGGAGGTGCATCTCGGTGGGCGCGTACTCGTCGCGATAGTGGACGTCGGGATGGACGAGGCTGGCGTTGTGTTCGATGCAGTTGTGGCGGCTGAGGTCGTGGAGGCAGATGCGCTTGCGGCGCTGGCCGATGAGGTAGAAGCCGGCGTGAGTGAGGAACCAAGCGAGGGGGAGGGAGAGGTGGTAGCCTTCGCGAAGGGCGGGGATGAGGACGGGGGGCGTGATGCACTTGCCGTCGCGGGGGAGGTAGCCGTGGTTGGCCAGGGTGTTGAGGGCGGGACAGGGCGAGCGAGAGTCGCCGGGCTGGGCGGGGCAGTAGTCGTGCGAGTCGGCGCTGGTGTTGGGGCATAGTCCGTGAGCATGAAAGTGAGGATGCGGGGGTTGCGTCGATGAAACGGTGTGCTCTGGCGTATGCGAGGCGGACATGCTGGGCTGGGAGGGAAGGAGCGGGTGAGGGGACTTTAAGTGCAGACAACGGGACGCACCTTGGACGAAATGGCCGTCTGCCGCACCTAGTGCAGACGTGCGAGGCCATTGGGGACGCTGTCTCCGTGGACGTCTTGCTCAAAGGGGCACCGCGGGCGCTGGCTGCCTCGCTCGGTGGTCGACCCCGTCCCGCGCCTGCTCGCTGCTCGCTCTCCTCCTCCTCCCGCCATGGCCTCCTCCCTCGCCGACACCGCCGCGCTCCGCCAGTTCGAGCTCGAGCGGGTCCTCAGCCACGGTCCGTTGTCTCACCCTGGCATGCTGTCTCGCTCACCGGCCACACACAGACACCCTCACCCAGTCCATCGCCCTCTTGGGCTCCTTCCCCGCCCCCGATGCAACCACCGCCAGGAACACCGCCGTCGTCCGCATCGAGCGCGCACCCCTCCCCCTCGACGAGGCCGCAACCATCCTCGCGAGCGGCATCGCAGACGTACGCCCCGTCGGCGGCAATGACATCGTGCGCACTCTCCTCCCCTCGCCCCTTCTTCGCACATTCACAACCTCTTTGCAGTACACTTGGCTCCTCGGCTGGCTGGCCCCGTCCACCACCCGCCCAGACGTCAAGATCAACATCATCTGCCCCGCCACCGAAGTGCACATCCGCAAGGTTCTGTGCCCGTCCTTCGCGACCGTGTGCTCCAACGCTCCGGCTCGCTAACGAGCATCTCTGCTCCACTAGTACTCTCCCCAGAACCCTCTCATCGTCCACGAGACCCCAGACCTCTACACCCGCATCGTCAAGCCCTACATCGACACCTTCCCCCCCTCCAGAACAAAGTGGTACGCGTCCCCGCCCTCTTCCTTCATCCCCTCCCTCACTCCATACAGGGTCACCGACATCATCGACGGCCGCGCAGAGGCCGACAAAGTCCTCTATCGCGACCCACATCCTCACTTTGGCTATCTCCTCCTCCCCGACATGAAGTGGGACCTCACTACCCTCGCCTCCCTCTACCTCACCGCCCTCTCCACCTCGCCCGCACTACGCTCCCTCCGAGACCTCACAAAGGCCCACATTCCAATGCTCAAGAGCATCCGTTCACAGGCGCATCGCGTCGCACACGAAAAGTGGGGCCTCGGCCAGGGCGCCCTCAGGATGTTTGTGCACTACCAACCTAGCTACTGTGCGTCGTGCTTCGCCGCTCGCCGGACAAGTTCCCTTACGCATTCTCGTTTGCCCAGACCACTTTCATGTCCACATCGTCAACGCAGAGTACCAGGGCTTGCTCGGCATGACCGTCGGGCAGGCACATTTACTCGACGACATCATCTCTTTGGTACGTGGCACTTCATCACCCTCTCCTCCTCCGCTGAGCGTTTGGTAGCTTGAACTGAGCCCCGACGACGGGCCTTGCATTCTTGCGCGTATGACGCTCACGTACGGCTTGGGCGACCAACACGGGCTGTACGAAGCTATGCGCGCAGCGCAGTCCGAGCTCGATGAGCAAGTGTGAGGCCTTACTGTAGCAGTCCTCGGTTCCCATTCCATGTATCCATTCGGTGTCCGCACGGACTTCTTGACCCCTTGTTGTACACAGTACCAATCAATGTACACTTATCACATTCACACTGTGTCTGACGGTACAACGCTGTTCAATATGCTGCGCTACTCATACAAGATTATCTTGGTTATCATACATCTCGTGCGTGCACAACCATCCTTCCGCGTACCTAACGTACTGTTCCAAGATCATGATTGTCCTATGCAGATTCAGGCCCTACGAACGATCTTGCCCTTCTTCCGCTTCTTGCCCTCCACCGACGGCGGCGGCACCGGGTCTTCTTCGTCCACGAAACCCGCCGTCAGATCGTCGAACCGCTCCGCCTCGTCCACCGCGAGCTGGTCCTCCGGCTCCCATCCCTGCCACATCCCGCCCACGGAGGGGTCGTCCTCGACAGGCAGCGGCTCCATCTGGCTGGACGGCGTCGAGATGCTCTCGCCCGAATCACCTTCCCCGCGCGAGTGCGTATACGACATCCCTTCGTCCTCGGGAACAGAGGACGGCACGGCGCCCCGCGCGCCGATAAAGTCATCATCTTCTTCGTCAAACTCGAGCGGCACAGGCAGGTCGACGTCCGGCCGAGCAGCGAGGCGAGGCGAGCGGACGCGGCCCATCTCGCGACGGAGGCGTGTCAGGCCGCCCGACATGCTGTCGCTGAAGCCCGCCGCGACGTGTCGGATGGGGATCGCGTTCTTGATTGACCGGGAGGACGCCCTCGGTGCCCCATTGGGATACATCGGCAGCACCGGAGGTGACGGTCCCAAGTGCGGGATGTCGCCGGCCAGTGCTGACGCCAGCGGTTCGTCGAAAGAAGACGAAGCACGGCGACCAGAGCGCGCGTCGTTCAGACCGAACACGAACGTCTCGTCAAAGTCGCTCGGGAACGCGCTCACCTCCACCTCCTTGCGCACCTCCACGAGCGTAGTCGGCACGTCAAAGTTGTAGCGGCGCACGAGCGCATGATAGTCCTCTCCGAACGCGTGGAACGTAAACTGGTGTGCCAGGTATATGGATCGTGGTAGGATAAGCGGCGAGCTTGAGTGAGTCGACAGCTCCGCACATGCCAGCCAACTGCGAAAAAAATCAGCACAGCGGTAAGCATAGAAATGACCTGGCTCACTCTGCTCTCTGCGGCCGCTCCGACGTGCGCGCACGGTGCCTCTGGTACACCGCCTGCTTGACTTCAGGCCAGTCCGCCGAACGCCGGAGGTTCCAGCTTCCAACCCGACTCTCGCGCGCTGCCAAGTGAGTGGGCTTCTCCATCATCTGCGAGAGCCCGGACTTGTTCTTGCTGTTGTGAGACGACGAGGCACCGAGCCGAGCAAGAGAGCTAGGCCCAGGTAGAGACATGCTAGTCGCACCAGCCAAAAGACCGGTTGACTGATCCTCCGCGACACAATCCACGAAGATCCGCCGTAAAGTCAAGGTCGCGTCAACGGGATCAAAAACGAGCATATCCTGATAGTTCGTCGGCCTTCGCTGCTGTTGACCAGGTGACGCAGGAGTCAGCGAATGTACTGATGACGGCGACGATGATGGAGAGAACGGGACAGATGCTAGCGGAAGCAGATTAGGAGGAAGAGTAGATTCCGACGATCGAATGAACGTGAACGTCAATGGCGGCGCGTGTATATGCTGTGGAGGGGTCCTGTCTACTCGGAGGCGGGTAATGGGGTGGACTTCGACGGACAGAGCAGGCTGGGCATGCTGCGCATGAGTATCCAGACATTGCGACGAGATCGTAGCACTGACCTGTGAGGAAGGGTCGAAAACCCGACCACCCATGTGGCTCATCTTGTCCGGAACGCCGCCATTGGGGTTCACCGCGAACACATGCACGGTTCGCTTGCGAGTGCCCATGGCAAACCACCGTCCATCGTTAGCCCAGTCCAGTCCATCGACAACAGCATGTGTACGTCCTCGACGAAGGTTGTACAAATGCCACGGTGCCGACAAGGACTCCTCCGCATCCGTACGGGAAGGCATTCGCGACCGATTCGGCGTATGATCATCATTCGCTACCTTGGGGGGTCTGCGCGCGTCGCATGCTGCAAACGGAATGCGTGAAGCACGCGCGGAGGGTCTGACCTGGTATATCTTCGCGCTGTGCCCATCTTGAGTGCAGACAGCCAGACACGTACCATCGCCAGAGAAGCGCAGGTTGCTGACACGCTTGTCCTTGGAGACGAGGAAGTCAGCGACTGGGTCTGGGCCAACGTCTGACTTCAGAAGTGGACGTAGATCGAGAACGGACACATTGCAGCCCGTCGACTGTGTCGATAGCGGTGACGCGAAAGCTGAGAGTCCTCCCCTTGCCATCCCGGTGTCTTGAGAGACGTGCGAATCGCCGCCCGTAGTCGCTGGTGCGCTACGGGAAAACATACCAGATAAACCCGCTGAGGCGGACATACTAGCAGACTTGACAGTGTTCGACTCGGCGGCAGCAGCAGCAGCGCTGGCGATGCCTGCCTTGGCTGCAGAAAAGGCCATCCCACCTAAGGAACGCATGCCGCTCAGGACATTTCCACCAAGCTTGGCCGCCGCATTTCCAAGGTCTGCTTGAGTGATGTTCAGCCTCGAAGCACCATCTGCGCCCCAGCTTGACGATGTCACCACACCGTTGTTCTTGTCTCCTGAAGACGGCGAGGGCTGCTGACGAGACAATGGTGATGCAAATGCGAGGAGACGGCCGTGCAGAGCATGAACGGGCTGGGGTATCGATGTAAAGGAGGGAATTGGTGGGGCGTGAAGGTTAGCGTCAATTTGGTTGTCTAAGTCTATGTGTGGGGAGTTGGAATTCGCCGGGGGAGGGGCGAAGGGAACGAGGGATGCAGTGGAGATAGTGTACACAATTACCAGCGTGTAAGACGAGAGAATGTGGAGAGAATAAGGGTCCGATGTGCTCTGGAAAACCCAACGTCATCAGGCGTGGTTGACCGAAAGCAAAGGTGACAGCGTACCAGCACGACAAACTCATTGGATGCTGCAAATGATCTCAGCCCAGCGAGTTCAACCCGCTTGACCACCGTATGCGTGCGGAGCGAATATACCGCAAACGTGCATCTGCCCTCGCTCCGAGACCTTAGAGACGTTTATGAGTGTTGTGCACGTATGGTAGCAAAATGACCTACATTATGCCTAGAAGCGGGCGCTGTTCGCGAAAGGCGTCACTCTGGGCACGGGGCGGGGAAGGCAAGACAGCTGCGGACTCGACTGCGCCCCATCTCGAGTCGGTTAGGTTGAGAACCTCTGCGACGGAACCCAAGTTAGTACAGTCCCATATCTGTAGACCGCCCTTGTATCCCAACAGGAGGAGGCGCCTGCGACAGGATGGGCTTGAGCAATAACCCTTACATGACTATGGAGAGCCTACCTTGGCTTTGCTGGGTCGTTGTCAACAAGCTTATCCCAGCCCGCCCAAACGATCTCCTCCTTCTCGTTGACCGCAGGGTAACGCGTGAGTGCAGTCGGCGACAGTTCCTCATCTAGGTCAAAGACGGTATCATCGTCCAGAGCGTGATGACCAGCCCAAGCGGCGGTGTCGGGTCGAGGAGACGCCGCCACATCGCTTCCTTGTCGTTTCCACGTGTTGGAGGCAACAGAGGCACTGCGTTCGTGAGCGGTAGGAACCGGGGACATTGACGGAGTGAGGAAGCTCCCAAAAGACAGAGGACGGGAGAGTCGAGGCGGGGTAGGCGCAGCGGACGGAATGGGTATCGAAGTTGGTATATAATTACGGATGGTGCGCGAGAAGGATTCCAGGGTGGTCGGCTCACTGTGAAGGTACTGTTAGTTATCAATGCTGCAGTTCGGTGTGTGGTAGTCGATGACAAGGGTGAGGACAACGCCAGGCGTCATGAGCGGTCCCGCAACACGTGGATGTGGGACGGCTGCGATGCATGTGCGGGCGGGTCCTAGGGTACTGTGTATACTAGTCGAAGCAAGCGTTCATTGTGATCGCATCGTGAGCAGTCGCAGCGACTCACTGACAGCATCGCCTGGCCAATGGCGTTGCAGGTATTCCACATGATTGAGCTAACATACGATGTGGTGCTGTATGAACGGCATGCATCGTATGAGCTCAACGCGTATACAAGTGGCACAGCACGATGCGGGACTGGTGGCATTACCGTAGGACCTCGGGACCGAACGTGTTGTCCGACTCATCGTCGAAGAACAGATGCTACGAGTAGGAACTTACCGGGCGAGCATTGGTGTCCTTGTGTGACCAATCTGATGACCCGTTGCAGCCTCCTGCGGGGGCGTACCTGGACTACCTTCCGGCAAGAGCTCCGAAGTCCGAGCCATGGGCGACAATCGCTGCTTCTGCGGAGCCACAGACGGTGGCCGAGGTGCGTCGTGGGCGTCGTCTTCGCCGCTGACCCGACTGAAGAAGACGTCGAAGGCCTCCGTGTCGCGATGGGACGCGGTGCCTCCTATTCCCTCGGGCGCGGGCTCGGGGTGGAAGCCACTCTCCGGCGGGGATAACGCCCAACCGCGGGGCTCCGAGTCGCAGCTGGACGCGGCAGGGGGTGTGGAAGCAAGTAAGTCCTGGAAAGAGCTGAGGTCGTTGTCTTGGGGCGTAACGCGTGGACGGGGGACATTGCGCTTGGACCGAGAGGGCATTAAGAGTGAGTGGACTAGATATGAAGCGATGTACAGATGCAAGCGAGAGAGATGGACGGCGAGAGATACCAGTAAGTTATATGCAAGATGAGGGGAGAGCAGTGAAGTTGAAAGCGTATGTCGTGAGCGAGGTGGGTGGTTGCGGCCGGTGGAGGAGAAAGACAAGGAGCAACGGCCGTTCCCTCGTCCTCCCTCCCGAGTCACGGCCCCTTCCCTCAGGCGCCCACAGTCCTACCCCGCATCGCCCCGATTTGGGCATCTACGACATACAACGGACCCTCCATGGCCTCTCCCTTCCAGCCACTGCTAGTGCCCCCACAGCTCACGTATTCTACCACATTCTCCATCGTGGTCCGTACATTTTAGGAGCCACGACTTGCTCCGCCGCTTGGCCGTCAGTGTCGCACTCTGACCGCCGCGGCGATAGTTCCTCAAGTTCAGACACAATTTCGTCTTATTGTAAAAGCAATACCAATCGGAGGTCACATACAAACTATGCATACATTCACTTGAAGCCTCCTGCTACTAATCGCATAGGACGTTCCCACTACAGCGCCGCTGGCACCTGCTTGATAGGAGTGACCTTCAGAGGCATCTGAGACCCTAGCTCCGGCTTTCCCCTGATCATCGGGATCATCAGCCCTCCTGCGACACGCTGGATATCCGGCTTGTCATCGGGGATCGCGAACTCGAAGTTCTCGAGGAGCTCAACTACAATTGCTTGCAGCTCAATCACACTGTTCGTATAACGTGAGAAGAGTCCTCATAGTCACTGTCAGGGAAACATACGTGAAGCGCCATCTGATGAAAGCACCATGAGTTTAGCCATAGGAACGTGAATGGTCTCGTTGCTTACCCGATACATGCCTTCACACCGCCACCTAAACATGGGTCAGCACTAATCGGATTCATTTCATGCTACACTCACTGAATGTCAGCCTGTGCACTAAAGTCAATACGTATGTCGCAAGGATTCATATATGATAGCAACTCACAAATTCCCGTAGACACCGACGTTGATCTGCTTCTCCCGAGATATACTCATCCAGCGGTATGGGTTCCATGACTGTGCGTCTTCGCCCCAAATCTCTGGGAGTCTATGATAACACAGAAAAGCTGAGCAGGGGTGGTTGATCAAACCGAGGTGCGAGCTCACCTGTTGTATCCGCACAGCGACAAGCTGATCGTCGTGCCCTTGTTAACAGGGATCTCCGAGATGACGTTCCCATCTTCGTCCCGTATCGGCTTCGATAGCGGAATGACGTCGTCTCTCTCTGCGCTACGCACCATAGTATACACAATCGGGTGTAGCCGCATGGCTTCCTATACGAGACTACACATCACATAACTACTCGCTTATGTTCAACGATTGCACGTACCTTCATCCCAGCAATGACGAATGGCATAGAGTCGAGGTCGGCGACGGTGAAGTCGTCATCCCCACGCTCTGCCACCTTGGCGCGCACGGCGGTGATTTCGTCGCGCATTTTCTGTTGATAGTCCTGGTCCTTCGCAAGCTCGTATATCATCCAGGTGAGCATGGAGGCAGTCGTTTCGTGCCCTAGACGGGTACCTCGTGTCAGACTTGGACACTTACGCATCACGGCAGAGTTAGGGCACACCTGCAAGGAAGAAGGTCGCCATCTGCGAAATCATCTCCTTATCCTTCATGCGTGTCTTCGGGTTCTCCGAATGATTCGCCTTCACTGCACACGTCATGAGCTCGTGTCCTACATCTATCACAAGACCATACTCACCGAGAATACTCATGATGTCCCGAAGGTTCTCATCCTTCCTGTCCAAGCAAGCCTGTGTCTTCTCGTTGATCAGCTTGTTAGACAGCTTGTTGATAACCGTGACAGTTCGGCGGAATCGGCGGGCCTCCCGCGTAGGGAGGTAATCAGTGAGTCGAATGATGCTGTCGGGCAAGTAGTGCCAGAGGGAGCGGAAAATGAGGATCGCTCCAGATGGATGCATCACGGAGTCCCGGCTACATACGACCATGAACGAGAATCAGAAAGGGCCTTGCTTTCAGAAAGCATCTAGTTCATCATACGCACAACATGTTTTTGTATGCATGTACTACTTCATTGTCTTCCTCGTCAAGTGCGCCACAGCGATAATCGTATGCAGCTAGTCCCTTCGTCAACAGCAATGTTTGGCGGATCGCGCTGCACCCGGACCGACGCACCTTCACCAATGACGTCGAGCGTCGTTCTCGTGAACCACGGCGCCACATTGATAACTTGTCCAGAGAATGAACCTGCCGACCGCATGTGTTCTCTCCATTTATGTGTCAACTACACGCAACAAGGTGGAGCCCAGTGAGTACTTCATGGATGAATGGCATTAAACTTTACCCACTTTACGAGCAGAGCGGAGGAAGAGAGGAAGGAAAGAACGCAGCTGGGCTGCATTGAAGGCGGGATTCATGATTTTGCGGATGCGAGCATGGTCATCTCCTGTAATCAAGGCTTGAGCGATGCCTCGGCGAAAGTGAGTGCACGTAGCATGCTATACCTTCGACATAGAGAATGCTTTCCCCAGTAATCTGCCGCGCGATGTGGCGCCCGACTTCCGTCCGGGGATAATGATAACCTGACGTTTGGAGGACGTATTGGATGGCTTTCGGATCGACGAGCCAGAGGTTATCTTTCTATCAACAGTGTTGGTCATCAGTATGAAGGGCACGGATCTACGTCACGGAGCAACAAATGCGCACATTGAAACACTCCTTCATCCGCCATGCCCAGCCGTACTCGTGCATCCACTTGAATTGAAGGTCTCCGACATCGTTTTCGTGTGTTGTCACGAACATGTGCCCTAGTAGAGTATGAGCTGAGTAAAGACGAAGCCCGTGGATTGATACGAACCATACAACCAGCTAGGGGATGACGGTCCACGGACATGGGCAAAGTGCGAGCGTCGGAAGAGACTGCGAAGGAGCGCTATAGCGAATGCTATGGCGAATGCCGCGAGGACTACTGCGATAGCCATCTTGTTCTGGAGCTCTGTTGGGAGCACAGTTTCAGCCCGCCGCGTATGAGGACCATCGGATGTGTACGCACCTATGGGAGCACTGAAGGCGTGAGCACAATGGGGACGCGTAGGATTTTGGAATGGATGCAGGGTCCCAATCTTATATATGCATCACACTTGTCACGGGAAGCTGAGGTATGTTGGCCGGCAGAAGCCTGCGTAGTACGTACACGCATATCCCCGCAAGTGTGCACGCCGTCGAGGCCCTGTGGGAAGCTGGACATCTGTTGGAAGGATGGTCGATGGACGGAATGCTTGGGCCGCTGCCAACATGAATCAGCCTGGCATCGTAATCGGTGAGGAGTCTCCGGATATCATTATGGTCGTTGCCTTCACAGGCTGTGAATAGGACTGAGGATCCCTGGTCAGGGACACGAGACCAGCACGCACGCGAACGGTGCTAGTACTGTGTGGGAACGGCTCGTAAGTCCCTAGCACCTCGTTGACTTGGACCGACTTGGCTGTCGTGACATAAGTACAGATGGCACTGGAGCGCAGTACCAACGACGACGCTCCGCCGCCGACATAAGTGACGATCATGGTTCTGACTAGCACGCGGACCACTCGCAGACGTGACCGACTTTCCACGCTTGGATGCATCCTTCGATCACTGATCCTGCGGCAAGTTGCGAACCAATGCCAGACAGGCCCGCTGGCAGTCTTTGGCAAATCATCTGCAATATTGTACATGAATCCAACATCATATCACGCTACTAATACACATAGTAGGTACAGACAACCATACGCATGACTGCTGTATTTACCGAATCTCCATTCAACAACATTGCCATTGCTTTTCATCTTCGAAGTAAGTGGTCGGCAACTGTGGGGCCCGGGCCGACCTCAAGTTCGCTGGCACTCTGGTTCAGGAAGGTCGGCTTTGACCGGAGCGATCTTCAGCGGCATTTGCGAGCCTAGCTGCGGCGTGTTCCTGATCATAGGGATAGTGACGCCTGCGGGCACTCGCTGGATGTCGGGCTTGTTGTCCGGCAGTGTGAATTCGAAGTTCAGCAGCAGTTCGGCGAGCACCGCTTGGATCTCAAGTACGGTGAACCGCCATCTACAGTGAAAAGTGTCAATACAGAAGCGAAATGATCAGGTATGTAGACTCGCCCCAGGCATGCCTTGTTGCCTCCGCCGAATGTCAGCCTATTCATATTCAAAGCTCAGGGTTCATTGCTGCCATGCGGCCAGAAGACGAATAGGCGCCTCACAAGTTCGCGAATACGCCAATTCCCGCCTGCTTGTCCCTGTCGCCGCTGAGAAAACGCGAAGGGTTCCATACATTCGCGTCGTCTCCCCACACCTCTTGCAAGCTGTTCGTAGCTTTAGTGGCAGGCTTGAAACCGGAGCATACCCTCAGTGAGTAGTGTCTCACCGGTTATATCCCCACGAAGACACGCTTATGTGTTGACCCTTTGCGATAGGAATCTCTGTAATGACTTCGCCCGTAGTTGTCGTGATGGGTCGCGATAGAGGTATGATGTCGTCCTTATCCGCCACTCGCACGATGAGGTATACGATGGGATGTAACCGCATGATTTCCTGGAGGAGTATCACGGTTACGGAATCCAAGGCATCTCCACACGAAGCAGGGCATACCTTAATGGCTGCATTCATGTACACCATAGACTCCAGATCGGCAACCGAGAAGTCTATGTCTCCCCTAGCGACGACATCGGCACGGACGGCAGCAATCTCCTCACGTATCTTCTGCTGGTAGCCGACGTCCTTCGCAAGTTCCCAGAAGAGCATGTTCAGTGTGCCTGCTGAAGTTTCATGGCCTATAGAAAATCGCTCATGAACCGCCTATTGGCTATCGCAGCAAAGCGCAGCACGCACCTGCCAGGAGCAACGTTGCTACTTGTGCAATCATTTCGTTATCGGTCAGGCGGTACTTGGGGTTCTCGGAGGCATTGGCCCGGACTGTATGTAAGCCGTTGCGTGGTGAGGGGAAATGAATGGATACCGTGGGCCAAGAAGCTAGCTACCTAGAATACTCATAATGTCCCTTCTGCGTTCTTCGGCAGCCAACCCGGCTTGGGTCTTCTCCGACTTCCGTTGCTCAATGAGCTGCTGCGAGAGACGGTTGATCGTGTACAGTGCATGCCGCATACGCTTGAATTGCTTGACTGGCAACATAACCAATCCATGGAGGAGTACCTCCGGAATATGGGGCCAAAAGTGGCGGAACAGTAGCGATCCTGTGGTTGGATGCATCATCGAATCCTGGCTGTACCGCGTCGGTCAGCACTATATCATATAATTGAGCAAAGGTGGATTCGTACAACATGCCCTTGTATACGCGTACAAACTCATTCATGTCATTGTCCAGCGCGCCGCAATTGAAGTCGAATCCAGCTGTGGGCCGTTCGTCAACATGTCTGTCTCTGTCGTTTGTATGAATTGCAGGCAACTGACCCTCGCAGATTGCATCAAGTGTCATTCGTGAGAACCACGGGGAGACATTCAGTGACGGTATAGCTGGCCCCCCAGCAAGTTCCTGTCTCCATAAGCGGCACAACTGCGATACAGAGTCTACAGTCAGTACCAGTGCAGCAGTCAGTAACCAAGAAGGCTTGACCTTCTTAGCGGATCGTTGGAACACGGGTAAGAAGGCCCGAATGCGCGTCGTGCTGAAGGCAGGATCCATAGATCTACGAACTCGAGCGTGTTGTCCATCTTGTGATAAGCGTTAATTTAGGACTGACCAAGGCGCTCTATCCGAGGAGATACAGGCATTACTCACGGTCAGTGAAGAGTACGCTCTCGCCCATGAGCATCCATGAGATAAACTTGGAGTCGGTCGTACGAGAGTAACCATAACCAGATTTGAAGATATGATGCAAGGCCTAGGTGAACATGTGTAAGAGAACAAGTCGATGTATACAGCGATGTTGCGTACCTTCGGGTCGACGACGAAGAGGACGTCTCTCTGTACAACAATGGACGTGAGAAGACCAGCACACGCTATGGTAGCGAGAGAAAGTACCCCGAGACAGTGCTTGACTCGCCATACCCACCCGTATTCATTCATCCATTCCGACTCGCGGTCGCCCACCTCATCTTGACGCGTCAGCTCAACAATGTGTCCTGCATCAGAGCTGCGGTCAACGCCAATAGCGACAGGTGCGAACCCACTCACCAGTCAAGAAGCTTTCGGCAGGTGGTCCTCGAATGTGCGCGCACGACCGAGAACGGCGCCGTTTGTATCTATGCCAACCAGCGTAGAGAAGGACGGTGAGTATAGTCACACAAAGGGCGATTCTAATCTTCGCCGGCTCCATGACGCATCGAAGGGTGAGTACACAATTCTTCGCTGCCTGTGAGGTTTTATATGTTGTAGAAATTATGTCTGGTGGGGCCATTTTCCGCAACGCACCTGTGACCCATTCAGGGTCCACCACTGCCTTGATCAGCGACCCACCTTAGGCTAGAGGCTAAATGACGAATGGCGTCACGACCTACTTGAGGGTTGGGGTTGTGTCCGTTGACCCGCATTGTGCGGGAAGTCTGGATGAAGGCAAATGTTATTGAGACGCGTGGGCGAGGCGCTATAATTTCGTTCCGATATGATAAACTCCCGGCCTCAGAGAAAGGTCGAGTCTAGTGGATTTGTTGCTCATGAGCGAGGCGCACACATGCAGTTCGAAGAGACAATAATATGGATTGAAACCCGAACCGTTATGTGACCGGACCCTGATCTCCTGTATACGCCTTCTCTCCGGCCACGGACTGCACTAACGGCCGCGCTGAGAGCTTGATGAGCGTATCGTATCTCAAACTGGAGCCCTTATTCCCTGCGGGCTGAGGGGCACTACGGAGGATACTCGGTCACCTGGTCACTTTCAGCATACAACAACTCACTGGTGGCATGATAGCACGGCTACAATGGATTTTGCGCCCCACAATGATAAACATGTTAGTTGCTCTTAAGTCTGGAATCGCCAACTCAACCCATGTAATATTGTCGGTGCTGAGCGCAAACTGTGTGGACGAACATGGCGCACAGCCTCCATTTATTCCTGAAACACAACAGCGGGTATTCCGCGCAATTACAACGGGTTTGTGGCTTCGTTAGTGTGCGCGGTCAGTACCATGGACGCCCTTCTCTGGCGTTGTCCACCAGCGCCCAGCTATCTTGTCCCGAATGCTGCGTTGCGACGAGCTGCGCAGCAGCGCAAGTGAGAAGACGAGCTTGCTTGTCATCTATTCTCATGGTGCCAAATTACCTGGCACTTGCTCTAGACCGTAATGGCGTAAGGAGGGGTTGGGGGTTCCCAGAATGTCGCTACTCCGCGCTTCCACGGCGCTGTCAACGGAAGGAATGTGAGCTTGTTTTGAATGGTCGGAGGGAAGGAAATGCACGAACAGGCTTGATTGGAGAGTATGCTATTAGATTCCCGTACGGTGTAGGTCGGTACCGGTGGTCCTGGCCTCGTACCAGTTGTACCCTGCGTGTTGGGCTCATGGTGATGAAGCATACCAGCCTAAGTATGGCGAGCGAAGATCGCGGGTAGACAAGAAGCCTACAAGTCTGAGGCGCCGCCGTTCGGAGAAGCTTAAACGCCAATTGAGCTTGAAGAGCGTTTTGTTTTGGAAGAGCCATAATCGAGTGTGCCGGTGGTGCATCTTCAAGTCGGGCATTGTGGCTTTGAGCTTATGTCGCGCTTCCCAATGTTGCCGATGAGAGACGACATGCTAGATGTAGAGACTGGGTTATCGTCTCGCCTGACTGTTCAGTGGTCGTGTCACGCCAAGCGCCGTCAATTGCAAGCGGCATTTTCCGTGGTCGACACGGTGGCGTGACATGTTGAAAACATATGCCAATCGCGGGAAGTGTCTGAGTCGTCGGTGTATGTAGGTGCAACCTTCAGGTCACCTCATTGCATGAAAATCTCCGCCCCTCGTAACCACTGTTGTCCTCTCGACATCGGTCCGGGGCCTCAATATCTGAGTCATTCCCAGGCATTAATTTCATGTCCCATTTGAGTCGTAAAATGCACATAGACTGGCATAAGACGCATGTCTTTGCTGCTATGTCCCACAGGCACCCACACGCCCAGGGATTCCCCCCGTTTGAATTCGCGTGGCTCCAAGCTGATCGCGCCGGTATTGACGTGCGCCATCGGCTCTACTAAATCGCTGATAGACAAGTGACGGCTGACCTTGATGGGCGGTCATTGGCAGAAATCATACGTGAAGAAGACGCCATGGATACTACATGTCCTCTGTTAGTGGCCACGCCATTGCGCACGACCTGGATATCGAATATGAACCGGACGGGGTGCTCGAGACGCCCATCAACACCTCCCATCGCGAATGGAGCACGTGTGTTTCATAGAGAGAGCATGAGCCAAGCGCACGGAGGTCATCACAACACGCCTCGCGCTCTCCATGCAGGACAAGCATGGTTTATAGTTAAGATCCACCAGCCAAAGTCTCGACCAAGGGTGCTGCTGGGGACCACCTACCACGAGAACCACGCCGTCGAGCTCACTGGCAGTACTGTTCAGCATGAAAACTGTCGCAACGCCGCGGGACATGGGATACGTGAGTCTGCGCCTTAACCCCCTTTGTATTGTGATAGCTAACCTTGTTGAAGACTTTCACTGTCACTCTTCGGATTCTGTTCAGAACACTCGCCGCCAGCTGGCCGCTCGTGCTTCCATGTGCAACCTACCTCATAGCAGTTCATGCTGGGGTAAGGTCACGCTTCGTCAGGACATGCACTGGCTGGTGCGGAGAATGCATCAGTAAGATCACTGCACATTGGATGCCTTCCTTGCGTGCAAGGCTGCAGGCAAGGAAGCGTGCGCCGGCATCCCGCTATGCTTCGCCCGAGGAGGAAGCCCAATACTGGAAGGCATCCACAGAAGCACAAAAAAGGCTCAACGTGTCCAATGCCAATACGACTCCCGTCGGTGTACCACTCGTGCGCTATTACGTTCCAAAGCTACTCCCGCGATACCGCGACCGCTTCAAGAGATCCCAAGAGTTTGATGTGCAAGACTACCGAATATCGGCGAAAGTGTTTTGCAAGTGGCATCGCATGGTGTTCCGCGGACCGGTGAGCCTCTTCGTATGGTCGATCGACGGTGGACTTGACACCAGTACGATGTAGCTCCATCCTACGCTGAGGCAAGCAGAGAAGTTGATCAAACACCACAGCACTCAGGATCGCAGGGAGATGAGGCAGATCGCCAGAATGCTGACGGACGAAGAGGTGTTCGCTGGGAAGCTACCATGGACTCCGATATACCGTGACATCTGGCGGCGGTATCTCGAGATGAAAGGTCCAGACGTTGTCGTCTCCTTCGAATAACCCTGCTGGGTAGCAACGCCACTATGACTGTACACCTACCTACATCTGCCCACGTCGCATGATATTTCGCCGAACTCTCCTCCGCTCCGCGCCGGCACCCTCGCTCTTTCCCCATCGCAGGAAGGGCACTTTGTCTCGCTCGACGCCAGCAATGTTGCCTTGTGCACTCCTGAAATCAAGCATGCCCCATACTGGTAGCTCCAGCTCGCCCTTGATCAGAACGCGAACACCCGATAGTAGCGCCGGAGGGACAGGTGTGAGCAGATGCATCCGCAAGGCTTCCTCGGCGTAGGAGATCGACCGCACGAGTGCAAGACCGCAACAGTTAGATGAGAACGGCGATGGGGGTGGGCCTCCTTGGCTGTAGGGGAGGTCGGGGGAAGAGTCCAGATCGTCAGGGAGGTCGTCCATGGCTCCAGGTTCACACTGGACCAAGCCAACGATCGCGCCATTCAGCACTCGCGGAAGTTCGGAAGGAACCACATCCTCCATACCGGGCCCAACGAGTACGACGTAGTCGAAGGCGGTCTTGCAGTCAATCTCGTACGGCAGTTGGGCGCACAGCGGGAGCGAGACGTCCCACGTCTGTGTGATGCGACTGACCGTCAGCCCTGAAGGGGTCGCCGCTGGGGCATGCAGGGTTGATGACGCAGACTGGGAGAACGTGGCATGGAAGTAGGAGAGAATGGACAAGGTGCGGTGGTCAGCGGGACTGAAGAAGCTCGCGGCGGCCGGTGGGACTACAGCGTCTATCCGGTATATCCTGTCGGAGGCTCCGGGGGCGTGACCATGATTGCTGGATGATGGCGGGTACCCGGAGTATGCATCGTCCACTTGAGGAGCTTCAAGCTCGAAAACGTGTGATGGTTCGACTAGCTCCTCGATTTTAATCGACAGGTCAGAGCCGAGTCCACGTGTCCAACCCATAGTGTTCACGACGAGAGGCACTGCATCCGCGATCCTCTTATCTGCGCCCTCGGCGTCATCTTCGCTGAGGGTGTCGTACTGAATCTCGAGGTTATATGACTGCAGGAGAGCCTGTATGCATTCGATGTAGTAACTTGGACACGACTTGGGAGATGTCGCGCCCACAAAGTGAGCGGCATGAGGCAGGCTAGGGTGGGTAAACGCAGGGCCTGCGAACCGACCGTGAACACCAGAGTGGTACAACGCGAGAAGGGAGAAACCATACCGAGCACTGGTTTGTCCAAGACGGTCAAGGCCACCATACCAGCAGGAGTGAACTCTGACTGACCCAGGTCGCACTCGAGAAATGCTACACGACGATATCTACGAAGTACGTGAGCCACTACAAATTATCGTCGAGACGTGACCTTACCTTGTAAGTAGACAGTTGAGTAGCATCCTTGCAAAGGTACTCTTTCCAGAGTTTCTGGGCCCTTTGACGAGGCACACACATCTTGGATGACTGGCACCTTGAAGCCCTTGCACCACGGAAGTGATGGCATCCCTCCAAGAAGGAGGAACGACGAATGATGATATATCGGACGTCTCAGCCTGTAACTGGTGGCCAGGACATGAGCGAACAGGCCGACTTCAAAATACTGCAGCGTACCAGGTGTACACCCTGCAAATGCAGATCAACGCTGGGCATCTTACTATGAGAACGCGAGGGAGAGAAGACACCCTCAAACGTTCGGCATACCAAGCCTAGCCGTTCGACTTCACTTTGCAGGTCCTGTAGTAAGATAACAGCCGCGTTGTGTCCAACTGCTGGGCGGAAGCGGAAGCGGTCGGGTATCAACAAGGGCTCAGATTCTGCACAAGCTCCTGCATTCTCCAGGACTGGGATAGGTGATGAGCGTGGAGCGAAGACACGGTGACTAGCGCGAGATGCAGCTAGGACGGAGCCCATGAGGGATACTGCTCCTTGCAGAACGGTCAGTTTGTACATTCCCAGCAAAGCGAGTGTGTCCGAAGGTTGCAGTACAAGCAAGGTCCCAGCAGCATCATCTCCACTGTCGGATAGTTGAAGGGTCCTCGTGTCGTTGGGTGTCAGGAAGAACGTGTTTTGGTCTACCACAGGATGGAAGGTTGAGAGGGTCCTGGGTGCGACTTTCGAGGGTCCTGGGATAGGAGCCATAGGTAGAGTGCTTGTAATGAGATCCTGATTCTGGGGGCCATCCTCATCTTCTTCATCAGAAGAGTCGCGGAGCGGTTCACTGGGAGACCACGCTCTCCGTCGCAGCCTCTTGGCAACGACAACGTCGCTATTGACGCGTGCGTGTGCGTCCGACGCCGGTGAAGGGACATCATGCAAGGAGAATGAGTCGGAATCGTCGGACTCGTCGTCTAGTTCGATGACATCGTGCTGCTCTTTGAACGCGTCCTGCTCGAAGTAACGCTGTGAATCTCCTGAAGATTTCGGTTGCTTCTTGCGCTTCTTCTTTATAGCCTTTCCAGCTGGCTGGCTCGGTTTCCGCTTAGAAAAAGGGGTCGCAGGTTCAGGCGGTTCATCAACTGGTTTCGGGACTAAGGGTGCCGGAGGTTGGGGTGGTGGTGCGGCTGGGAGAGGTACTGGTTTGCCTGCGAGACGGGCTTTGCGAGCGGCGACCGCACTCAGCATATCGGATAGTGTGTTTCGAACGGGTAGGTCGGCTCGCAGGCCCAGTGTGTAGAAAGTAGGCTTGTTCGAGTAGGAGTTGTGATTTCTCTGAAATCGTGGATCCGGTCTACGGACGCTCGCGTGGTGGATCGCGATCACGATCTGCGCAGATTTCATCGAGAGTATGTCCCCGATCTCAGCCACCCTCCGCCATCTCCTCCTCCCAACATGTCCGCCTCAACATCCACCGCACCGCCCTCTGCCCCTTCTCAAACCTCCATCCTCTTCGCGCGCGGAGTCATTGCCCGCCTCGCCATCTGGCCCGCCCTCCGCGTCGCCGTCGCAGAGAACTGGGGCGGCCCTGCCGGCGCGGAGAAGCGCACCTGGCTCGCCTCCGAGCTCGTCGACGCCTTTGAGCGCGAGAACCCGCCCCCGGACGTCCCATACGTCGAGGAGATGCTTCTTCAGGTCATGGAGGACGAGTTTGAGACCGTGCTC
The DNA here is from genome assembly GCA_029783445.1 of Fomitopsis palustris. Classification (NCBI taxonomy): domain Eukaryota; kingdom Fungi; phylum Basidiomycota; class Agaricomycetes; order Polyporales; family Fomitopsidaceae; genus Fomitopsis; species Fomitopsis palustris. The sequence continues at coordinate 49,076 of JARAOQ010000058.1, forward strand.
GAGGACGGCAGTGCCGAGGCCGTCGCAAAGGATATCGTTGCAATGTGGGACGCCGTGCAAGGCGGGGATGGCGAGCTGGTGCAGAAATTCGAGGTACATGCGGAGAAGACAAAGGGCAAGACTGTTCAAATGGAGCAGGTAGCAGGAGACGATGATGATTGGTCCGACGAGAGTGGGAGTGAAGATGATAGCGAGGAAGAGGACGAGGTACCCATGCTGGTAGACTCCCAGCCGCCGAAAACACACAAGCAAGAACCAGAAGTGGATGAGGACGGATTCACAGTAGTAAAAGGGAAAGGCACGCGGCATGGATAGCGGTATGTAAGCCAGTCACTCTTTACCGCCAGTAGTTACTTCATGCTCGTTCGTCAGTCGTTTTGCGAGCCGAAGGTGCGAGGGGCACCGCATCATACAACATAGGCTTCATGGGACAACAACATACCGAGATGGACACAAACAAAGGCGCTGAGGCGCGCTTGTCTCATATTGACAAGAAGACGAAAAGCAAATGTCTTGCGACGAGAGCGAGCATCTACTACACGATTTTGAATACGTCTACTCGAGGAAGGCAAAGCCCTTCTGGATGTTCTTCTTGAGACCCTCCTTCGCGGCCTTGAGGTACTCCTGCTCCTCAGCAGAGAGCTCGCCAAGCGGGTGAATCTTCTCGACACCGTTAGGCTGCCATGATACCAATTAGTCATTGCAATTAGTGAGATATGCACACAGACACGTACGCCGAGCTCAATGTTTGACGCGAAGAAGTCGATACCCTCGCTCTCGAAGAGCGGGCTGCGCACGTACGAGGGGGTGATCACACCCTTCTCGCCCGCAAGGCCGCGGAAGAGCGCGTTTGCGAACCTCGCACCCGCATATGCCATCGAGAGGGTAGCTGAGCCCGCGCCGGCCTTGGCTTGGACGACCTCGTCACCACCAAACTGTACGCGGTGGACGAGCTTCTTGTAAGCCTCGCCGGTGATGCCCTTGGCTGCGGGCTGCTGGGAGAAGAGCGGGACGATGGTCTCGCCAGAGTGGCCGCCGACAACAGTGACGGGGGTGTTGGCGGGGTCCTGGCTGGTGAGGCCTGCGAGGAAGCGGGTTGCACGGACGACATCGAGGGTGGAGACACCGAAGATGCGCTTGGGGTCGTACACGCCGGCCTTCTCGTAGACACGGGAGGCGATCGGCACCATAGAGTTGACGGGGTTAGTGATGATGCAGAGGTTGGCCTTGGGGGCAACACGGGCTGCGGCAGTCGCGAGGTCGCGCACAACAGATGCGTTTGTGCTGAAGAGGTCGTCACGGGTCATCTGTGGTTGGGTTAGGATCAAGGGAGACAGAGAGCGTCATCTGCGAGATACTCACGCCAGGCTAGAATGAGGGAGGTCAGATGGGTCGCGAGAACTAGATGGGCAGATCACGAACCTTGCGGGGAACACCAGCGGGGACAACAATAACCTCCGCGCCCTCGAGGGCGGCCTCGAGCTTGTCGGCCTCGAAGCCCTTGACCTGCACGCGGTGACGTAGCAGTTTCAGTACAGAGTCGCCATCTTGGACAGCGTACAGAACACATACCTCGCTGGCAGAGTCAATGTGGCTCACATCAGCAGCAACGCCGGGTGCGCCGCGGATATCGTAGAGGTTGAGCTTCTTGACGTGGGGGTCGAGCTTGAGGAGGAGGGAGAGCGGCTGGCCGATACCTCCGCCAGCGCCGAGGACGGTGACGTTGGTGTTGCGTGCGGCGGAGGAAGAGAACTGGCGGACAGAGGAGACCTGGCGCGCTGCGCTGCGGGCGAACATGGTGAACGTCGAGGAGGGTGAGGAGGAGAACGTGGACGGCGACGGCGACGGCGACGAGGAGAGGAGGGAAAGCTGCAGGGACCAGCACGCGTGACCGGATAACTTATATGCGGGGTCGGGCGACTTCGGGCTCGCTCCCGCAACCCCGGGTATTTCCTCCCCCTCCTTCCCCAGACTGCGGCTTTAGACTCGTTCGCGCTGCACAGAACCATCTACATCAACCACAGCACTCTTTGTTGGCAATTACTACATGGCATCTACTACGACCGTGAACCACCAAAGTCCATCAGGGTCCATAGCGAGACGCGCTGGTCCTGGCTGCCTGCAGCGAGCCACCGTTCCCGCTCCGCTCTCTCCTCCTCGTCATCGGTCTCGTCGGTCATCGTGCTACTGTCGGCAACGCTCGGCGTATGACGTCTGGCAAACGTGACGGCCTGACAGCTCTGCTTGTGGTACGCTAGCGTGCCCAGGCTCTTCATGCTCTTCGTAGAGTACAGCCGGATCCTAGGCCAACGTGTCAACGTCTGAGGTAGGCTGCTTCTAACGAAGGCCACGCACTTTCCGTCCCACCCTCCAACTGCGCACACTCTTCCGCCGTCGTGGATCGCAACAGAACCGTTGCCGGGATGTCTGGTCTTGTGCGCCGTGCAGGCCGCCTCGCAGTCTACGTTGTCCTCTTCGATTGCCTAGCGAGGCTCTGAATGAGCGCATGTCGTCGTGGGGCACGACTGTACGTCCTCACCCTGATGTCATAACGTCCAACGAGGTGATCTGCAGAGACGGTCAAGGCAAGGGCGTTGTCGTACGACGTTGTCATACCCATCACTGCCGGGCAGATCAACAATCTGCACCTGAACAAGACTGTGCCCATACCAGACTCTACATGCAGCCGCACGCTCCAGAGCGAGTCCCATCCTATTCCCTCGACGGAAACTGTCTTGTCAGAACGAGTGTAGCCCCAACAAGTGACAGCCCCGTTCTCGTACGCCGACAGTAGACGAAGGCTCCCGGGGCCGGGGGTATGCGGATGTGACGCCTCGTACAGATGCAATGACATTAAAATCCCTGCCCGTGCCCGTGCTTGTTAATCCTCGCCAGAGACAGCAGCATCAAGACTGACCGGTAGCGTTGCTGCCCCGTCCATCCAGAGATGGTCCATCTGTCTGGCCGGCCTTGCCGATAGCGGCATGGAGTCTCTCTCTCGATGGTAGAGCCCATACGTCCGCCTGTCGGAAACACACTTGAGTGGAAAGACAATGGTCATCGCAGGGCTCTTACGAAGGCGGATTCAACCAAGTTGGGCAATGCAATGAGTGCATGCCGTTCGTCGCTGCGAAGAGATTCTGCCAGGGGCATGAGCGAGAAACGACAGTAGTTGAGCGCGTTCACGTCCATCGAGTAGCATAGGCGGGGTGTCTGCAGGCCGAGCGGGGCTGCAGAGGTGCCCAAGGCCTCTGCGGCCTCCGGGACACGCTCCCATACGTGCAGCTTGTTGTCCCGACCGTGTCTGTCGTTATGTCAGTATACACTCTCCCCTTGTACGATAGGAACGAGTACGTGATAATTTGCCCACCCCACTCCCGCACCCCGAGTAAGCCGTCTGAATGCGCCTTCCACACGGCAAGCGGTCTCAGCGAGCGAGTATGGGTGATGACGACGGTGCCCTGAGCGTCGCCCGAGTATAGCCTCTCGTTGTCGTCGGAGAAGGCGAGCACACGGACGGGAGCGGTGTGAGTGCGGAGGATGTGGGCGGGAGACGGCGGTGGCGGCTTGGAGGCCATGGCCGCCTGCTCCCCCGCCGGCCGCTCGTCCTCGACCACCATGGGCGATGGCCACCGACTTTTGGGCCAGCTCCCACCAGTGAGCATCCCGTTCCACACTCTCGCACAGACCACGCTGAGCGTCGCAGCTGCAGATGGAACGTCGACCGAGCGACGCTGAGGCACGCCCGTGCCGAGGACCTCCAGTATGTCGACCACCCTGAACACCTCGACTTTCTCGGCATGTTCTTCTCCGGCTGCGAGTCTGCCTCTTATTCTCTGTTGTCTGCATGCTGAACGACCCACGCAGTGATTGGCAAGCTGGGAAAGAAACTCTCGCTCAAGCAGCGTGTGATCGCCACTGCTACCGTCTTCTTTCGCCGGTTCTACCTGAAGAATGCTTACTGCGACACAGACCCCTTCATCGTTATTGCTGCGTGCTGCTACGTGGCGGCCAAAGCGGAGGAATCACCCGTGCATATCAAGAATGTCGTCTCTGAGGCGCGCAGCCTCTTCAGCAGTGAGTACCGCCTGGCGTCGGAATAGCTCTTGCGATATTTACGCATCCGCAGAGTATGGTATCAAGACGTTTCCCTCAGACAACTCCAAGCTTGCAGAGATGGAATTCTATCTCGTGGCTGATCTAGAATGCGATCTCACTGTGTTCCATCCCTACCGGACGCTCATGACCTTGTGCTCGAAGGAGGGCAGCGAGGTCACCGAGGCTGAGGCCGGCGAGGTGGGCGTCGGCATCGACAATGGCCCACGGTACTGGGGCACCGGTGAAGGGAGGCTCGAGATGCACGAAGGAGCGCTGCAGATGGCATGGTAAGGCTCAGATCCCAGCCATCACCACACGCTAACTGTCGCACCGAACAGGTTCCTCATCAACGACACCTATCGCTCCGACATCTGCCTCATCTACCCACCACACCTCATCGCCATCGCCGCCATCTATATGGCCTGTGCCATCCACCACGAGACGCGCGGTGACGTCGAAAAGCAGACGCAGTTCCAGTCGCATGGCTTTACAGGCACTACAGGCGCGCCCACGTCGACGCGCCGCTCTTCACGACCGTCGTCGAGCAGCTTCAAGAGACAGCAGCCGCAGGACATCGTTGGCTTCCTGGCGGGCCTGAACGTCAATATGCCGCTTGTCGCCACTATCGCACAGGAGATCGTCGCCCTTCACGCTCTCTGGGACCGTTATAACGACGAGGGGACCATGGCGGACCCCGTGCGCACAAGCCTAAAGCGTAGCGTGAGCGGCGCGATATTGGGTGGCACGACTCCGAGCATGAGCAGCAGCCCGATCGGCACCCCCGGGATTGCAGGGGACCATGGGCACGACCAGCGACCAGAGATTGTCACTCCGGGGTTCCTTATTCAGCTGTTCTGGAGAATGAGAGAAGCGAGGCTGAATGACCTTAGTGGCGTGCATGCGGGCCCTAGCAGAGTGGTTGCAGTTAACAAGGTACTTGAGCGTGCACAGGCAGCAGGATGAATACGATGTAGAGTGATGTAATTTGCGCGATGTTTCTGTTGCTATGTTTGCTATGTTGAATTAGCGTCTTCGCCAGCCAGCTTCAGAGCTACAGTACGTCACGATGAAGATGGTGGCCCGTTCCCAACTACGATGAAGCCCAGAGAAATAATGCGCGGTCCCGAGACGCATACATTAGGTACAAGACGATAAATACACACTATTACGGATATCCACCACCAGAGACCCACTAGTCAAGATGCGCATCGGGGAACAGCTCTCCTCTCACCCGGTCCGCCTCCGCCTCCGCCTCCTGCTGGGCGCCCTGCACCTTTGGCAGCTTTTCGCTCTCCCCGCTCTCCTTCTCTGGCTCTGTTCCGGGGATGACGGGGTCGACCCCGGCGTCATCATGCTTTTTCTCTTCGGCAAGAACAGCCTCGACCTTCGCCATGACCTGCGACATCTCGGCGAGGACCTCCTCCACCCGTGGGTTCGCCGGTGCATCGTCCGAGTCTTTATGTACTGGCGGGACGGGGGCAGCTGCCTGGGCTGGCGGTGCTTCCACCACAGGCTTGACATCGTCTTGATGAGGGTCAGCATACTCGATTGCTGGAGGAGGCAGGTCGGTAGGCTGCGCGGCCGACGAGTCCGGCGTCTCTTCTCGCTGGTCCTCCTCTTTACTCCTTAGCTCTTCATGTGGAACGCCTGCGAAGGGGTTCACCACAGGTTCAGCCTGGCCAAAGTTGGCAGACGTCTCCACAGCCTTCTCATCTGCGGCAGGCACGTCCTTTGCGTTGATCTGGTCGTCCTGAATCTTTGGTGCATCATGCTGGGCACTCGGGACAGCAGCCGACTTCTGTGGGGTCGCAGGTACTGGATTGTAGAGTGATATCTATACAAGGGATGTTGAGTACGAACGCCCGGGATGTCACCGTTGATACTCACGTCGTCATAGAACTCGTTGCTGTATAATTGACGACTAAGTGAATGATACTCAAGCAGAGACAAAGATATACGAACCAAGCAAAGTCCCACGTCTTGAACCATCGCGCAGCCTCACACTTCTTTCTTGTCCAGGGGTTCCCATACGCAAGCGGGCTGAGATATACGAAGTTCCAGAGTGCGACGATCAACAAGACTGCAGCGATCTGCAAGCGTACTCGGGGCTTCAAAGTCGACGTGATGAGGTCAAAGACACCGCATGACAGAAGGATCGCAAAGTATAGCGCAGGGAAGTAGTGGTGCAGGAAGAGCTGGCGCTTCATGATATAGAACGGGAAGTAGTGCAATGACCAGCCGATGAAGAGGAAGCCACATAGCGCGTCATACTTCACCACGCGGGCTAAGGTGGAAACATCAGACCTCAGCACTGTATCGTATACGGAAAGAAAAACATGGACATACAATCCTCAAAGTCCCGATACCCACGTTGGGCACGCAAGATGAGTATACCACGTGTGACCATGTAGGCGAACACGGCAGCGCTGCTGAACCACCAAACCATAGGGTTCCCGAGTAGATAGATCTGGCGGTGGTCTTTGACCCAGAAGTTCTACCAGCGAGCGTGCTCAGTGGACGAACCCACGTATATGAGGTGGGTACGTACAATACCACGACGTAGACGAGGCCATGCATCGGGGCGAGAGTCGAATGTGTGCCGATCGGTCAGTCCCGCGTTCGTTGTCCACATCACCTGCTGTAGCTCCAAGAACTTGCGGAAGAAGCCCGGGAGCTTGTAATTGACCTTGGGCGCATCGGCAGGGACTACAAAGGTAATTGATTAGACGGTAATGCGCATGAGATTCGAACCAAACGCACGTCCGGGATGCTCAGCAGTCTCGATGTACCACAAGGAATTCGGCTTTACGGCTTGCTTGTTGCACGTAACCTCCTGCTGTTCGAAGCCCCAATCCGGAAGCTTGACCTTGTGCGAGAACAGATAACAACCTGTCATTGCATGCCTCAGACGGAAGTGTGTCCGAAGAGTTCTCAAACGCTTTAAGGACTCGCGGTCACGCTTGTCGCCCTTGTAGATTTCCACAATCCAGTCGTCGTTCGCGTCACCGGGGTAGTCAGGCACACCGTAACCGGAGACCTCCTGCTGGAAGTCAACATCGGACACCGGCGGGCGTTGGTCATGTGAGTGCAGGTGCTTGTCTGTCGCGATGTGCTTCAACTTGATCTTCATGCCCGGTTCAATGTACACGAGCGGCTTGCCCTCCCAGTCATGGTCTGGATCACCATCTCGCGTTGCGTTTAGTATCCGCCAGTTGTTATTGTCATCTCGATGCGGGTAAAGGGTGATTTGTTGTTCTATCGCGATTGTCAGTCGCCGAGGGAGGGCAAGAGAAGCTACACGTACGTTTGCTGCCACCGGGATATGTCGACGCATGCGAGTGCAAGTAGCCGCCCTGCGTGTTGACATGCCGAATAGTCACCTTCGACCCAATTGCGACATCTACGGCAGTTGAGGAGCATTCACGGGTCCGACAACAGGCATAACGTACCAGCAAATGTATCTTGCATACCCCTGCCGTTCAATGTGTGCTGGAACTCTGAGCTCATGAAGCCATCGCCGTCCCCCGGGTTGACCAAGATGAGGAAGTGGATCCAGAACATGAACATGTAGAACAGAACAGGGATCAAGATTAGACATATAGCTCGAGCGGTGAAATGGCGCATAAAGAGTTTTGGTGTAACGCGCAAGTCACCCAGGAGAGTCCATAGTTGCCAAAGCGTGCTGACGCCGACAGTAGCGATGGTGAACAAACCCACCCACTTGCAGCTGACAACGGCACCGAGAGACAGGCCGGAGAGAATAAGCCAGGCCCACCAGGTCTCTGTGAATGGCTCATGTCTATCCTCGTTGCAGAAGCACGTCCAGAGGAAGATGGTGAGGGCGGTAAAGAAGACGAGAGGAGAGTCAAGGAGGATATGTCGGGATTGGGTTATGAGGCCGTTCTCGAAGGTGATGAACAGGGAAGCCAGAAGAGCGGTTGTTGCGCGGCAATCAAGAGCACGAAGTGTGAGATAGGAAATAGGTACGGTGGCGATACCAAGGAGGGCGGGGACCATACGCATGGCTACGTACGGTACGTTGTCATACACCCTAGGGGGAGTCAGATTCACAGCTTGTTGAGCAAGGGATACAAGAGGCGCACTTTCCAATATCCTTAAAGTCGAAATGACCGTCATATCCGAAGACGAAGCCAGCAAGTGTGATGAGGAGCTTGGCCAACGGGGGATGAACGTCGACGAAGTACTGCGACTTGATGTACTTGGACGCGAACTTGCCAAAGTGAACTTCGTCGAAGCTATGCAAACAGTCAGACGAGTGTAAGGTATAGAGTATGACGAGACTGACACAACACTGTCCGGCTGCGATATACGGTATAACCGCACGAATACAGCCACTAAGGATATGACGATGAGTAGTTTCCACTCGGCAGATGCTATGTTCAGGCCCCCAGGTGCATAGCCCCGTCTTAAGGGCAGATAACCTTTGGAGGCAGCCTCTCTCCGGGCATCCGCGTCGAGATGGTTATGTTGCGGGCGGGGAAACCGCGCGCTCTGTGGTGCAGCGTGAGGGAGAGGTGGTGGTGATGGAGGTCGCCGAACTCTGACGCCAGACATGGCGAAGAGTGCGCAATACCGAGACTAAGACACGCGGGGGAGAAGGGGACGAAAGGAGAGACGCGAAGAGGAGGAGGAGGAGACGGCGACGGCGGACGGATGCGAGTGGTGGCTGCGCACTCTCGACGTGTCGCAGACGCGCTGCCCCTAGATCAGGGCTTCAAATACAGCGTACAATGCTGCTGTGAGTTGAATAACGGGTCTAGTAGACTATCATAGCACAGTCAAAATTAGGCGCGACGCGTCGACCAGGCGCCTGCCGTCGATCGCGTCTGAGGGACTGCTGCTCGTCTTCACGTCGCTCGACATCGTCCCCTCCTTCCTTCACCCATCATGTCCATGAATATCTTTGGCGCAGAAGTAATTTTTATGATCCAATTCCCTGACATAAATACTAAGAGACACCATCCTCACAGGCCAGTGAAGAGAAGGCGGAGAATGCACGTCTCTCCTCCTTCGTCGGGGCTCTCGCTCTCGGCGATCTCGTCAAGTCGACCCTCGGACCCAAGGGGATGAACAAGATCCTTCAGTCGGGCTCCACAGGAGAGATTAATGTCACAAACGACGGTGCAACTATTCTGAAGGCGATTCAGCTGGATAATGCCGCCGCGAAGATCCTCGTAAACATCTCCAAGGTCCAGGATGATGAGGTCGGCGATGGGACAACCAGTGTCTGCGTGCTCGCCGCCGAACTCCTCAGGGAAGCGGAGAAGTTGATTGCGATGAAGATACACCCGCAGACAATTGTGGAAGGATTCCGGATTGCGAGTGCGGCTGCTCTGGAGGCTTTGGAAAAGGCGGCGATCGACAATAGGTTTGTTTACGTCAATCTCATATCCTTGTCAAGGCCAGGGTTAACCTCGTAACACATAGCGCGGACCCGGCTCAGTTCAGGCAAGATCTGTTCAACATTGCGCGGACAACCCTCTCGTCAAAAGTCCTCTCTCAGGACAAGGACTACTTCGCTAACCTTGCTGTTGATGCCGTCCTCCGACTCAAGGTATGTCTCCGCTGCATGCTGGTCATTATAACTGTCACGCATATTGATATTTGCAGGGCTCCACGGACCTTGACCACATACAAATCATCAAGAAGGTCGGCGAGAAGCTGACCGACTCATACCTAGACGAAGGTACTATATGCACCATAGTCCTCTGCATGTCTTCATGTATCACCCTCAGGTTTCATTCTTGACAAGACCATCGGCATCAATTGCCCCAAACGGCTCGAGAACGCCAAAATTCTCATCGCAAACACCTGTGAGTACTCGTGAACTTTGCTCGTGTACGTAATAACAAGGCTGAGACTGAGAACAGCGATGGACACGGACAAGATCAAGATCTTCGGTGCGCGCGTGAAGGTAGACAGTACTGGGAAGCTTGCTGAACTCGAGCGCGCGGAACGTGTGCGCATTATTCATCCGTACGCCTAGATCTGGGTTTTGCTCACGCACTATGCTTTTCACAGGAGAAGATGAAGGCAAAGGTTGAGGCGATCGCGGCGCACGGCATCAACTGCTTCGTCAACCGGCAACTCATATACAACTACCCAGAGTCGCTCCTCGCCGAGAAGGGTATCCTGACGATTGAGCATGCCGACTTTGAGGGCGTAGAGCGGTTGTCTCTGGTTACCGGTGGCGAAATTGTCAGCACCTTCGATCGCCCCGACCTCGTCAAGCTCGGCCATTGCGAGCTTATCGAAGAGATCATGATTGGTGAAGACAAGGTCTGTCTTTCTGCCTCGTCGTCGTCCCGGGTGCCTTGCTAACAGTAATGCCTGTAGCTCACCAAGTTCTCGGGAGTCGCAGCAGGCGAGGCATGCACCGTCGTGCTCCGCGGGTCGACATCACAGATGGTCGACGAGGCAGAGCGGTCTCTGCACGACGCCCTGTCCGTTCTATCACAGACAGTCAAAGAGACACGGACCGTCCTCGGCGGTGGCTGCTCAGAGATGCTCATGAGCGTCGCTGTCGACGCGGCTGCCCACAAGATCGATGGCAAGAAGGCGCTTGCCGCCGAGGCGTTCGCGCACGCACTCAGGCAGATCCCGACCATCCTTGCGGACAACGCGGGCTACGATTCGAGTGATCTCGTGACGAAGCTGCGCGCGGCACATTACGAAGGGCGAACAGATGCAGGACTCGGTATGTACCGTCAAAAAGTCTGGCCCGAGCAGTGGCTCACGCCTGGTTTAGATATGAACGAGGGGTCAATCGGCTCGATGAAAGCACTCGGCGTCACGGAAAGCTACAAGCTCAAGCGCCAGGTTGTTCTGAGTGCGAGCGAGGCCGCAGAGATGATTCTTCGGTGGGTCTCGTTCGCATGTGGGAATGTTAGCCTTTGCAAACTCATATTGTCTTCAGGGTCGATGATATCCTCCGGGCAACCCCTCGAAAACGCGAAGCGGTATAGAGACCATTTCGGAGAGTACGTTGGGGCATATTCGCACACTGGCCATGGCTGCTGCATCAATGAAAAGTTGTACATCTACGAGACAGGATGCTAATAGACCGCGTTCTGCGGCATTTGACATGTCTTGCCACGTTGTTGAGCAACCTGGTGACGTTCACTGTGTCAGTATTGAAGGCGGTCAGAATGTCCTTGCTTCCCTTGCTGATTCACGAGCCATCGTGATGTTCAGCCATAGGACGTATGAGATATTCACTGACCTGCCGTATACGTATGATTCGTTGTCGTTACTTCTCGCTGTAGAGGGACAGGATACGCAGAACAGCCGGTGATACGTACGAAATAATGACGGTGGTGGTATATGTATGGGTGAGTTTCCAATGGCAGACTCATTCCAGCGATACTCCGTCACGGCCGCGTAGGTGATGGAAGAAAGTATTATGCCTCCTCCCGGCGTGGAACACCTATGAGAGCCAGGGTTCATCTGTGTACTAGTACTTCCACAGCGACTCACCACCAACATATGGAATGAGCCCACGCATTGGTAGTACAATTACAGTGTCAGACCGTAGCGGGGTTAATTGCGGTGAACATCTGGCCAGTCAAGCGCACTCACATGTACCGGGGGATCAGACAGTTCAGACTGGAGAAGAGGGGGCGCCATGTTATGTCTAAGTTGCCCCACGCAGTTACAGTATAAACGGAAATGTACCTCCGAGAACCCCGGGTCTGGTACGCAGCAACTACTCGCAAGACAGCTTGCCAGAAATTGGAGCGTCCCTCCACTTCCAATAGGTCGCACACCTAGTGGCCGACTCAGTAACAGGACGTGACTACGGACGATGTCTGCAAACGGGCCATTCGATAGCATGTCATGTCTATTAAGGTATATCGGTAGAATACTGATGTCTGTCCCTCGCCCGCCCCGTCAAACGCATCAGCATCTACGCCTTGACCGACTTCTCCCAATTCTCGTTCCACGGACCCGCATCGCTCAGCGAGCAGCCACCGGGGCACTCGCACTGGCCGCCAAACTCCTTTGGCAGATTCTCTGCGGGGATCTGTGCGAGAAGCTTGCCCTTGTAGTCGCGCCCCAGGATGTCAATCTTGGACACCGTCACCTCGTCCAGCCAAGGCTTGATGATCGACCATACCGCGGAGAAGGCCCACGGCGCGTTGATGATGTAGAACTTGCCCATCGTCTCCGGGTAGCGGTCCTGTCCGATGGAGGACATCTGCATAACATAGTCCTTGACACGGTAAAAGTTGGAGATGGAGACACCGTTGAGGTCGAGGATGGTGCAGGATGTCTCGACAGGGTGGCCGACGGTGCGCGAGCAGGCGGGCATGCGCTCGTTGATGTTCTTCTCGTACTCGTAGACGAGCCGCTTCAGTTGGCGTTCAACGGTGGTGATCGCGTAGAGCTTGGGGATATCGAGCTTGCCCAGCTGCTCGATGTAGACCGGCCGCCCATCCTGCAAGGAGCGCCCGTCGTTAGCGACGGGGAACGTGGCCGGCTGCGGGGGCACCGACCTTGTCAGTCTTGTGGTAGTACTGTGGGTAGTACTTGTTGACCTCTTCCTTCTCCGGAAAGTCAAAGTTTCTGAGTGGTGGCTGTGAGCCGGATGAAGGATGAGACGTGCGGGGTAGACGCACTTGACGAGATCGTCGACACCAAAGTCTTTTCGCCACTGCTCGCACGAGATCAACATGGCCTTTGCCTTCTCCACATCGAATCTCCGTGCGCGGAGGAAACTATGCGGTGATCGTCAGCACATACTACGCACGAGACGATGCCGGGGGAGCGACTGACCGAAGTAGCAGGGCATCGTCATGGCGCTCTGGTATGAACTGGCCCTCTGCTTCGAGTTCCTTCTTGAGCTTTGAGAGCGCGTGCTGTTGGGGCACGGTGAGGTTGCCCAGGCGGCCAGGTGGAGGCTTGTAGTTGGGGTCGGTGACGCCGGGGGGAAGCTGGCTTGCAGAAGCGGGTTGGGCCATGGTGTCGAGTGGGGTTGGGTAGGAGTTAGAGGTCGTGAGTCGTGTGCAGCGGTGAGTGGGAGCGAGAGGGAGAGGCAGGAGGAGGAGGAGGAGGAGGAGGAGGAGGAGAGGCAGGAGAGGCAGGAGGCGTTGGGCGGCCAAATCGGGCAAGCGCTGGAGTTGATCGCGGTGCCTTGCCGCCATCGCGCGTCCTGATTGGCTGCCAGCCACAGCCTGCGTGCACTGCACCGCTCAGACATGTTTCGAGCAAGGACATGGATTTCATCATCGTCGCTTTTCTGTAGCGCTACATACTTCACATACACAACAACATCAACATCAACACAACCGACGCGGAGCCCGACTGCAAGTTGAGTCGCAGACATCGGGGGGCTCCGCCAAGCAGATGCGTATACAAGGGGCATGAGGACGGCCAGCGACACAGCACAGACCGTCCCGGTGGCATGAATGATGGGCAGCAGTTGGATGGTGCAGGTGGGATGGGGGTGGGGTGGGTGCAGGTTGAATGCAATATGGATGGTTTCGTTGTACACGTATAACAGGGAGAAGGCGAAAAGAGCAATCAAAAAAGGGGAGGGGTCCAGATATCCCAGCGTAGATGAGCATGCCGAATGCCGCGTTCAAACAATATCCCAAAGTTCCTCCAGTGCGCAGCAGAACTGATACCTCACATGAGCGATAACACAGACAATCGAGACATCTATCGGTCGCTCACCTTGCCGCACGCGACGGACGCGCTCAGCGGAAAGTCGCTGATACTAATCTTTTCATCCACAATCGCGTCCGCAAAGTCGTCTCTTCCTCTCGCCATCGCGCCCACAAAGACCGCAATGTTGTGCGTCTCGGGCAGCGTCGGCAGGTATCGCGACAACCGTACCGTAGGCGCGTCGCCCGACAAAGCTACACCACATGCCATCGTGTCAGCACATGCGCGTGCGGCGGGACCGAACCACGGATGTACTCACTCAGCTTGATCGTGTTCGCAGGCAGGTGATCTGTGACGGGATTCTATTCTATCGTTAGCACGGACTCTGTGCACCGGCGGCTGCACGCGCGCGCGACATACTTTGATGACCTTGAGAAGCTTCTCTGGCCCGTTCACACCCCGAATCGAGAGCTTGTGCAGCAATTGGACTGCACGGACGTCAGATCGCCACAACGTCAGTGCCGTGGGACAGCGAAGTGAGCCGAGCGAAAGCACGTACCCATCAGGCCGCTAAATCGCTTGAAGGTCCGTGGAATGCGCACATGGGGGTTGACCTCGATGAGAACGCCTTTTGCGGTGTGAATGTACACTTGAAGCAGCCCCGCCTTGTTCAGCGGCGAGTCGAGGAGCGTGAGCAGACACTGTGGGCAAATCGATCAATTTCGTGTTGGACAAGCCTCAACAAGCAGAGGAAGGTACGGTCATCGATGTCTTGCGTGCCAATTGTTGGCCGACGCCACCCACCATGGACGACAGGAAAAACGCATCGCCAGCCATCGAGCGGCGTAAAGGCTCATGGGAGATGTCATGCGCGATGGGGAGACTCACCTGATGGGTAATATCCGGTCGTGCATCCGCAATATCTCTGCCCGTCTTGGCGAGGATGCCCTGGTGGTCATCGCAGTTGAGGAGGGCATACTTGACCTCACCCTCCCGCCCGTTCTTGCCGCGGCCGTTGCTGCTGACACGGTAGGCCTCTAAGCACGCCTGCTCGAGGATGACGAAGAGTCTCCGACCGTTGGACGCAGCAGCGCCCTTGGGTACATGCGCCTGGACAGGGAGCATGTGCGGGTTGGCGGTCTGGTACATGGGGTTCTTGGTAGAGGGGCCTGCATGCGTGTTGGAGGCCATCTTGGACCTGTTTTTCTGGGGTAATGGGCGAGTAGGGCGGTCCTGAGTGTTTTGAGGATGGTGGGCGCCGGAAAGAGGGGGCGGGACGTCGGACGCGGACTCTGAGGCGTCATCGGAGTCGGCGTCGTGATAAATTTGCATGTCCTCGTTTTCGCCTTGCTCAGGCATCGCGTCTGGGGCCTGCCGCCGCCGCTTGGGCCTCTCTGTAGGCGGAGTCGACTTTGGGCGGGGTGCGGGGTCAGAGACGACGGCAGGGGAGCGGATGATGCTGACGGCGTTGGCGCCAGAATAGCGACGGCGACGGGGCGCGACGGGCTGAGTAGCGTCGATGGACATGGCGGGGCGAAGAGAAAAGAGGGGAGGAGGGAGGAGATATTAAGTTAAACGGGGCGAGGGCAGCAGCTGGGACGAGGGAAAGACAGGCGGGGCGATCGTGCCAGTCATATGCAGCCAAACAGGCGCTTGGGAAACAGCTCCTCCCTCTCACCCGGCTCGCCTCTTCCTCTTCCTCCATCTCACACACGCTCCCTCTCTTCGCTTCTCACATTTCACGCATTCCATAGCCCTGCATAGTGTACATAATCGACCGTCTTCACCAGACGCTTGCCATCCACCCCTCAGCCTGCCGCTACCCGTTTCCTCGCCGCCCCCGACTACCCACGGTGTGCTTACTCGCAATACCTGACAGAGCAGCCGGCCTCGTCAGTACATGCCGACCAGGAGGCGCACAGACCCGCAGCGGCGGTCGTCGCACCTTCGCTCGCCAAAGTCGCCCAGTCCGGGCACGATGTACGCCTTCTCGTTCAGACCCTGATCGATCCACCCCGTGATCTGCACACTCTCTGCCCGTCAGCTCTGCGCAGGCAAGCCAGCCAGCCAGCAGGCACGCAAGGCCCCGTACGTACCACCCGCAGCGCCGGGTACTTTGTGCAAAAATTCTTCAGTCCCTCGGGCGACGAAATCTGCACCACCACCGTGTCTCAGCCCCGGCCGCCCCGATCCCACAGACAATGCTCGCAGACACACCAGGTTGATAAAGATGATGCGGTCCTCCGGGACGCCGTGCTCCATGAGCACCTCCACGGCCTTCATCGCAGACCCGCCCGTCGCTGCATGCACTGGCTTCAGCCGCTCCGAGTGGTAGCGGGGACACGGATAGGAAAGCGCGCACCGAGCATGGGGTCGAGCAGGAGGACATACCGGTTCGCAATGTCCTGCGGCAGCTATGGTGCGCACGGCATGCCGTCACCGATGGTGCACGCACAGTGCGTGGTAGAGTAGCGTACCTTGGCGTAAAAGAGCTTGGGCTGGGCGGTCTCCTCGTCCTGGCGGGGCAAAAAGGCTGCTTTCAGTCGCTGTCCGCACACGGTCGCAGGAGTGCTGGATTCACCCTTTGGATGAGTATCTTCCCGATCCGCACGCTTCTGCACACCTCCCGCAACCCTGCTTCCATCGCCTGCTCACCGTCAGTCGGCGCTCCGCGTGCAGCGCAGCGCAAGTGGGGGACATACCTCGCCTGCTCTCAGAATAGACACACCGCATATGTGCCCTTCGAATCCGACGCCCTCGTACGTCGCTCCCTGTGCGAATCATGGCGCCCACCGAGTATCACACGACTGTTCGTTTCTCAGCCATTTGCATGCAGTAACACGCACCGTCGGCGTCTCGACCGTCTTTGGCACGACAGGGAGGTGGTTCAGACCTTCCTCGACGAGCAGCCGGATGATGCGGTCAGAGTAGAACAAAAAGTCGCCCCGGCTGGTCGTTTTGTCACGGATGATCGTGTAGAGTGCCTCCAGCTGTGCGGTGTGAGGGAGCGTGAACACGGAGGGCGGGACCGAGGCGGGGGTCGCCTGAGATGTCGGGGACTGCTCGATGCCCATTTTTCAGCGCTGCAGTATGATGGATCGCTCTGACAGAATATGGCGGGTGCAAGCGAGAGGACCTGGAGGGGCAGAGGAAAGGGAGAAGGAAAAGGAGATTATATGGGGCGCCAAGGGCGGGGGGAGCAGGGCGCGAGACGGACTGATACAGATCGGCACATCGTCGATGCCCCCGCGGCCTCGCTCGTCCCTCTGCCCCCATCGCTCGTGCTCGCTATGCGATCGTCGAGACCGAGCGAGAAGAGAGTCCTACGCGCGCCCTCGAGGATCGCGCGCGGCGCGTGCTAGCGTCACGCCGAGGTCGTCTGTGCAAGACAGAGGTCATCGGCTGTATGGAAGGTTATCATCCACACTGTAAACGAACGGCCTGGAAAAGGTCTCATGCTATCATACGTACCTGCCGATCACATACAATGTATGTACAAGACCACCAGGCCAGCGCGTGGCTAGTGCTTCCCGTGCGTCGTGGAATGAGCTCATGAATCAGAATAGTCATCGAGTGTCCAACATCGAATTCGTTGCGCTCGCGTTATGATACATTTCCTCGACGCCGTCAGCAGCATTACGCGCAAAATGGAAGCTATGCATTCGGAGAGCAGCCAGACGTCAATGGCGAAAAAACCGTAGCGTAACGTAAGAGGGCATCTACATCCACGTCCTTCTTTCCTTTCTTCATTGTCCGCGTCCCGTCCACGCCCGCCGCTTAGAAGCACTTGCGGTGCACGATGCCCGGCCCAGACTCGTCGTACTCCTGCTTCGAGCACCACAGGTTCTGGAACGTCGACAGCGACGCCAGAATCGATCCACCGATCCACACAGAGTACTTCCGCTCGGGCGGCGCAACAATCTTGACCTGCAGAGGCGGTTAGTTTCACAAAGGGACACTATTGACACGACACATGCCTTCATGCTCGAGGGCGCGAGCGCAGTCAGCTCCTTCTGCATACGATCAGCGATACCTGGGAACATGGTGGTACCGCCAGACAGAACAATGTTGCCGTAGAGATCGCGACGGATGTCGAGATCACACTTGTAGATGGAGTTGTACGCCGTCTCGTGGATACCCGCGGCCTCCAGACCGAGGAACGCAGGCTGGAAGAGCGCCTCCGGAGCACGGAACCTAAACTCCGTGTGAGCGTCATGCGCACCAGGACAGGCACCACTCTACGTACCGCTCGTTACCGATAGTGATAACCTGACCATCAGGGAGTTCGTAGCTCTTCTCGAGAGCAGACGAGTGCGCTGCGGTCTGCAACTCTTGCTCAAAGTCGAGGGCAACGTAGCACAGCTTCTCCTTGATGTCACGGACGATTTCACGCTCGGCCGTGGTGTGGAACTGGTAACCACGCTCCGTAAGGTTCTTGATGAGGAACTCCGTGAGGTCACGGCCGGCAAGATCAATACGAAGGATGGCGTGCGGGAGCGAGAAACCCTCATAGATAGGGACAGTGTGCGTCACACCGTCACCCGAGTCGAGCACGATACCCGTCGTACGACCGGACGCGTACAGAGAGAGGACGGCCTGAATAGCGACGTAGAATGCAGGGGCGTTGAACGTCTCGAACATGATCTGGGTCATCTTCTCGCGGTTGGCCTTGGGGTTGAGCGGGGCCTCTGTGAGAAGGACGGGGTGTTCCTCGGGTGCGACACGGAGTTCGTTGTAGAAGGTGTGGTGCCAAATCTTCTCCATGTCGTCCCAGTTGGTGACGATACCGTGCTCGATGGGGTACTTGAGGGTGAGGACACCACGCTTGGACTGAGCCTCGTCACTGTGGATACCAAATGAGGAATGAGTGGACTACGGAAAGCGGCAAGACATACCCGACGTAGGAGTCCTTCTGGCCCATACCGACCATCACACCCTGGTGACGGGGGCGACCGACGATGGACCTACGCCACGTCAGCTTATGGTAGAGGAGGGCGGATGAAGGGCACGCACGGGAACACGGCACGGGGTGCGTCGTCCCCTAACCGAATAATTCAATGGCTGCATCTAGGAGACAATTGGGGAGAAGTCTACGTACCGGCAACTAGGGAACGCGGGTTAGCACTGATGGGGCGATTGGAGGAGATGTGAGGACTCACAGCCAGCCTTGCACATGCCGGAACCATTGTCAATGACCTGGATGGCGGTGAGCGCGATGAGTGCTTATACTGTGTGAGGAGAGCGGGAGAACACGTACGAGCGCTGCTACCTCATCCTCCATTTTGGCGACTTAGTTCGTGAGAGAAGATAAGAAAGTGGGTGTGGAAAAAGACCTGTGTGCGGGCGGTATATATATCGTTTGGAAGGCGCCGCGGAGGAAACAAGGATGTGTGAGCACTTGTGCTGCGGTGTGCTGCGAGGAAACGCAGGGCGTACTTACGTGGATGATGGAGGACGTGAGCAAGAGCGTTACACTGCCCGGCGATGCCCCTAGATCCTTCCCTTATCCGATTCGTTTAGGGCAGGTTCACGCTTCGCCCCGCCTCCTCGCCGCCTTTCTCGCTTTCGTGGCGTCCGCAGAGCGCACTACGGCCAAGAGAACGTCGACCGACACCTGTCTGATGGTCGCAGCGACGGGCGGGGGCGGCGCAGCGAGCTCGACGGGCGCGGCAGCAGGCGGCACTGCCCGTTATGGAAGGTGCAGCACGTGCTCGCTCACGGGCGCCTGCTCCCGACGCGTCAGCGCGAGGTCGCGTCTGAGATCACCGTCTCGCGCACCGGCAAGTCGCGTCTCTCTCCCTCGTCGTCGTCGTCGTCGTCGTCCTCGTCCCCGTCGTTCTCGTCGCCGCCATGCCGCTCGAAGCAACGCTCATGATCATTGACAACTCCGAATACATGCGCAATGGCGACTACCAGCCCTCCCGCTTCGACGCCCAGCAAGACGCAGTCACCACCATCTTCCAGACCAAGATCGACTCCAACCCCGAGAACACTGTCGGCGTCATGACCATGGCCGGCAAAGGGTGCGTAGTCGCACACTCGCTGTATATGCACAGTCGTATGAATGTCTTGGCCTGTCCACAGCCCAGAAGTGCTCGTAACACATACCAAGGACATTGGTCAGATCCTCCAAGCTCTCCATTCCACCGCAGGCAAGATCGGCGGCACTGCCGACATTCCCACTGCCATTGCGGTGGCCCAGCTTGCCCTCAAACACAGACAGAACAAGACTCTCCGCCAACGCATCATCGTCTTCGTCGGCTCTCCCCTCGAGGGCCAGGGTGCCGACGAGAAGGCCATGGTCCGGCTAGCCAAGAAGCTCAAGAAGAACAATGTCGCCGTAGACTTTATTGCCTTTGGTGACGGCATCGAGGAGGGCGAGCACTCCGTGCTCAAGGCGTTCGTGGACAACGTCAACAGTGGGGACAACTCGTAAGCCACTCTACTCTCTTCCAAACCGGCGGTACACCAGACAACATACTCTGCGCAGGCATCTCATCGCAGTACCTCCGGGCCCCCACTTACTCTCGGACATGATCCTCACATCGCCCATCCTTGCCGGTGACCGGGGAATTCCAGAGGAAGCCATGGGCGATGCACCAGGTGCCGCCCCCGGCGCAAACTTTGAGTTTGGCGTTGACCCCAGTCTCGATCCCGAGCTGGCCATGGTGCGTCTACACGCATTCGCACACTGAGAGACTCTGACCATCGCTTGGCCGCAGGCGCTGCGCATGTCACTCGAGGAAGAACAAGCACGGCAGGCCGCAGCGGCACAGACCAGCGGCGCGGCGTCTGGTTCGACTTCGACAGCGCCCGCAGCACCAGCAGAAGCTCCTTCCTCTGCAGCGGGGCCCGCCGCTGCTCCTGCATCGGCTCCCGCAGCGTCTGTGCCCGCGGACCCCACAGACGACGAGGAAGAGGCGATGCTCAAACAGGCGTTGGCGATGTCAGAAGGAAGGGACGTGGACATGGCAGCTGCGGGTGACGAGGAGATGTCGGAAGAGGACGAGATTGCAAAAGCCATTGCGATGAGTATGCAACAACAGGAGGACAAGAATAAGGACAAGAAATGAGCGGGCTCACTCGGCTATAATATCTCGGACTGGTCATCGCATGTCATATTGTTCTCTGCTTTTCCACATACATATTTTGCGGAACCCTTGTTGAGTGAGCCAGGCGCTTGTGCGCTGCCCTCCGGAAGATGCCGCGTAGAGCGCGTTGGGAGGTGGCGGACGGCTCGGGCGTAGCGTCACTTTGCCTGTACCACTCCCTCTCTTCTTCCTGCTCATGGCATCCTCAACGACGGCCTCCCAAGAGGAGCTCAAGCAGAACAGGGTCCCTGTTGCATGGAGGGATCAATGCTCAGCGTGCGTCGCAGTATCCCACCCTGTTGTCATAAACTTGACACGCCTCGTATCACCGTTAGTCTACTCATTCCACTCAACATTTGCCGGAAAGACAAGTACTACCTCCCATGGGAATGTGAGAACGAGAAGCATGCCTACGAGAAGTGAGTTCATTGTCCGGCTTGCGGGGCTTGCGTTGACCGTCACACAGGTGCCAGTACGAGGAGTGAGTAACCATTCTTGTCCTCCGTCACATTCACAAGCTTACGGCCCATACACCCAAGCTACGTCCGCAGAATGAAGCTCCTCGCCAAGCAGAAGACAGCTGAGCTCGAAAGCTCAGAGTGAACGCTCGCAGGCCTCTGCCGATTGTGCTTAGACACCGCTGCCTAAATGCTAGCCTTCCCACCGGGACGCGAGACACAGCAGCGGCATGAGACTGAGAGGGGATGTATACGCCACAGAGGGCGTCATGTAGTACACTACAACCAAGGCTCACACCGTCTTCCCCGTCCGCTCCTTCCACGCCGCAATCTCCTTCTGCACGCGTGCAACGACGTCCTCGACCGTGCTCACCTTCCCGAACGCGTCCACAAACTTGCCGTCCGGGTCCATGAAGTAGAAAAAGATCGAGTGATCTACCAAGTAGTCGTCCTCTGCCTTGGCGTCTGGCGGCGTCGAAAAGTACACCCGGTACGCCTTGCAGATCGCCTTCGTCGCCGCGTAGTCGCCCGATAGCCCAATTAGCCGGGGGTGGAACTCTGAGACGTACCGCGCGATCTGCGTTGTGCTGTCTCGTGCGGGGTCGACCGAGATGAAGATAGGCTGCACGATGGGTCCGTATTGCTTGTCTGCGCGTGAGAGGTCTTATAGACGAGAGGTCCAGCAGTGAAAGAGACGACGCACCCAGTTCGTTCACGGCCGCGCTCATCTTGTCCAGCTCCTCCGGGCAGATGTCAGGACAATTGGTGAAGCCAAAGTAGATTAGACTCCATTTTCCTAGCAGGTCCTTGTCGGTGAAGGGCTTGTTCTCGTGTGTGTTGAGGCTGAACGCTCCGCCGACGTGGGGTCGGCCAACCTGCTTGTCCTCGAGTTCTTTTTCTGTGAGGGCATTGCCAATGAAGACCAACGTCTGAACGCATACGGCAGTGACGCACGCTTCTGCTCCTGCAGTTTCTGTTTCTCATAACTGAAGTAAAAGTAGAGCCCGACGCCGGTGGCTACGAAGAGAGCTGCGGCTTTCGGAGTGAAGACCTGACTTTGAGCTCTATGGCTGGACACCAGGCAAACGACCGAATAAACGCACCCCGACAGCCGACCTGTCCCGTTCTCCGGACGAGGTTGACTGGGTTGGCTGTGAGTAGTGCCTCGCGAGGACACCGCGCTGAGGACAAGCATAACCGGCCGGGCGCGGGGCGGAAGTCCTCTTGAGCGAGCGAACAAGTCTGAGCGCGGTCTTCGACGTGCTTGCCATTCTGTGCAACAGCTATGTTCTCTTGAGGCCTATACGCCCTCCAATGGAGCTCCCTATACACCCTCAGCAAAGAGGACCGTTGGCGAGACCGGGAAAGGTGAAACTGAACGGAGCCAGAGAGGACAGACGCGCGTGTACGGCCAGACACGAGCGATCGCACAGGTCTGGCCTGCTCTGTCCCGTAGACACACCATATCACCATGCAATGGACACATTCATTGATTCACGGTATGCTAGCGCTACAGTAGGCATGACAATTGGTACAGCCGAATTCTCGGGAATAGTCCTTCCACTCATGCAGCGACACATTTCATAGCGACGGTGCTCACGACGATCTCGTTTGCTATGAGCTGTTGAGTCTCAGGAGATAGACAAGGAGCCTTCAAGGCCGGGTCAGAATTCAGCTTGTAATACTGTGTCCACGACGTCGCTTCCCCTAAGTAAATCCTCAACGAAAAAAATGCGGCTACGCACCTTCTTGACAGTCGCCCAGTCGGTCAACTTGGGAAGGTCTGCTAGCGGCAGGAGGGTCCCAGTAACGACCGCTTTCATAGACGCTTCGATATCGGTCCCTTCAGACGGTCCTCCTACGCGGACGACGAACAGAGAAGTGGTAGTATCGGAGACACCAAAACGTCTGATGGCTTCAGTGATCTGTGTATAGCACCCATTACTCGGCGACGTCCAGCTCAAGGGACGAAGAGCCACTTGCGTTGTTATTAGGGCTGAGTGCCCAGATGATCTCCGAGTGCACAGTCTTCGTCCGGAGCACACCCTGAACTTCGGCCAGGATGGCCTGGTAGGCTGCCGTCTGCAAGTGCAACAGACTGGTGATCTGACGGTGCAGAGAGGATGCGGTAAGCCGTGCAGGCGATTCGCGAGACGAGGATATGTGTGCCCCACCAGTCGTGCGTCGATGAAGGCAAAGTTGACGGCCTCGCGTTCCTGGTCGCCCTCGGGGCCGTCTAGCTGGCTTGCATGCACGATGCGCTGCCTGATGTGAGCGGCGTTGGAGACATCGTTGAAGAGGGCGAGATGGACGTGAGCGAGGGCGTCGGGCAGATGGGCGTAGTGGAAGGTCTCCATTTGGCCGGTCGGTGGCTGCGCTGCCTCGCCGTCTCCAAACGCTCCTTGTTCTCTCCCTTCACCGTCCCCGACGCTGGTCTCGTCGCTCGCCATGCGGCTCACAAGTTTGCTACGCCTACCGACCTCGTTGCTCGTCGCATCGCTTGCTCTTGCCATTGCAGCGCTTCCCGTCAGCTCAGACGACGTCCAATTGCTCGTCCTCACCCCCGACGATTTCGACCAGACTGTAGCCAACGGGGTCTGGTACGTGACGCGTTATATCTCAGATAGTTTCCTCAAACTCAATGCGTTGAATGCGTAGGTTCGTCGAGCACTTCTCGCCGTACTGTGGCCACTGCCGCAACTTCCTGCCTACATGGAAACTACTAGCCCAAGAGCTCGCCAGCATGTCTGACCCCGGCATCCACCTTGCACAAGTCAATTGCGCTGTTCACGGCGGTACATTACCCTCACCTCCCTCTCACGACTTCGGACTCACATTCTGCAGATCTCTGTCGTGCGCATGGCGTTGACGGCTATCCCCAGATGAATCTCTACCGAGACGGAAAGTTTCTAGAGACGTACCGCCAGGCCCGCTCCTACGACCTGCTCACCTCTTATCTTTCTAAACACGCGGAGCCAACCTCCCCGCCGACATTGCCCGAGACTACTGAGGACCCCGTCATTGATCCAGTCGTTACCGCCGCACCCGAGCCTGAAGTACAGTTCGAGGTGCAGCAACAGCAGCAACAACGGGAAACTCCCCAAGCTGTCGTACCTACGAAAGATCTCAACCCAGATGGCAAGGTACTTGCGCTTGACGACAAGACCTTCCGAGATGTTGTCAATGAAGGTCATGTTTTCGTCAAATTCTACGCACCTTGGCATGTATCCCCGTTGTTGTCCATCCGGCCAACTCTCTAACATCTCATCACAGGTGCGGTCATTGCAAGAAGCTAGCGCCGATTTGGACACAGCTCGCCGCCCAGATGCAGCACAAGCTGACCATCGCCGAGGTCAACTGCGAGGCGTATGAGGGTTTGTGCCGCGGCGAGGGCGTACCGGGTTTCCCCCAGCTCATCTATTACGGGGGTAAGGGTCAAGGCAAGGTGGAGTACACGAGCGGGCGCAAGCTTGAGCAATTGAGGGCGTTTGCCGAGAAAGTTTCTGGCCCGTGCGTCACAATGCCATTTTGTGCATCGTCTTCTCTGAGCTTCCCCATCATTGCAGGCCCGTACAAGAACTATACTATGAGGACTTCAATGCCCGCATCGCGGAACTGCCGGTCATGTATCTCCTGCTGCATCCGTACTCCGATACTACTGTCCTCGTACGTGCTACTGCTCTGCGCTTGTGATGGCGGCTCATCTATGCACAGAACGATGTCGTGGAGGCCGCTCAGGTCCTGTTCGGTTCGCCGTCGCTATTCACATCGTCATCTCCCCAACTTCTCGAGCACTTCAACGTCCCATCCGGCTCTGCAGTTGTACTCGCGTTGAAGGACCACGATGCCATCCCCGCTTCAGTATATCATCTACCCTCATCTCGTACCCCGGACGACATCAGAGCACTCTCTGAGTGGGTGAGTACAAAACCGTACTTGCGCCGATCCCGTGTCCTCATGCCTCTTCGCAGCTTCTCGAGAACCGTCTCCCAACAAGCATGGAACTTGATGCCGATACCTTCCAAGATGTCATGAACGCGCCTCATAAGCCCCTGGTCGTCATTGCTGCCGCTCCTGCTGCACAGCTGCAAAACACAGCTGCCGACGTCCAACGCATCGCTCGCCAATGGAAGAACGCGAAAGGCGGTGCCAGCGTCACCTTTGTCTGGATGGACACCGACAAGTGGGGTAAGTGGCTGAAGAGCATGTACGGCATCAAGGCGGGGAACGATGCGCAGGTGGTCGTCGCCAACCATTCTGTGAGTCGATGTCATCCCATCGCTGCCAGGTATTTGACACGCGATCTTTGCAGCGTTTGGTCTATTATGATATGGATCAGTTTGGGGATAAGATCCAGCTCACGGCAACGAGTGTATTCTCAGCCGTTCAAGGCGCTCAAGCATCGACCATCGCGTATAAGCACTCCCAGAACATCGTGGAGCGCATGGCTCGGGTCAGTTACTGCGCACTGGCTACTCCTGCTTACTCTGACCATTGTGCTTTCAGTATCTGAATGGGAAGCTCACGTCGCTGGAGGACTTCGTGCTTACATACCCGTGGCGGACACTTTCCTTCATCGTCTTCGGCATTCTCGTCGTGTTTTTCCTCGCGCGACGTCTTTTTAGCTCCGACTACGAGGGAGGTCGTGGTGGGTACCGCAAGTCGGATAGGATAGATTAGTACATATATCATGCAGTCGTGAGGTCGTGATAGTTCTAGGGTTATTCATGGTACTTTTTGTCCATATTAGCCAGGTGGTACGGTTACGGTGTGGGTGCTTGACTATGCTACAGTGGATGGACGAACGACAGATGCAGGATGAAGCAACACGACCCGACGCCAATTCCTACGGAAAGCATCATAACTTTACTCGCTCTGGTTACCCCAGGGAGAAACAGAGTCGTCGAGGAGAATACCACTGATCCGGTTTAACACTGCGGGTGGGAAGCCCCTGTCATAGCGTTGTCAGTCCTGCCATTATGCGCGACAAGAAAGCAGACCTATTCACCTCGTCTGTGCGCGCTCCAAAAGAGCGACCGCGCGATCACGGTTGCGATGGCCTAATTCTGCGCGAACCATGGCCTCCCATGTTGAAGGCTGATATCATATGAGCGTTGTTCGAGGTGTCAAGCCGGAACTACATACCTCACGGTATACAGGCGCATCCACTGGGACTTGCGAATTATCGCCGCGTGCTGCGTCGTGGGGAGCGTGGTTGTGGAGAGCTGCCATGCCTTCAGGAGCATCTGAGAGGCCTTCAAAGATCTCTCTTGCACGCTCGATATCACCAGCAGATGCATACGCTTTGATGAGGAGGTTCGCGATGTAAGCCGTCATATGGATGCCGAGAGTGTGCAGCTGTGAGACGTAGTGCGGTATGAGGTCCACGCGGCGGTGGGCAGCCAAGACGTCGATCAACGACTCAAATACTACAGCATCGGGTAGGCGGACCCCTGACAAACGAGTAGACGGGTGATCAGCGATAGAGTCGAAAAGAGCCAGTGCGCGGTCGAGATCCTTCTGTACACATCCGACTGAATGGATCAGAGAGGCCCAGTGAGTTCCCTGGACGAGCGGCTTCTTTCCGGAAATAACACGGTCGAAAACCTGTTCCATGGCTACAGTATCCACCGGCTCTATAGAGCCATACGCGTCAAGCAGGAGCTGTGCACGTACAGTGAGCATTCATACAAAGATATCCAACATAGAACTCGCCTTATACGTATGAGCACTGGGTTGAATTCCTGCGGCGATCATAGCGTCGAAGTAGTGAAGAGTTCGCGCACGATCTGGTCTCGTAGTGGTGTATAACTGCATCATCGTGTTGTAGGGCGGAACACGAGGCCTGAACCCGGGTTGAGAAGTCATCTCCGCGAATAGTGTTTCAGCGGACGCGACGTCGCCCACCCTGCAGCATGCCGCGATGACGGCGCCGTAGGTCACGGACGAGGGACGAATACCGCCGGCCTTCATCTCGTAGAAGAGAGCGAGAGCGTCATCAGCTTTGCGTGCCTTGGCCAACTTGGAAATCATGGTGTTGTACAAGAATATGTTGGGAGTGACACCACGATCGCGTGCTTCGCGGAAAAGCGCGATGGCATTGTGCGCATCGTCCGTAGTGTCCTTGACATTGTGAATCAGGGCGCCGTAGGCATCCGCGGAAGGCACACCGCCGTGCTCGATGATACGCGCGCGATGGACGTGGGCAGCGTTCACTTCGCCACCATGGGCCAATGCAACAATCATGTGGTCTTCGACAAGGAACCACGCATGCGACTGGTAGTCCTTGTCGTTGTCGTAGCTCTGCAAGAGGAGCTGCGCGGCGTTATACAGATCTTGAACCTTCTCCAGTTCATGGTCGCGACCAAGAGCACTGATGAGCTGCGCCATGGTTTCCAGCCGAGGATAACGTCCTTTGGCGCGCCCCACCTCAAACCGCTCGTACGCCACCGATGAGGGGACCCCGTTCCGAACCATGGGCACGAACTGGGCAACAAATGCGTTCTGTACAGGATCCACCCAGAGTTTCGACTTGTCGTTGGCGATCGGGGGTATGTCAGCCCAGACATTATTTTGAGGCGTATCCAGTACAGATGCGCTCCTGAGAACATCGTCAAAGTCGGGATTGTAAGGGGCCATAAGTTCTTGTGCGCGGGTCTCACCATGTTGCTTGACAAGACGATGGTAGATGTGAATGCGGATGGATTTCGGAATGTCCGTCATCGGTGCTCCTGTGTGGACATAGTCTTCCATGAGACCTTCAAGGGCCACAGGGCCGTCGACTCTCGTAGCGGCTCGGAAGACAGTTTGCCACGCGTGGAAAGACAGAGTGGGAGGCTCCGAGGCAGTAGCCCGGGCAGCAGCGTATTGCTCTAGACACCATGTGGAGAATGCCGGTGACGGACCCCTGCGTGTGCGTCCAGCGAGGTCGCAAACGTCGGCTACTTCCTGCATAGATAATGTCATTTCGTCACGGCAACGCGTACAGAACGACACCACGAAATCGTCGAGAAGACGGTGCCGCAACAAGGTTTTTTTAACCTTCTCCTCTTGCATCTGCGGTACCTCTTTCCCGCGGTAATCGACATAGAGCGAGGCAAAACGGATGGCATCGCTGGGGCGCCCTAAAGTGAGGAGGAGATGAGGCAGCGCGACACCAAACTCATGACGTCCATCGAAGGACCTCTGCCCTGCTATAGCGTATCTCCCATCGGGTTGGGTACGGAACGTGAGCACGAGTGCGCCGTACCGCGAGATGAGCGCCGAGATGGCATCCAGTATGGCGGTCGCTGTGGCAGAATCGGTACATTGAGCAAGATAATGGAAATATGCTTGAAGAAGGAAGTGGACATCTTCGAGTGAAAGTTGGATGTGGTCTTGATCACAGAACTTCTCGAACGATGCCATGACCTTGAGGAGATCGTCGATCCGCCCATTCATGGACAACGCATCAATCATCGCCATCCAGGTGTGGTAGTCGGGGCGACATGGAGTAGTCGACGCATCGGTCGGGTGTCGGGGGCCATCCTCTTGTAGTAGCAGCCTGTTGAACCACGCAAGAGCCGTATCGATTTCTCCCGTATCACAGAAGGACACGATCAGTCGGTTGAAGGTAGTGATGGAGGGAGGAGGAATGTCAGTGGCATCCCCGGCCGGCGTGTCCAACATCTGTTCAAGCAGACCCAATGCAGGGCCGGGTTGCCCACCGCGAATATAGGCCTCGATCATGCAGTTCCAAACACAGATGCGGCTGTAGCGCAAACGACGCTCCGTATCGTCGCCCTCGATGGCGGACGCTATCCTTCCAGACCGGGAAGCGTCGCAAAACTCATCGAAGACGGCCTTGACCGCTTTCCAGTCGGCCAAAGCCATGTACACCTTCATCAGCAGCTCGTAGGTACGCGTGGTCGGCTTGGCATGCGGAGAGCGCTCGAGATGGGCGTAAACATGTACTGCAGCGTCAACATTACGATGGTAAACGCAAGATTGGAGGAGGCGATGGTGCAGCGAGGGCGATATCCTCGTATAGGGTATAGCGGATGCCGTCTGGAAGAGTAAGAGAGCGGGACGAAGATTGTCCTCCGCACGCAAAGTAGCGACGGTTCGCTCCTCAGCCTGTGCGTCGCCGCCGAATCGTTCCCGCCGTCTGATGCGCCGTTCCAGATATTCGAGGTGTTGCTGAATCTCCTGGTCACGGTCCGTGAACGCGCGGATGAGAATCGTATACGTCCGGAAGTTGGGAGCGACAGAACGTGCAATCATCTCGTTATAGAGCGCGATGATAGGGCGCAGAGACTCTTGTGGAGGTCGAACCGTGAGCAGGGCCGTCAGCGCCGCATTGTAGAGCGGAACAGAGGGACTTTGGGAGCTAGAGGTCATGTCCTTGACAAGTTCAGTGACCTTGGCGACGTCCTTCTGCTCAACGGCCTGTCTGAGGGCATCCAAGACGGGTGATTCATGGTCAGGACTCTGCTCGTCGGAGTCAGCGGGCGGCGCTGGCAGAGACGACGCAGGAGACGAAGGCTGAGAAAGGGTAGCATCGGAAGGCTGAAGGCTGGGCGAGGAAGCGGGGGGAGACTCGACGTCGAGGTATTCGCTGACTGTCTCTGCGCTTGCAGCAGTGGAATGAAGGCGAGCAGAGACTTCGCGAGTAGACAGCCTGTGAAGGAGAAGAGCGGTAGCCTGCGTTGAGATTCCAGGGCCGGAAGAAGCCTCGAGGGCGGTCTGAGGCCCGAAGGGTCGGCGAGAGTGAGCCTGCGCGCGGACCGAACGAATGACGGCGAGTCCTGAACGTGGCCCGGTGGAGGATGGTACGGGGGCGTCCTGTCCGCGGGGAGGGCGATGAAGGACCAAGGGAAGGTCGTCAGAGTCGTCGCCGAAGGATTGGCTGAGGTCGTCGACAGAGACGGTTTCGGCCTGGGTCACGGCCCTGCCGGCGCCCTAGGAAAAAATAGTGGTACGGTCACATACAGCAGGACAGAGTAAAAGGGGGAAGACGCACCGTATAGCCAGAGTAAGAGCGACCGCCAGGGTGGAATTTGGCACCGCCTGAGCCGGTGCCGCGACCGTTGTTCCAGTTTGAGTGAGAGGAAGAAGCCCCGTTCCAACCACCAAAGTTGCCAGAGGCAGTGGAGGGAGAAGAGGACGACTGAAGCTGGAGAACATTACGGATGGTCTGGCCGGTCTGGTTCTGGGCGACGGAGATGGCGCGGGCAGTGTGGTGAAGAAGATGGTTTGCAACTTTGGGCAGCATGGTGGCGTCTCGCGACGGCCTCTGCGAGAGGCGTCGTAGCGTCTCGCGGCCGCAAGGTCAGAGCAAGGAAGGTTGGGCAGCGCCGAAGGGGTCGGCTGCTACGACGACGACGACGACAACAACGGCGACGACGACGGCGAGGGCAAGGACGAGGACAAGGGCAAGGGCAAGGAACTTGGCGACGAGGCCTTTGCTTGACTCGGGCGATCAATCCGGCCAAGGCGACGCGCGCTAACCCGGCCATCACCTATTCTCTCCCCGGCTCTCCCCGCGCTGCACGTGCCCCTCGTCCGCGCGCTCGAGCTCGCCGTCCTCGCCATCGCGATCGCTGTCGTCGTCGCCGCCCGCCCCTCGTTGCTCATCGCGCCCACCATGAAGCTCGTCAGGTCAGACGTCCAGCTTACTGCCCTCTGTTGTCGCTGACCCCGTGAAAGGTTTTTAATGAAACTCAACAACGAGACGGTCACCATCGAGCTCAAAAACGGCTCCGTCGTCCATGGCACTATCACCGGTGCGCATACTACAGCTCGCCGTGCGCTCTGCATTTTGCTGACTCCCCTCTCAGGCGTCGACATGCAGATGAACACGCATCTCAAAACCGTGAAGATGACGGCGCGCAATCGCGAGCCTGCCTCGCTCGACTCCCTCTCCATTCGCGGTAACAATATCCGCTACTTTGTCCTTCCAGATGCACTGCCCCTCGACACTCTGCTCGTCGACGACGCTCCAAAACCCAAGAACCGGAAAAAGGACGAGGCACGCGGCCGTGGTCGCGGACGCGGTGCAGACAGAGGTCGCGCGCGGGGGCGCGGCCGAGGA
Source organism: Fomitopsis palustris (assembly GCA_029783445.1). NCBI lineage: Eukaryota > Fungi > Basidiomycota > Agaricomycetes > Polyporales > Fomitopsidaceae > Fomitopsis > Fomitopsis palustris. Next base: position 80,422 of record JARAOQ010000058.1, read on the forward strand.
AGAGGGCGCGGCTTCTGAAAGAGAAAACCATCCGTCGTATTGTACTCGCATGCTGTCTTGTGGTTTGTATCTCTCCTACCCTTGTGCATTAGGTGTCTATACCGTCATCACCCTTCGTCCCCCCACGGCTATACAAATATTTCGTGATGGCAAGTCAAGTTCACAATCAGATAAGTGTATGTTGCATGTATGGTCTTGGGTCGGAAGAGTTGGAGCATCCTCGTGACGGTTTGTAGACTGCGTAACTCGGGGGAGGCATGATCCGTCGAGGGTAAGGCTGACGAGGAGGACGACCGCAAAGGAGGAAAAAGGTAGGGAGAGGACAAAAGTCAGTCGCCAGCGCACGCTTATCAGCTCACCCCAACCGCCGTTCTCAACGTGAGCCTCGGACTCCTTCTCCTCCTCGTCGCCCTCGTCGCCCTCGTCGTCCTCGCCGACGTCCAACTCGCACTTTCTTCGCTATGGCAAAGCGCAAGCGGTCGGCCGTCGTCCCCGCTGTCGAGCAGAACAACGCCCTGCTGCCCCAGGTGTGTATCGCCGCCGTCGCTTCCTCGCATCGCATGCTCACTCCGCGCAGAAACGACACTATCGCCAACGCGCACACGCGAACCCCTTTTCCGACCACGCCCTCAGCTACCCCGCCTCCCCCCACGCCTTCAACTGGGCAGAGCTCTACCCCGCCTTTGCCCACTCCGGCAAGACCCCCGAGTTCGCAGACGTCGGCTGTGGCTTTGGCGGCCTCCTGATTACACTCGCCCCTCTATACCCGGACACCCTCATGCTTGGTCAGTCCTCTCGTCCGTCTATCACCCACCTATAACTCTCGCTCTCGCTTGATGTCACTCATCCTGATGCCAACAGGCATGGAGATTCGCGTCCAGGTCTCTCAGTACGTCCAGGATCGCATCACCGCCCTCCGTGCCACCACCAGCTCTTCTCCCGGGCCCTATCAGAACGTGTCCATCGTGCGCGCCAACTCCATGAAGTTTACCCCAAACTACTTCCCGAAGCACTCTCTGTCGGCCATGTTCTTCCTCTTTCCCGATCCCCACTTCAAGTCGCGCAAACACAAGGCACGCATCATCTCCCCCACCCTTCTCGCCGAGTACGCGTACGTGCTCAAGCCCGGCGGCATTGTCTACACCATCACCGACGTCCAAGACCTGCACGAGTGGATGCGAACCCACCTCGAGGCGTTCCCGCTGTTTGAATATGTAAGTGAAGAGGACCTCCGCCAGGAAGGCAAGGGGCCTATCCTCGACGCGGTCTATACCAGCACCGAAGAGGGCAAAAAGGTCGAACGGAACCAGGGCGACAAGTGGCTCGCCTGTTTCCGTCGAATCGAAGTGTCGAGGGATTAGGTCGCCGCCTGTAGCATTCACCGTCTGTTGTAGCCGTAGCCAGTTCTTACTAGGGGAATCAAAAATCCATTGGGTCTTCCATGACTACACCGCGCCCCGGCTGCTTCACACCCGTTTCCATTGCGTCCACCAGTCGCCGCGTGCGATCGCGTATGGCTCGCTTCATCTCCCTGTGCAGTGCCTGTCCCGCCTCCCCCGCGAGCTTGAAAATCTCGGCGAACCGGTCGACGTGCAGGCGCGTCTCGAGCGCGACGAGGGTCACCTTGCCCGTGCGCGGCATGATGGCGACCGTCATGTGGGGCAGGTCGTTTTCTTCGAGCATGGTGAGGTCGAGCAGCGGCGCGGTGGCGTGGGCACCGCCGCTGACGGCACAGACAAAGTCGGTCATGGGGATGCCGGCGGATATGAGGGCCAGGGTGGTCGCGTTGACACAGGCGTGGAGGAGCCCTCCGTCCTGCTGGAGCACCTGGACGTAGATGTCGATTTGCGAGCGCGGGTAGAGCGCGGTCTGCACGACGGGCTCAAAGGTCGATTTGATCGTCGCCGCGAGCTCCAGGATGCGTCTGAACGTCAAGGGGTGGTAGAGGGTTGAGCGCGTCGACACTCACCTATCCGCGCGTGCCCTTCGCCGCCGCTCTCCTGTGCTGAACGGCAGCACGTTCATCTCGACGTTGATGACCGCACGGTCGTGCATGGTCTGGGAGCGCATTTTGGCCTCTCTGGGGCCAAAGACGGTGACAAGAACCTCGGTCAGGCCGTGTCGGATGGTGCAGCAGCCGTCCGCGGTGCCTTGCTGGGAGAGGTCGATGGAGAGGTCGCGGAGCTCGTACTGGCGACGACCATCAGAGCGGTAGCCTCCGTCGTTGAGGATCTCGACTCGAGAGCTCTGGGGAGACAGTTAGCGGGGGTTATGTCGCGCGCACTGGCGACGCACCATGGCGGCAGGCAGAGAGGGACGCCACCGCAAAGTGGCTGCACCCGCGGCGGCGGCCATGGCCTCTATCGCTTCCTTGCCCGCAGTCGTCCTATCGCCCTCTCCCTCTGCACCACCATGGCTGCGGCCACGGACGTCCTCCCGGCGTCGCTGCTCGACACAGACCTCTACAAGGTGCGTGCAAGGTCAATCCCTGCGGCTCACACTCACGCGATAAGCACAGTTTACGATGCAGCAGGCCGTCCTGCGTCACTTTCCCGACGTGCAGGCCGTCTACCGCTTCACCCACCGCGACAAGGACGTCCCCTTCTCCCGCACCTGCGTCGACGCCTTCCGCAACGATGTCTCCAGTCCGTCTCCTTTCCTATCATCTCCCCGTCTCGTGACTTAGCCCCCACCAGAGTTCAGCGCTCTCCGTCTCACCGACGACGGGCGCGCCTGGCTCAAGTCCACCTGCCCCTACTTCCACGACGCCTACCTCGACTACCTCCACCAGTATCGATTCAAGCCCGAGCAAGTCTCCGTCAGCTTCATCCCCTCCGAGCACAATGCCGAACTCGGCGACCTCGAGATCGAGGCTACCGGCCCGTGGCTCGAGACCATCCTCTGGGAGGTCCCCCTCATGGCCTGTCTCAGCGAGCTCTACTTTCGGCTGGTAGACACCGACTGGAAATACGACGGACAGGAAGGTGTGCCGCTTTCTCCGTTCCTGTCGCGGTCACTTGACTCTCCGTCGATCCTTCAGAGCAAGCGTACGCGAAAGGCGAGGAGCTCATCAAGTCCGGCTGTGCTTTCAGCGAGTTTGGTACCCGCAGACGTCGCTCCTTTCACGCTCACGACATCGTCATTCGCGGTCTCGTGCGCGCCGCCAGGGACTTTCCCGGGCCCGGCAAGCTCACAGGGACAAGCAATGTAAGCACCGTAGACACTGACTCGCGCGGCGCGGTTGTTGATTGTTGCCAAGGTTCACCTCGCTCGTGTGCACGGGCTCGCGCCGGTCGGAACAATAGCCCAGTGCGTCTCTCAGACGGCCCGCGTACTGATAACTGATGTCACGCCGTTGCAGTGAATGGTTCATGGGGGTCAGTAGTGATGCGCATGTTCTCGTATCTGACTCATGGCCGAGTGCGCATCTCTAGGTCGGCGCGTTGAAGGGCTACGAACATGCAAACGCGACCGCGCTCGCCCTGTGGGAAGAGGTCTATCCCGATGCGCTGCAGCTGGCCCTGACGGATACCTTCTCCACGGAGGTCTTCTACAAGGTCCGTATGGCGAGTTGTCGACTGTCTCCCTTGATACATACATTTCTGCAGGACTTTGTAACGGATCCCGAGCGCGCGCGAAGATGGAAAGGCCTGCGCCAGGATTCCGGCGATCCTTTCATCTACGTGCCGCGAGCAAAGCAAGTCTACGAATCGCTCGGTATTGACCCTTGTGAGAAGACCATCATCTTCTCTGATGCTCTCAGTGTCGACAAGGCAAAGAAGCTCAAGGCACAGTGTGATGAAGTTGGGTTTATGGGTGAGTGTGCTCTCATCTTTGTGGCTCATCACTGAGACTCATGGGCTTTCTCAGCATCATTTGGCATTGGCACTTCTTTCACAAATGACTTTACAAAAGCATCTAGTGGAGGTAAGGAGAAGAGTAGAGCACTCAATATGGTCATCAAGCTTGCTGCTGTAAATGGAAAACCCTGTGTCAAGATCAGTGATGAACTAACCAAGGTACAGTCCCCTGTTTAAACATGACTTTATAACTCATGTTACACCAGAATACTGGGGACCCTGAAACTGTGAAATTGGTGAAGGAGATGTACAATCTACCAGTGTAGCCATAGTTATAGATGGAATAGAGACATGCTGCATCATATAGGCCTGTAAATGATCTAACTATATACTTCCTGCATTATATAGGCTTTCATCAGTGAAAAGTGAAATGCAATGTAACGCCATAGATTGCTCAGCTTTACATAGATTAGTATATCAATTAGATAGGGGTTAGGTGGTTTTTCAACAAACAACACGCTATGTTAGCTGAGTTACCGTGGTACCTGTTGAGGTATCTTCACCGCTCGGGACGACGGGCGGACTATGGGGAGTACCGCCTTGACCGTTTCGGCTTTTATGCCTCATCAGGTCCCTGGATGTTAGTCACTTACAACTAGTAATACACTGACGAATCGCCGTTCCAATCGGTCGATTTGTCAATCTGTCTTGCAAATGCGAGTAATGCCGTCCGATGCCGATCGGAGGTGCGCGCGTGCTGGTTCTTCCCCTGAGAATTTTCCCATGCAATCGCGGCTTCTGGCCGAGTTCACCGAAATCTAAAAACAGCGTGAGACAAAGTGCCTTATCTCTGTATACCTCGTGCTCAGTCGCTCCGAGGTTCCTGCGCTGTACCGGACCGTAGCAAGGATCGCTCCGGACTTTCGCCCTGTGACCTACGGGATTAGCCGCAAGACAGGTGACGCAATGACGCACCGCTACGTCAAGTGCACGTTGGCCGCCGAGTACTAGACGCGAGGTACTAAGCCGCAGAGGCGCCCCAGGTACTAAACGGGTACTGAGACCATTACTAAGCCCAGCTCGCGCCGGGGTGTTCACGATCGTTTCGCCGCGTTTCGCCGAAACACTCCCACGGGGGTTCGCCCGCGAAGTTCGCCAGCAGCCGAAGGCTGCGTCATACGAGTCAGCCCATTAATATTAGACTGAGTTCGCACCGTTAGTTCGGTTATGGGGGCTGCTAGGTTGACGTAGGTCGACCCACAGCCGCCCGACCTAACTATATGCTTCCTGCATTCCGGGGGCGGAATGCACTTGCCCGATTTGGCAGGTGCGAACAAGCGCCCTCAGCCACCCGCGTCGTGCTCGTCATTCCGCCCTCCCGGGGCAAAATCGGCCTGCACGCCGCCCCTCCTGGTGTTTTTTTCTACAACAAAAAATATATTTGGGTTCTACTGCTCGATCCGCATCAAAGCGCGCAAAAACGGAGGCAAACGGCCGCCTGGACGTTGTGCTACGGGGCCCGCAACATCGCGCCACCTCAGCCACAGCCCGGCGCTTACTGTCTGCGCGCAGTGCGGTCTGCCCTCCTGGGGTAAAATTGGCCTGCACGCCGCATCCCCTGGTGTTTTTTTCCAAAACAAAAAATATATTTGTACTCTACTACTTAATGCGCACCAACGCGCACAAAGACGGAGGCAAACGACCGCCTAGATGTCGTGCTATGGTGTTCGCAACATCGTGCCACCTCAGCCACAACACGGCGCTTACTGTCTGCGCGCGGTGTGGCCTGCCCTAGTAGTATAAGTTTTACGACCTAGGGCTAGGTCGTGACGAATTAGGAAGCCGCAGCGTCCTGCGGCTTCCATATATGGTAGACGCAGGTGATTATGTGAGGATGCAGCACCATATATGGTAGACGCAGGTGCTTATGTGAGGACGCAGGCCCAATAAGGAAACACGCAGCAGACTACTCTGACCTGTGAGCAGCACAGTAGCAGAATTTGTGAACTGAACTCACTTGGCTACTCTCAGGGCTGACCTCAGAGGTAGCAATGCAGCTGATCCTCCCAATTGATACTGCAAAGATTGGGGTGATATAGTCTTCTAGTTTGTTGCTGTGCATGACTAGCCTAGCCTCACCTCACTCACATAGAAGGGCATACACTGGCCATTGTCTCAGTTCTGCAATGTAGACAGTAACTGTATGCTGTACAAGACAATCTTACTACTATCAGAAACATCAGCAAAGTAGCTCCATAGCATTTCATGGACAAGGGCATTGTTTGCTCATATTTATAATGCATGTGATCCATATGGCTGCAGGTATATAAGCAGGCTGCAGCTGTGCATTTACCCTCTTTTGCTCTCCCCCCCCAATTGCTAGCAACAACTCCTGCTGTTACTCTGCAGTAAAAAAAAACCTACCATGTCAACTGCTTCTTCCAGCAAGTCTTTCAAGTGTGCCCTATGCAATGAGGCATTTGTGACAAGGGGACAGAGGAC
>JARAOQ010000059.1:0-81836 GCA_029783445.1 Fomitopsis palustris
GTCTCGTAGAGAATCTTGCTCTTCTGCTCGTTGTCCTGTTGGACGTCATGCGTTGCAGGTCGACGTAGTGGGGGAACTTGGCTTTTGCTTCCGTCTGAGGAGCCTGCGCGGACATAGGTGCTGACGTTCCAAATGGAGCTCATGTCTGCGCCTTCGAGCCACGCGTCCCAGTGAGCTCTCTTGGCAGTTTCGATTTGGTCTCCGTACCGGTTGCGTAGTTGTCGGTATTCGGCGTGGATGGGGTGGTCTGGGGTCTCGCGCATTCGGTAGGATTTACGTCCGGCTCGGTTGACGGCACGTCTCGCCGTGTCTAGCTCCTTAGAGTACCATCGCTTGACGAACGGCGGGGGTTTTGTCTCTGGGGTTTCCTCCCGGATCGTTGTTTGTAGAGCGTCCATGAGTTGTCCCAGTCGGGCGTCGAATGCATCTGTCGTGCTAATGGGGCGGGTTGGGTCGTTGAGGTCCTCCAGGTGTAGTGCAAGCGTTGTACGGAATGCGGCCCACTCTACGCGACGGAAGTTGCGGAATGTACGTGATGGGGCTCGCGCGGCTTCGGGTTGGAGGGTGGTTGTGACGGGAAGGTGATCGGTTCTGGGAGGTCGTAGTTGTGGGGCTACTTCGCATAGGGTGAGTCGGTGGGCAAGGTCCTCGGTGGCGAAGACGTTGTCCGGACGTGTGTAGTTCTTCGTGCGGTGGGCTTCTAGCGTTGGGAGTCCGGGAGGTAGGAGCATGTGCATGTCGAAGGTGCTCAGGAGCGTGATGAGGCGTTCAGCTTGGTCGAGGTTGGTTTCCGTGAAGAGGTGGTGGTTGCATTCGTCGTCCCATAGTGGGTGATGTCGGTTGAAGTCGCCGAGCCAGATCGCGTGCTGGTTGTGCTCTTCGCCGTTGGACTCTCCGCGTAGGACTGTACGTGTCGAACGTGCTAGGGTAGTTTGTACCGCGTCGCTGTCCTGAGGGTTGTACACATTGTAGATATGTATGTGCCCGGCGGACGTTCGGATCGTGACTGCAGTAATGTCCGGGGAGTCAACGACTATGGGAGTCCAGACATTAGTGGATTGGCGCGCATTCATAAGGATTATGGAACGGGTCGTAGCGTTATTATCTTTGTGGTTTGTAGGGTAGATTACTTTCCAGTTGGTCGAGGCTCGTGTATTCTTGAGGAAGTCGATGTGAGGTTCTTGGATTGCAACGATATCGAAGCCCGCTATGTCGTGTAAGAAGGCGGACTGTGCTGTGTTGGATTTGTTGACGTTCAACTGGCATATTCGGAGGAGGTTGGGGTCGTCCGTCATTAGGCATCCCCTAGTGCACGCCACAAGTCAGCATCAGCCACATCGTCATCGACGACGCTGTTGCGGGAGGCTCGCGAAGCGGATCATGAGTGAGGTCGGCGGGTCGTGAAGCCCCCATCACGCGTGAGGGTGGCTTGCCTTTGTTTCCCCCCGACCTTTACTGCGTGCAACTTCGGCGGTGCGTCTGGCTGGTCTGGTTGGGTTCCGTTTCCGACCGTGCTTTCGGCTTCGCGGGGTGTCGTTTGATGGGGTGGCGTCTCTCGGCGTTGCTCTGGCTGGGCCTTGCGTCCAGCTATCGTCCATCCTGCCTCGTGTCCTGCGATGTTTCGCATCCTGTCCGGATGCACCTTAGATGCGGCTTTTGCCCCCGTTTCTTCTTGGGTGAGTCGTGCACCCATGAATCGGCGCGCGAGGTGTTGCGGGAGCTCGCATATGGGCGTGTCGGAGATGTATTGTTCCTCCCAGGAAGTGGGGTCTTCGGGGATCGGGTAGCAGCGGTATTTCTCTAGCGGGTTAGCAAGTTGCAACCTTCGATTGAGCTCTGCGAAGACTGGGCACGTGCGGTCCCATGAGGCGTGCGTGGGGTCGTTACAGTTGATGCAGTAACGATCAAAAACCCCATCTGGATTGGCGCACGCTCCCGTAGTGTGGTCTGGCGATGCGCAAGTCCCACATGCCTCCTTCTCCTGGCAGTTCGCTGCCATGTGGCCTGGTTCGAGCCTCTGGCAGCGTAGGCATCGCCGTGCTTCTTTGAGCTGCCTCCACGTCTGGATCTTTTGGCCACGGAATGTTAACCCGTATAGTATGGCTCGGTTGGCTGCCTTTGCGGTGCTGAACTTAGCGATCGCAAAGGCAGTCTGTTGGCCGTCTCTACGTCTTTTCGGCGGCTTTATCCAGTGCATGACCACTAGGTCCCTTGTTTCCCATCCATTCTCGTTCTCAATCTGCCTGTATACCGCCTCGCTCGGGTCGAAGCCAATAGGCAAGTTCTTTAGCACTACTGGGTAGTGTCTCGCCTTAACTATTGCCTGCAACCCGAATTTGAGCTGGAACGTGCGCATGTTTGCGTCTCGTTTGAGCCACTGAGAGGCCTCTCCCGAATTGACCTCGTACAGGCATCCTCCGTGACGGAGCTTCCGCACTGACAGGAAGGTGATTGTGGGGGTGTTCATGTCCCCCGTCTCTTGTTTGACCATGCCTACTGCCTCGTTGGCTTTGGTAACGAGCTCGGCTTCGCTCATCTTTCCACTCGCCTCCTTATCCTTTTCGGTCAGGAAGTCTACCAGGACTTGGCGGTCCCGCAGTCCCTGTTTCACCATGTCCGCCGCATGCTGTTGCGGTACTACATGTTGGACGACAGTCGCGTATGTCGGCTGTCCTCCATCATGGGACCGTCCTGTGTTCTCTGCGTTCCCCGGGCCATGGGGTTGGGGGCGGTACTCTCCCATCTGCTCCGTCATGCGCCTCGCCTGGCGTATCATCTCCTCGACCTCGTCTCGTTCCTTTCCCCTCTCCTCCACTTCTTTGGATAGCTTTGCGTTCGACACAGATAGTTTACTCACCTCCTCGGTGAGCTTTCCTAGAGCACCTTCGAGCCTGGTGCGTGCGGCCTGTTGCTCGTCCGCGAGTTCTTGGATCATTTCGCGGTCGGCAACTAGCTCGCCTAGGGTCTCTCCGAGCTTGTGGTGTACGTCGGCGACTACTACTTGCCGCTCTAGGGCTTTGGCGTATGTTGCCAGGGCGCAAAGTAGTTCTCGTACGTTCGCCTGCTTGCATTCTTCCGCTACGAACAGTATGCCGCTTATCAGCGCGTAGACACTTGGGTTGTCTTCGTCGGGGATGATGGTCTTGGAGCGGAGTATCGCTCTCGCTTTCTCGTAGGTGTCTGTGCGGGCTCTAGTGTCTTTCATTTGCTCGGGCGTAGCTTCTGGGACTCTGCTGAGTCCTAGCCTGCTGCTCGGGCGTGTGCCGGCGTCTATTGTCGATGGCGCTGGCGATCCTCTGGTCGCTCGCTGCGATGTCTGTGCTCTTTTGGGGGGTACAGACATACTCTAAGGTTGTGATAGTGCTTTTGTCTAGTCTAGGAGGTCTCTCTCGACCTCGTATGATAGTCCTCACGTCCTTGTTCCTCACCCTTGGGAGGTTTGGGATCGTGGGAAATTTGCCGCCAGTTGTGGTAGGAAGCAAAGAAGGGTCCCCTACCAAGAAGTTGACTCACCAAGCTGTGCTCCAAATCTTCAAGAAAGCTCTTGATCGCAACGACTGGCCATCCGACGATAAGGCGCTGCCTTACAGATCGAAAAAGGCTATCGCTACGCGGCCACCGCATCATGCACGCCCGAACGTTGACGTCGCGAGCCGCCGTGTCGAGTCCTTCGAGCCTGCAAGTCGCATGCCAAGCGATAGCGCGGGTGCTTCCAGGGACCTGCCTGCGTATCTGCCCGAGACGAGTCTGTCTGACCAACGAAGAATCGTTAGCGATAGCGCCCTGACCGCTCTTCAAGCACGGCTTCCTCGGGTACATGCGGATACGATCATCGGTGCTTTGTCAACGGGGTCTACAGATGACTCAACGGACGCCCCCGTACACCTCCCTGTGGTCGACGACCCACAAGTCTTGCGTGCGGCCTTACAATACGGCCATGGAGTGTCAGACAGCGCTGCTCCACGGTTCAGGCCCTCGTTCTTTCCGCCGGACCCTGACTCACCCAGCCCACTTCCCCGCGCGTACTCGATGAGCTCATTCGGCGACGTTCTCCATACTCAACGCCGAGGGCAGTCGCGATCCCCAGAGTTGTGGCCGGACGTGCAGTCAGAGCAAGAAGCTCTCAGCAAGCGTCTGTCCGAAGCTGCGAGTGCGCCGCCTGGCAGCAGGGCAAGCTCACCAGAGTCTCGCTCCTCTGCAGTCCTAGGCAGGGAAGATAGCTCGGGCGCATGGTCTCAGCCTGCAGATTTGGAGCAGCCTGGTCGCAAGAGGTCGCGCTCACCGAAGGAGCGGGATGAAAGCGAGGTGGAGGCGGGACCATCAAAGCGGTCGAGAGCTCGTGACCTGCAATCGTCTCGGTCGTCCGTCGTCGACGCAGCTCTCGAGAGAACGGACAGGGGGTTCATCAGAGAAGATCACTCTGCTGGTGGCGACGCAAGGCCGATCGTGAAGAGAAGGTCAGAGCGTCTTCGCCGCCGCTAAGTATGCCTTATGCGTGTTGCGATGCGGTTTGGTGCATAGGGCTACGGTACTCAATCCTGCAGGACGTAATACGGCGTTTACGAAGGCGGGACTTACTCTCAATTAAGTTATACTTTAACACTCTGCTGTACTGGTAGTACTGGAGACTTGAGAATGAACGAGCGCGATTGCATGGGGTCCTTGCGTGTAAGGGACGGTATATATGGAGCTGTATACGCGCAAATTACTCCAGTGGCTCAACTCGGAGCATGCGAGCCTCGGGAATAAGTACATTGAATCATGATCCTGGGCTTGTGGCATACCTCAGGCTCTTACCGGCGGCTGCTACGCAAGGTGTGTGTGGCTGCGAGCGTGACTCAGTTGATAGACGAAGCAGGTTCTAGACATGCCTTAGAGTATTGTCATATGCTTTGATGCAATCTCTCAAAGTGATGGCTGCTGCTGCCTGCCAGTGTCTACTTGACTCCGAGTCGGAACTTCGTCCTGTGACCCTTGTCCCCGCAGCCGCATGAATCATAGTGCATGCATAGGATAATACAGGTGCTGCGATATTTTTGTTCGACGTTGAAAATTCTGACCTCCGATGAACTGAGAGATAGAACAAGGTCGCGAAGACACCACCTACCAAATCCGGACAGACAATGCGCTGATGGACGGGCCGATTTGGTTCCGCCAATGTTTTAATCTCCGCTTGACCCACGCGCGCGCATGTGGCGTAGCTGTCTCCCTCAGTCTTCCTCTTCCGCTGGCCTCACTCACAAGTGCTAAGACGCGCTTTCGGTCTTGAACGTCGAGAAAACGACACTGAGAACTGATTGACGCGCTTTGGCACGGCTTAAGCTACATAACAGCACCAACGGCTGCTCTCGAATTGTAGGTTGAATATACCTGTCTAATCAAGCGAGAAGCACAGACTGACTCATGAGTGGCACATCAGATTCATATTTGTGGTGCTTAGCTCGCCGAGCGAGATCCATATCTATTGCGGCTTCTATTTTGTCGGGGATCGAGAACACAGAACTCCGACATGCCACACCAGTTCAAGCGGTCGAGGGCCTCGAGGCTGCGCGTCCTCTCTCACGACTCACTCTTTGTTCGCGCAACTGACGCACATCATTCACGATACGACTGTCCTCGCCTACTACCAGCCATGGCTACTGCGACTGCGACTCCACGGATGGCGAAACAACGTGTTTACCACTTCTCGACGCCGCGGCAAGACTGCAACGAGGACATGTTGGCTTGGAAGGATGAGATTGACGGCAGGATTGTGTCTATCAACGCATCGCTAGACGACTTCCTCCACTTCTACGTGCCTGGCAGCTCGGACCCCCCTCCTATGCAGGCCATTCGGCCCTTCAGAGTTCCTTCCGGTCAACGCGAACCATATATGTATGGGCCACTTGTGAGTAAAGATTGCCCTTAGCTATTGATTGGTTGACACGATGACGTCTTTAGTGCGACGGCCTGACAACGCTCGTTGCTGACTTCCCCCCCGAGAAACGACCCTGCTTCCACAACAATGCACATGAACCTATCAAATTCTCGTTCGATAAGCACGCGCACGAGTTTCACAAGACGAAGCCCGATATCGTTGCCTCGCTCCCAGGACAGGTGTTTCATGGCTCATTTCCTGATCGATGGCGCAACATCTCTACGGTGTTCGAGGCGAAAAGCTCTGATAAAGGTGATCCCATGTTGTACCAGTCCGCCGAGAACGACAGAACCCTGGTGCAGTTGGCGAAGAGCGCCCGAAACATCCTCATCACTCAAAGCAGACTTTTCGTCTTCGTTGTCGGCATATACGGGCATATGGCGAGGATCTATCGTTTCGACCACGCGGGTGCGGTCTGCTCGAAGGAGTTCAAGTACCAGAGGGACCCTCGTCCTCTGCGCCGTTTCCTATGGCGCCTCGCACATCCCATTCACGAAGGCTGCGACATTGTTGGAGCTGATCCGTCAGTGCGACTTTCTACCCCGGTCGATCGAGAGGATATCGAAGCGAAGCTGCGTACGGCGGGCGTGGAGCATAACGACAAAACGTGGAAGAGTTGTCGTTGGGTGACAGTAAAGGGAGCCAACGAAGAAGGGGACGTGAAGTATCTTCTCTACGAGCCACTCTTTCTCAACCCAGGGCTCTTTTCACGCGCCACAAGTGTCTGGGCTGGACTGGAGGTAGACGATGAAGGCTCTCCGACTTGTGTACCCCCGCGTAAGGGGTGTGAGGACGGTCGACCGACTGGGACGCGGGTCATCGTCAAGGACGCGTGGCAACAACTGGCACGGCGACCGGAGACGGAGCATTACGATCAGATCTATGCGGCTATCAGTCTGCGGATATTACAGAGTGCGGGTGCAGCGGATGCACGAGACGACAAAGCGGAGGATGTAGCCGTAGCAGCGGCGTGGAATGACGCGTGGACGGGATTAGCGGAATTTGTCGCCGGGGAAGATCTTGGTGCAGGGGAGCTGAGACAGGATGTGGAGCATCGGGTCGGGCACCAGACATCTACGGCGGTGTACCAGCATCCGACCATCCACCAGCTACTCGAGCGTACACACACGCGTACGGTGTCCAAGACAATTGGTACCCCCATTTCGGACTTCAGGTGCACTAGAGAAATGGCACAGGCGCTGATGGATGCGATTCAAGGTACGCGCTTTCGTTGTTTCATTAGCCCGTACAGATTGGAGAGCTGACTATTATACTGCTAGGTCACCGTACCGCTTTCGAGGCCGGAATTGAGCACCGCGACATCAGCGAGGGAAACGTCATGATTGCCAACGGCCGCGGTTTCCTTCATGACTTCGACTACGCCTTCAACTGGAAGGCGTTTTTGTACGTCCGTGGATTTGAAGAAACCATCGAGAGCTGGGAAGAGTACGTACGGACGAAGGTAACGGGTATCCGCAGGCAGGACGCGGGCACGGATGAGCAGCTCCCGGTGGTAGCAAACGAGTCCACACTCGTTGGGAGTCCAAACGAGGGTCACTCATGTGAAGAGTGGTTCATGCCACCGCCTCCTGTGATCAACAAGGCCGGCGAGAAGGAATATTACGTTGACGGCATCATAGCGGAACGCATCGCCGGCGGTAAGGGGCGACGAAAGGAGTACCTTGTACGGTGGAAAGGATATCCAGTGCCGTCATGGCAGCCAGCAGCCAACCTACGCGACTGTGAACCTTTCCTGCAGTGGAAGGCCCGAACGGCGGAGGAGCGCGCCGACTTATCCAAGAAATATGTCGCCGATGCTCCCGCACTTGCCATGGAGGAGGAGCACGCGGAAGCAATCCAGGCGGACGATGGTGCTGCTACCTTACGCGATCGGCGAGGACGGTCGGAATGTAAAGAGAGAACGGTGAGTAGGCGGTAGCATAGCTTCCGGGTTCCATCGTTGCCTGACTCGACTTTCGTAGGGGACATTTTATTTCATGGCGATTGAAATCCTCAAGAAGAACAACATCATTCACGAGGTTCACCATGACCTAGAATCGTTCTACTGGGTCCTCGTATGGCTTGTTCTGCGGCACACCAAGTTCACGCACCCTATGGGACACAATGCATTGCAGACCATCTTTGGAGGGGACCGTCCATCCTCTGGCCTTCTAAAAGGAGGCTGGATCACTGATCAGGACGAACTCACGGTCGATGGCAATGAGCCCTTGAACATCCTCCTTCAGAAATTCCGACGGCTGTGTATGTTGAACTATGCCCGGATAGAACGCATGACCTATGACAACGTTGTCGAGATTTTTAAGGAAGTCCTCGGTCGGGATGATTGGCCGTCTAACGACAAAGCATTGCCCTACAGGCCAACCAGCGCCCCGCAGGCTGGCGCCTCGCAGTACCCGCATCAAGCACGCCCCGAAGCTAGCATCGAGAGCGCCCGCATCGACTTTCTCCAGCGTGCCAGTCGAGAGCACAGCGGTAGCGCGGAGGTTTCGTCCAGGCAGCATCTTTCCTACGAGCCTATTGCACGCATGTCTGTCCAGCGCGGAGTTCACAGCGAGAGCGCTCTCATGGCTCTCCAGTCAAGACTTCCCCTGGCATACGCGGGTACCATCAAAAACGTTTTGTCCAAGAAGTCCATCGATGATTCGACCAACAGGACCCAGGTCTCACCTGTGATGCTGCACAATCGTGGGGTGTCAGACAGTGCTTCGCTACTGCTCCAGTCCTCATTCTTCTCCGACCCGGAATCGCCTAGTCCTCTCCCTCGAGTTGCTGGGATGAAACCGAACAGAGATACCTTCCTTCGACAGTCTCGCGCTCGAGAACGGTCGGTGACCCCTAACTCATGGGACGACGTGGAGCCCCACCGTAATGTGTTCAAGCGTCTCTCCGAAGTCGATAGTAGACCGGCTAGCAGCAGGGCTGGTTCACCACCATCTCATCTATCGACACCTCCAAGGGGAGGTAGTTCGGATAGAGGGTCTCGAGGTGTGGATCCAGCACACTCTGTGCGCAAACGATCGCGATCACTGGCGGAGCAAGACGAAAGCGAAGCGGGAGCAGGGCCATCGAAGCGTTCGCGAACTCGCAGCTACCAATCGTTCCGAGTGTCTACTTCAGTCCATGCAACCCCCGAAGAGTCGAAGGATACGACCGCTCATGATGACGGATCTGCCAACAGCAGCAGCAGCAGCAGCAGCAGCGCAGCATTTGTGAAGAGGCCTGAGGGTTTGCGGCGTCGCTAGGTATTGACTGCCGTTCTTTTTCCCATGGCTTCGACTTCGAGTAGGCTCGAAACTTTCCAGTGATTCTGTGCGCTGGCAAATCCATTGCACGTTTAATCAACAAGTCCGACGCCCCTCGCATGTACTACCACTCTGCATGCTGAGATCAGCACAACGTCCCCTGTTTCACCCTACCACTTCTTTCTACGTGCATTACCTCCACCGCTGCTTCGAGTTCGGGCTTGGAACTGGTGGCCGCTCGAGTGCATTGGAAGTGTGTACGGTCACGGTCTGAAGAAGGTATTTACAATGTGACACTGGGTGAACTCCGACGGTTTCGATACGCTCTTCGTGAGCTCTACAGGCGCAAGATACTGCTTCCAGCAGATGCGTCGCACTTGATACCGTATGTACAGTACAATACACCTACGTCATTGTATAGTACGACGACTAATTCGCCCCAGTCTGCCACTCATGGAACATTTAGCGGCGTGATTACAGCCCGTTGCAGATTTCTGCAATCAATCACAAACACCCAGTATTCGGATAACACCAATGGGGAGCACGAGCGTAGATCTCAACGATCGTAAGCTATGACTATTGTCCGGGTCTGCGGCTTGTGGTCCTCTGTCTCAGGCGGTTTATGGAGCCACCTTTGTCGCTGAGAACGTTCAGAGGTGGAGATCAGCGGCGCCCTCTCGGCAATCGCTCTCCCACATATGAGAGAGTAACATCGACGCAGTCGGCTCTCTCTCTCTCTCTCTCTCTCTCTCTCTCTCTCTCTCTCTCTCTCTCTCTCTCTTCATGCTCTTCCCGCTGCGTTTCTGGTCGATAATTTACCGTATGACTACCTAATCAAAGGCCGACGTAGACATCGTAGTGGGCACGGAAGGCCCCCGGAAAGGTCCTGACCAACCACTGGAACCCGACGATGTGATGTTCGCGACGCATCATCGCAATTCTGACTTCGATATTGCGTCTCTGATACGTGACTCCAGAAGAACGGCGCACTTCTTTCGCTGGCACGCATATGTGCAAAGCAACCACTCCAAAGTAGTCGCCCAGACGGTGTTCTTCGTGCTGTGACGAACGAGACTGGTCACCTCGCCTGAATACAGATCCTACTGGGATTTGCTCTTTTGACGTCTCAGAAATCCCCGGCGACACAGCGCAGCTCCTTGAATGTGAGTCTGTGCAGCGCGAATCGCCACTGACTGCGGCAGGCATTACTCAAGAGCTTGCACAGAGCAAGTCGCTCACGATCAAGATTCCCGGCATCATCGCCAAAGCTTCAAAGCGCGGTCTGTGTACAGTCTATCGCCGCCAAGTTATATCCATCGACAACAAGGCAGTAACGTCCCCACCTTTGTACCTCAAACTCTTTGACGACCGATTCATTCCAACGCAACCCCCGGATGACGGTACAACCAATGCCCAAGATACGGAAAACGATCTGCGCTAGTTTGGTGGGCTCGCTATAGCCGAAGGGTATCTTAATGAAGTCACCGTTCACGAGAAGTTGTGTCCCGTGCAAGGTAGTATCGTACCGAGGTTCTACGGGATAGATATATCAGATAAGTTCCAATCTCGGTGGTGCGCTGCATCATCTCACTTCAAGCTTAAGTTTACGTTACCCGACGGGCTTGTGCTATCCGGTCTTTCAACGGAGTATATCAATCGATGGCGGCTCGACTCACAGAGCATGTGCTAACTGGGTGGTGCAAAACAGCATATCAGCGCGGTGCGTCCCTCGGTGAGCCGTAGAATCCTTCGGATCTCAAGCTCGAGGCATGAAACTGTCCTAGATACGCAGCTGCCGCTATGCGGTTTGAACACTAGACATCGCGGATATTGGCCAACGGGATTGGCATGTAGGCCAGATTATCATCACCACGAGCCCGCGCGCGGAGGTCGGCCACGCCGTCTTCATCGGTTCGCGGTGGTGACGCAGACGTGGGAGCCGGACGAGGTGATTTTTCCGACAACTACATCGCCGTCCTGTGGATCTTCCTGGGTAGGGAGAACGCTGTCAGGATCAACCCCAACCTCGTATGAAAGCACTTTGGCAAGCCAGATGTATGAGAGCTAAACACGACTATCAGACCTACGCCTAACAAAGACACGAGATGCATTGCGCCTGAGGACGTGTTGCCGTTCATCCATCGCACTTGCTTGACATTCACCGCACAGACGCTCGTTCTTGAAGCGCGCGATCGCATGCGACTGCTCGTTCCTTGGGCCCGAGTGATCTGCTCCTGGCTGTATGGAATAGATGGAGATCATACGATACCTTAGTCTGCATACTCTTTGAGTGTTTACATGGACGTCTTGTCTAGCAGTGAGAACTGAACCGAGGTTAGTCGAATATCCTTCGACATTGGCCAGCCAGAATGCATCCAATAGCAGATTGATCTCGTTTCTGAGTTCCAGTTGTCTGGTAGAGCAGTTTGATGTTGCGTTTGCGCGGTGTCTCCAAACGGACAGCTGCCCCCGGAAAGGGGCTCGATGACGACTCGCCAGCAAGTCAAAGACGAATTTTTTTGAAACGAACCTGGCGCGCCCCAGGAAGATGGGGAGCAATCTACATCTGGGGCTTGTAATGATGGAGCATTGAACAACAAAGGCTGTAGGGTATAAGTCAACAGTGGGAGTAAGCAACAGGGCTCTTGAAGTTGTTGCAGCAGTCGCGTACTTACTAGCCCGCGCCTAAGTTCAGACTCGACCGGTCACACGTGTCGACCTGCACATCGATATGATCGACTTCCGCATTATAGTCGATCTGTCTCGTCCTGCCTGCGGTCCGCTACGTACTCAAGCACATCTCTGCGCATGCTGAACAGGACTGGGATCTTGCAACGCAACCATTGCTGAGGAGCCCGAGGGCCACGATCGCGCGCCAAATGTAACGACGAGATCACCGACAGAGTGTCCGGTGTGGCAACGCAACTCTTGTTGCATGCAATGGTCAGCTCAAATGCTGAGCACTCGCGCTATGGCTCTCAGATCGCCCTATCATTTCTTTCTCCAAGCCGTTCCCCCGCCACGTCCATGGACAATGGCCAAATCAGCCATGCCACGTACTAGTGGGAAACCAAGGCACAAAATGCAGCTCAAGCCGAACTCAAAGTGGAAGCCATCCGAGCTTGAGTGGAAGGATACTCCTCGCTTCCTCATGCAATTCGAGGAGAGACTTCGTGCACTCTATCGGCGAAAGATATTGCTCCCTGCAGACGAATCGAACATGACGTCGTGAGTATCTCTGGTGATGTTCCTGCCTAGGCCGAATGACGTAGTGCGTAGTTTGAAGCCCAAAGAGTATCTATCGGCACTCTTGCAGCCAGTTTCGGATCTCTGTAATCAACTACACTCGCCCCGTGTGCTGAAGACGCCCATGAAAAGCGTCAGCACTGAACTGTGCGACGGCAAGTAATAACATTGTCCTTCATGTGATGCATATTAACGTCAAACATCACATCATAACAGCTGTGTATGGGGCCACCTTTGTCGCCGAGGATTTGGATCAACGGAGGTCGAGCGTACCATTCATTCTTGCGTTGGTGTGTAGGCTGCGGTTCTGTTTTGGCCCCGCTCACTAATCTTGCCTATGACTAGCCTGACGACCTGTTTGACCATCATGGAGCAGTCTCCTTAGTTGCTCAGGAGGCACTCTCCAGAGCAATAGAGCACAGGCCCGATGTTCTGTCAATTATTGCGACAGATTTCAAGGACATTGCTGGCTTTTCCCCTTCGACGTCTGAACATCCTCCTTGGTACGAAAAAGTGTCGTCGTCGCAACCCGCGTTGGCTCTGCGCATTGTCTCCGCCGCATATCTGATCCAACAACTCCCATTTGACTTCCTCATCAAACCCGAAATCGACCTTGAGATTGACACGGAGCTCATCCTTCCCGAGGGACCGCCGCAAGACCCGAATCAGCCACTACTGCCTGACGAAGTCGTCTTCGCGACACACCACAAAAACTCCGATTTCGACGTGGCCACCTTGATACGCGATCCCCGGAGAGCCTCGCAGTTCTTCCGCTGGCACACGCAGGTGAACGCCCGATACTCGAAGCTTGTCGCCCACCCGAATGATGTGCTATCTGCCGAGACAAATGAGGTTGGGCATGCAAGCCCCACCATGAATATGCGGCCCGTCTGTCCGTTCGACGTCTCAGAGATCCCCGCAGACACCTTGGAGAATATCAAGTCGATGCAGCGCGACTCGCCCCTCGCTGCTTTTGGGCTCGCAGACAAACTGTCACGTAGCAAGACTTTCACCGTCTGTATTCTTGACGTCGTTGCTGAAGGCTCGAAGCACGGGATCTGCACCGTCTATCGCTGCCAGCTAACGGTCATCGATGGCGAACCAGTGTCGTCGCCACCCCTCTGCCTGAAACTATTCGATGACCGGTTCTTCCCCTTGGCTGAGCCGTCAGAGGGACCAGACAGCCCGGGTGCAGAAGGTGATCTCCGATGGTTTGACACACTGATCCTTGCCGAGGGTTATGCGGCGAGCGAGGCTCTCAACTACGAGAAACTACGCCCTGTGCAAGGAAGCTTCATTCCACGGTTCTATGGGGTGCATCAAGTAAGCTCTGCCCCTCACAGCGAGGCTAACGACTGTGCTGACACCCAATACTAGTTCACGCTCCCTGATGGAACTGTCTTGTGTGGACTGTTGATGGAGTACATTGATGGATGGAAGCTCGACTCGAATGAAACTCGTAACATGGACACTGAGCGGCAAATCAGTGTGGTACGTGCCCTACTGTTCCTACTGCTACAACAAGCTCTCGACTGACTGTAACTCTAGATACGAAGCTGTCGTCACGCAGTCCGGACTCTGGACATTGCCGACGTGAGCCAGCGCGACTGGCACCCCGGTCAGATTATCCTCACGAGGAACCCGCGCACTCAAGTTGACCACGCTGTGTTTATCGACTTCGCGATGGTGACTCAGACGTGGGAACCAGACGAGGTGAACTTCTTGAACAACTATACGAATGTCTTGCGGATCCTGTTGGGTGGAGAGGGTGAGGTAGGCATCGATCAGGGGCTCGTGTGGCAGTACTATGAGAAGCCGGATGCCTGGCACCTTGGCACACTTGTGTCTCCAACTCCTAGCGGAGAGGTCAGGGCCGTTTCTGCCGACCCGATGTTCCCGTTCATCACATGCAATTGACCGCTCTGCACCATACATCGTCTTCCTGCTGTTCAGATTCTGACATTATGAATTGTATAGATGCATTGTCCTAGTAAGCAATCCATCATAACCTCACTCTTCAGGATTTCTCGTAAGGAACGAGCCCGTATCCCGTACAGGCTTGAGGTATAGTGCAGTGACTTGACCGAATCGCTTGTTTGTCATCCGAGACTCATTCTATGTTATGACGGTACGTATGTGACTGAACAGGCAGCTCGGAGCCACATAAGTACTATTTGCTTACCCTATGATGAAATCCTCTGCATTGAAATGCCGCAATAAACGAGCTCAAAGGTACTCAGACGCGGCGCCTCTGTCGACGTGTAGTAGTTTTTTGAAGTCATGGGGAGGCTACAGTACTAAGACCCTAGTAGGGTCTATAGTCACTGGTAGTGATCGTGTTCGCGTCGGCGAGTCGTACGCGGTCGCTGGACTTGATACGTACGGTACAGTGCAAGTGTATACGGTTACTGTCCTAATAGTGCATCATGCACTTCCTGTGTCGTCACAGTGAGACAGTGACCGCCGATATTGCACGTTCAAGTCGTGTCGTTCCCATGCCAATACTGGCAATACTACTTACACTAGTATCCTTCGACAATCCTCCGAGCATCCTGAAGCATCATGGGGCTTGAACAGGCTCGCAACTACGCACACGCTTATGGATAAGCAGTGATTTCAAACAATGTATTAAATCAGTAGTCTACCAGTGTCTCTTGGTGCTCTCTCCAAGACTTGGCGGTGCTAGTAGTACTATCTCCATGCCCAGGGGAGACCAATAATGCCGCCTCCAGTATATGCGTGCATAGTTTGTTAACTGTTGTTTCCCTGCTCTTTACAGTACTATCTTTCCTGCAGATGCCAGGGGAGGATGCTATGTCGTCATGTAGAGTCTTGGGGCGAGTCGCCACCCAACAAAATATCAACTTGTAATTCCTGATATGCTACCCATCATGGTACTACATACAGAAGTATATACTGGGCACTGTACTACATGTTACTTGAACAAGTTCGGTGACAAGACATAAGTGTCCTTGCATTCAATCAGGCTAGCTGAGGCGGCGCAGATTCGGCGCTGTCTGAGGTAATAACAATAATAATAACCAAATGTCAGTTTAATGCCATACAAACCATCTCAGGCCCAATCAGACGACGCGCCAGCCCAACACATAACACGTTTGCGACGTGCAACTATGTCCGGACGGTTCGTGCGGAGGCGGAGAGGCACACCATCCGTGAACTGGAAGGTCGTAGCGCAGAGACCAGCTTCGTCGACCATGTTTCCTTCATCTGCTGTTCCGTGTGTCGCATCTTCCGTCGCATTCGGCTGTGGATAGCCGTCAGTTAGTACGGGTGACGCATCGTCGTGTGCCGGTGGTAGCTGCGCAGAACTCTGCACAGAATGAGCAGACAGTGGGTCACTGTATGCAGCGATTAGATATTGGGCAAAAGCATCCAACAGAAATCTCTCACATGACAAGGCTTGTAGTAGCAACACCATGCTCTCTACAAGAGTATGGTCTCATCTCGACTGCATCGGTTTCCGCATCGCTGTCATGGCTTTTGCGTGAGAAAGACGTGGTCATGAACATGAAGATGACTCACGTCTTGTTGCCAACAGGCTCTGAGACTAGTGAGCCCAACCCACTAGATGGGCCTTCGGAGGAGGAAACAGCAACAGCCGACGGGGTAAGCAACTGCGATGCCTCCGGCGTACCCAAGGGGTCGGAGATCGCCCCCGGCGGTACGCACATAAAATCAGAGGCATCCTCATTGGCACCCGTGCGGCTTCCGGATGCAGGAGAGCAACCTGAGTCTGGAGGAACAGAGGTGCTGACCTGTGCCTGAGTAAAGCAAGAGCAGGTGTTAATGCCGCACTGCATCCTGTGAGACTGTCTAGGGTACGGCGAGCACGCACAAAAAGCTCTTGTAAAATCGTACGGAGCCGTTGTAGTTCACCAATGGTCTTCTCTATCTTGAAGGAGAAGTCGGTATATGCCCACATTCGTATGTGACAGGTGGTCTTCTTCCCATTCCACTCCTCGCTGAGATCATTGAAACAAGCTGCCAAGCTGCAACAAGTATGCACAATTCGAGCGGATGACATTATTCATTTCGTAGAAGCTTACCGCTGTTGCTCGACAATGTTCATGCGTATGCGATCGGTGATTGATGGGTTGCACATTCGTCCTTCTTCCAATACTTGGAGAACCTGACTTGACTCCAGTATCTTGTCCAGCAGTGCTTGGCCTTCGCGTAACGCTGTTTCTGGCCACCTCCGAAAGCAAAGTACGACGCTAGCTATGGCGGGACATATGACAGATAAGATGGTAAAGATGCCAATAGCGATATCAAATCGCTCGACCGCGCTGGCCATTTCTCCACGTATCGGCGAGGGGGCGTGAAAGTCGAGTGAAGGCACTTGAGGATTGGTGGCGCCGTTCCGATATAATCTGAGAGTATTGACTGGGGCGAGTTGTGGGGAGATGCGTCGTAGTACTTCCTATATTTGAAAGAACGTCTATTAGCATCGTGAACATCGATGCCTGTTACAAGAGCAATACACCACGAGGATGCTTCCTGGCTGTCACGCACGTGGAAGGTCACTGTGCACGCGCCGTCCACGCAAGGTCCATGCGCCGTAAAGCTATCGACCGACTCAACGTCTGGACGTGCATCAGGCCTCCGACGCTGACTCTTGGCCGGGCGGAATGACTCGGCCGCTCGGGTGATAGCTGTCCGAACAAGACTCAGGTCTCCTTAGCAAAGAATCCTGGTAAAGTTGGCTGGTATGCCAGTGATTCGACGGTTGAGAGAAAGCAGCCATGGGAGGTTGGCTGGGGCAGGGGCCAGTCTGTCTTGCACAACACCACACGCCTTACGAGCGTGGAAAGCGTACAAACGTGCGCAATGAGGGTAGTTTGCGACGAGATGCCATGCGGGATTAGCCTTGAAGTGCTGGTATCGTGCACGGCGCCAATGCATAGCGAACGAAATCACGAGCATTGACCGGGACCACCACGAACAAGATGCGTGGCTCTCATAACGAAACACAGGGCATGCTGCGTGTGCATTACTGCGCATGTCAAAAGCGCAAAGGCGGGTGGGAGGAGGACATGGAACATCATGGCCCCTACCCAAGTCGCCGCGAGGTATGGTGCTGGGACCATGCCAATAAAGTAGATTGCGTGACTAGGGTCTACACGAGTCTCCTTGCGATCCGAGAGACAGAGACAAAGTGCGGCTTTCTCAATACTGGCAATACATCCTAGATTTGGTTGAGCGTCAATCGAGCCTACCCCACGAGTATCGCAACGCACTAAGGTCTTTCGAGGTCTGCCATTCTCGAGGGTTGTCATCACAGCGAGCACCATCGTTCGAGCATGAAGGAAGGACACCACTCCCAGATATAAGGGGAGCACAGTCGTAGAGTCACAGCGACCACTGCTCGTCCTTCCATCAGATGTCTTATACTGGCTGTCGCCCAAAATCGCTCACAGGTGGAGGTGGACTCTACCGCACCAATCACACGCATGATGAGGTTATTCATATTTGCAGGGCAGACAGCGGCCAGTGGGCAGCAGAGGACGACGATCATCGAGTGCCACACCTCTTTGGTGTCTACAACAGCACCTCCGCAATGCGTTTGGAACCACGCATATCAAAGCGCTGTGGCGCTACATGTTGCGGATGTGAGCTCGTGCATGAGAGCGCCAAGATCCGTCCATGACTTCGAAGCATTGCCGCGCGACCATCCTTCAAGCTGCAGAGTGCGGTAAACATTGACAGGCTTGCCCCATTCACGCAGCTACGATTCTGACCTAAAATAATGGTGCGCGGGATGGAGCGACGACTGCAGAGTACCAATGGTGAACACTTTCAGGAGCCAGACAGCCATGCAGACAAGCCAAGAGACGACATCATCACCTCATCGCTCCCTTGAGATTTCAGCGAGGCGCAGTGATATCATCTGCTTTTGTGATGGGCTTATACCACACCACGGGCTCTGCAGGATCCGGCACACTCGTGGCCGTCGAACGGGCGTACACGACAAGGTGACACGCTCCATGCATGTACCTCCGAGTTGGGCATGGCATCGCGCCAGGCTTGCTAGTGAGCACGAAGCTCCACCACGGTGTTCCCTCAACTACTTACCGTCAGCACAGAAAGTCACCAAACGCCAACGCACACCTGCAGCGCGCAGCTCGCTCCTCGAAGCAACATTAAGTGTGATACATACGATATACTTCAGTCCACGCACCACGACACGGGAGACACAGACGAACGCAGTCACATCCCCGTCCACGGCTGCCCCGTAAAGCCCATCGACTGCTGCTGCTGTTGCTGCTGAGCCTGCCAATGATTAAACGGGTTCCCCGCGCCGTACATCGTCTGCTGCGGCTGCGGCTGGGGGACCTGCTGCTGGCCAAACGTCGACGGCGCGAACTGTGTCTGCTGCAGTTGCCCTTGCTGCACCTGAAAGAATGGATTCACGCCCGGGTTGGTCTGCATCGGAGTCTGCACGAGCGGTTGTTGCGAGAAAAGTGGCGAGGGCTGCGGCTGTGGCGAAGGTTGAGGTTGCAGCGGACTTGGCTGCATGAACGGCGACGACTGAGGCTGGAAGGCATTCGTTGGCTGACCTGCAAATGCCACGCTGCCCATCGGGCTCGCTGACAAGCCTGCGTACGGGTTCGTGCTCGTCGCGGACAGCCCGAGCCCGAGGCTTTGCTGCTGCTGGAAGGGCGCTGTAACAGAGGCTTGTGTCTGGAATGGTGACGCAGAGGCCTGTGTCTGAAACGGCGACGCGGACGCTTGTGTCTGAAACGGTGAGGCAGTGGGCTGAGATTGGAACGGTGAAGAGGTACTATGGAAGGGGGACGCCATTCCCAGGGCCTGTGTTTGGTATGGCGAAGCTCCACTCGGTGTCATGTTCGATCCCATTCCCGGGCCCACGTTCACATTAATCGCGAGACCCGTCCCGAGACTCATGCTCCGCGGCACCCCACCGCTCATCGCTGAAGAGGATATGGAACTCGGGAAGGGGGAGCTAGGCGAGGCGGACAGCCCGGAGTATGGGTTCGTGGAGGAGAACGCCGATGTATTCGTCTGTTGCATCTGTAGCGGTTGTGAGGTCGCGAAGGGTGGCTGAGCGGGGGCGGAGGACGTCTGGAGGGAGCCAAGTGCTGCCCATGTGGAGGATTGCTGTGCCGCAGGTTGGGTAGCGTGCTGGCCCTGCGCCCCAGAGGCGAACGATGATTGCGGAGTGAAGGTGGACGGAGAACTTGACACAGGCTGCGATGCAGACCGGAACGGCGCAGAAGATAATGCGGGTTGGGCTGATGTGGATGGCGCAGCCAGCGGAGGGGCTGGGGATGGGTTCTTGGGAGGCACAGGTGGTGGCACGGATGGCGCTGGGGCCGTCGCAGAAGCGGGTGCCGTTTGCGAACGGGGCTGGGGGCTGGATGGTAACCGGCTCGCGGACTTCGAGGGACCAAGGAGCGCAGCGGCAGCGGCCCCGCGGTTGATGAAAGACTTGAACTCATATTTGGCTGCATGGGCGCTGAGCTTACTGGCGGCTTCAGAGTACTGAAGGAGCGCGCACCTCGGATGAACTTTTCGAGTTCGCTGTCACGCTCCGAGTCGACCATATTCGTGGGAGGTGGGTGGCGTTTCTCGTCGGGATTGTAGTAGGAGTTGGACTTCACATTGCCCGTATTCTTCATGTGCTGAGCAGTGGAGGACAGAATTCAGTTTAGGAGTGACATCATACTGCAGAGCGCGCTACGCACCTCTACCTGCTCCCTCGTCCAGGTATCCATGGTAAGGCTCTTGCTGAGTGCAACCGTCACTCAACTTCTGACCGCTCAGAGCGCAGGATGGGGCACGTACACTTTGGATATGTGCGTTCCCATCTTCCTGTGAATACTGGCGCAGTGCATACTGCGAGCGGGCGATCAACGATTGACACGGGACATGATAGGCAACGCGGCACACCAGATGAAGATCCCGAGATTGTGTGAGGCCCAGCGTGGGTTACGACTTTTGCAGTCCGCACAGGCATCTATCGGCACGAACAATCAGGGCGAACGAAATTACTGACGACACAAGTACGACTGCGCACCGTTCCCGGGTAGGCTGGCCAGTTCCAAGAGGACACGCTGATTGCGTTCTGCGGATATCTTATTCATCGTTATTCTCCTCTCTCAGACTAGCAAGGGGTTGGCTGCACAGCTAGGCAGGGACAGGGGAAGTAGACGATGGAGGAGCAGCAGCCGGAGCGGTGGTAGGCAGTAGAAGCGGCGGGCGCTCGCATGCAACCGACCCAGAGTTGCCACACACCGCCATCATCGTCCATCTAGCCTCTCGAGTTCGATGGTCGCGGCCTCACAACTCTTCTTCTTGCTTTGAATATTCCGTCCGATTGTGAACAGCATGTCCTCGGAGAGCACTGCGATACAGCAGGATGGTCATACGAGACCAAACGACCCAGTGGACGCGTTCCTGGCGTACCCGTTCTCGACGGACGCCGTCTACCAGGTACGAACCCCCACCCCAGCCCGAGTCGGTGCCGATGACGAGCTCGTCGCACACAAGCAAGGCCTAGACAGCATAGTCGCATCGGGCGCGTTCGAGGGCAAGTCGGAGGAAGAGAGGGCCGCACTCGTGCGCAGCTCGCAGGTTTTCTACTTCACTCGGTCCGCAGCCGTGCAGGCGCTATCCCATGCCGCAGGAACGGACGGGCATACTGATCTACGCTTGTATTCGCAGCGCTACGGGCTGCTCGATCACGGTCGACGATGTCCTCGAGCGCGAACGCGCCCGGCAGACCGGCCAAGAGGCGAATGCCGCAGGTGCCAACGGAACCACAGCGCCAACATCGCCTGTGTCAACTGACGAGCCCCGCACACTAAGCTTTGCGGAGCTCAAAGCACTCATTGAAGAGGGCAAGACGGACCAGATCCCAAATAACCGGCAGATTCCTAATGAACTGAACGTAGGTGGCTGCTGCCTCACCTACCCGTGTACTAGTGTTCTAATCGTGTTGGGCGTGGTCGATTAGCAAGCACCGCCCAGCCAATCGACTGCCACCGCTCGCAAGAAACCATGGGAAGCCGACAAGTGAACGGATTGGTTCCTCTTCCCCATATGTGACTACATATGGGTTGTATGGAGGTAGGCTGTGGCGTTGTACACCAAAACGTCAGGACGGGTCAGCATGTAAGATGAGCAGACCTGAACAGACGGACCGGACAATCGCCATGTACACACTAACGTAGAACGAGTTCAATGGACGATTGTACAAGCTCAATCGTCCACAGCTCTGAATGCGTCTAAGCCGGCCGCGACCACATCGCTCGAGCTCCCTCGTGCGCGTGTAAGTCGGCCGCGTCCGCATCGTCTGAGCTCCCCTCTGCACCACAGCTGCAGGGACGCCTACGCCTGCTGACTGCGTCTGTCGTAGCGATAGCTGCTCCCCGCTGGCTAGCAGCGATCACATGGAGCGCCCGACAAGCTCTTGAGGGGACGAGACATATAGTGTAAGCCTCATCTCTCTCCTTTGCTCGCCAGGTAAGAGGCACCACCCTCTCGAGCTTGACCTCTGATGTCTGATCTATCTTTTTCGCTTGCCAGCTCGAGGAGATCATATACGTTTTTGTTCGTCTACTCACCGTCCTCTCTGTACCTAGGATTTGCCTTGGTTCGAATCTTGTTCCAATAAAAAGACCTTTTTTCCGCCTGACCCTCCCGGCTCTAGCCGCCGGGGGACGTCTGGACACCCGCTACTCAGTGCCAGTGCGGGCCGCGAGAAGCAATCACTCAAGGCGACAGCTTGGCTGAACAGTGTGCGGGCATCAAAGGCCGCCAATCGCATCGAAAACTAAATGCCCCACCCACTGCCGGCACACCCAGTACAATCCGAGTCTGCTCTTTGCAGCTGATCAATTCCTTCCAGGAGATTGCAGCTTCGTTCGGTTTCAGGCGCAACAAGAACGTGTACCAATATTACCAGAAGCCCTATGTAGTCAACATCATGACACCCGCCTACCTTACCCACCTGTGCAAATCTCCGAACTCTTTGCAATTGCGGGGATCTATGCAATGGGCAGCGAGCTACCAGACGCTTCGTCGGCTCCTTCTCTTATTCCTGACTTGAAAGCTGGCGCTAGGCTTGGTGCGGAGCAAGCGAATTCACTTGTTCACTGTCATGAACTCACGCGTAACTTCTGCATGTAGGAGTCTTACCTGTCTGCTCCGCCTCCAAGAATGCTTGCCATTGCATGGTCCAGTGGGGCCACATTCTTCGGTCACTCCAAGCCCCGAGTCCGAGTCGACACTGCGTCATTGGTGCAATGAGAACATGGTGAGATGGCCGAGTGGTCTAAGGCGCCAGACTAAGGAGGGTTCCTACGAACGTGGGATTCAAACCCTCGGAATCTGGTCCGAAAGGGCGCGAGTTCGAATCTCGCTCTCATCATTTTGCTTTTCTTGGTATCTTCCTGAGTGAATAGGCCGGAAAATGCGTTCGAGGAGAGTGGAGGAAGACCACAAGTGTCGACGAACGTTGTAAGCGCCCGAAACGCATGCCCGAGGCTTGCCAAGTAGCGTGCTCGATCGCAAAGTTCAAGTTCGTAACGTCTGCTCCCTGCCGCTTTGAGGTGCATGTTCTTCGCTCAGACTTCAAATAGGAGGACGGAATCTATGCATCGCAAGATCGCATGGAATCTCTATGAGTGGTGTTGAAGAATTCTCACTTGCGGCTCCCAGTCGCTCAGGCTACTCCAGGCTCCGGTCGAGGCTCAAGGCACTGATGGCATGATCAACTATCACTTAGTATGTCGATGAAAGCTTGTATAAAGTAGCTTCGCGCAATTCCCGTCGTTGTGTCATCAATTCTTGAATCCCAGTCAGTACCTATGTACCGTAGCAGCTGGCGCACTATTCGGACTGCTATTGCTTGCATACGTAGAGCCTGCTGGCGGCCCAACGGCGTATATCGCGACGCTTCGTGAGGGGATTCCTGAGGTGGCAAACGACACATCAGATGCTGGCCACTTTGCGTCCCTCAACAAAGAGGTCATGCAATTGCGGAAACCGCAAATCCTGAAGGGCTTTGCGAACCGCAATTTTGTTGAGGGCGGTGAGAACATAATGGCAGTTATGATGTAGTCAGTGTCCAGATTTGGGGCACAGCCCGGCCCAGAAGTTCAGCAGACAGAGCTCGTTTGGGTACAACTGGGATCAAGCTACCAGGTGAACCGCGATAGAATGCTCGTCTGGAGAGTCTGTTTTCGTACGACTAGAGAAGGGTTACACCCGCATCTACGTGGTAGAGACTGTTCATTGACCATAGTTTCACATTGCCAAGACAACCGGGAGCCTGACAGCCTTGATTTCCCACTCTACTTTGTCCACGCTTACATAGCATTCAATCGTGCACTGCTTGACCGCACTGTCATAGTCCAAGAATATCATGAAGCCGGTGACTCTGACATTGCGTCTTGGTGCAAAAAAATATGGTGAGATGGATCGTCTGGATCCAGAGGGGCTAGATTGTTGGGCTCCGAAACCTCCTAAGAAGAACAGGGGCATCGTGTGCCAGTGAGCTCTAGAGTGTTGAGTGGCCCATGGTTTGTGATGATACGTGTTCACGTTCATGCACAGCAATCATGTACTGAACCTCATGTAGGCAATCATATCAGTTGTACTGCTTCCTTAGTGTTCAATACATATGCACTCAACAATCGAACCAACACCGTATGACGCCGTCCGACAAAGCCGCTTACCACCTTGCTGCCCATGACGAATTGCAACAGCCCTCAGCTGAATTTGTCCACATGTGAGGCCACTGCCCCACATGTGAGACACCTCAGCGAAGGGTGGGCCATTATATCCCAGGATGCCCACATATCCGGAGGCAACCGTGTCACTGCTGGTGTGGCTGCAGTGTGCTCGAGTCGCGGGTGCGGAAAGTACCCCGTCGGTAATCATACTCTGGCCTGGGCGAATGTGAACTATAGCCGAGCGCGAGCACCAGGGGGACGTACCGTGAATGGGGGCAGTGCTTTCCATGAGAGGCATTCTCCGCATCCATGCAAGCGGAGAGCAGTATGGTGGGAGGATACGTCAGGAAGCTGTTGACCGTCTGTTCGAGGGCTACGCTCGGCCGCACGACAGGCCACGACGCGCCGCAGATGCAGAGTACGGTCGCACCATCTTGGCTCTCGCGGCGGTCCTACCCGAAGAGTTGACCCCACGGGATGGCAGCGCTGCTACGCGGCTCCAGAGCAAAGTTGATGCACCCATTCGCACGATATGCGGGGCGCGCTCGGAAGTGGGTGGGCAGTGGACACCGGGATCCGTCCTCGTCGGGAGTGGGACCTTTGAGGAGCGAGGGTATGGATCCGTGCATCGCTGGATCCGAGTCGGTCGTACACGCGGTGCGGACCGTGTCCCTCCGGCGTAATCCCTGTTTCGTGCAGCAGGAGCACGGTCTAGTGGAATGTGAGGAGTGTTAGATAGAGAGATGGGCGGGGATACTTAAAAACAGGGAGGCACCCCGGACTTCATAGCGAGCGAGGGGCTCTCGCCGCATGTCGCCACAAGACGGCGGACGCGTTAGTGGAATGGTTTAGTAGGAATGGTAGCCGTAGGGGATGCGAAGGGGGTCGGTGGTAGAGCATGTCGAAGTACGGTGAGTACGGTACTGTAGTTAGTGAGGTAAATGGTCAAACGCACCTCTATTTATATGCTGACGGTGCGCTCCTCTTGGCTGTCTGTCCCGTGGCTTGAGGTATTCTTCTCTCATCTTCTAGGCCGCCGATGCGGTTGCTACGTCATTGTTAGGTTCAGGGCCATGTCCAAGCGGCCGTTGACACAAAGTTTGGGGCTCCTGCCACACAGAGGCAGGACAAGAGCACTGTATCACTGATTATTGTTTCTATCAGTGTACTTGTGCCACTGGTTGACTCGTTGATGCGCTTGAATCAGTGGTTGTGGCCCCGTTTTTACGTAGATAACTCGATCTACCGGGAACCCGTGCCCTCGGTCGTCCAAAGGCTTTGTCTTCTGACGCACTTGGATGCGTGCATGGCACGCTAAGGAGTTTGAGACAGCGCATATACCAACGAAACGTCAAGGCATACCTGAGTTACTCTTTTCTGGGCTGCGCCTACAAGTTACCGCGCGCACGATAGTGTGGCAAGAATATGCACCTCCGAGTCAAAGTTGTGATGAATGGAAAGGACTGACATGTGCACGGCCTATGTCCTACCCACTGCCGGTGCACCAGTACAACCCAAGCTCACTCTGCACAGCTGATTAGGTCCTTCTATATAACCTAACTTGAGATCGGCGCACGGACAACACGCGAGAGCACATAACAATACGACCGTCTAAACAGAATGCTACTTTTCGCCCGCCTCCATCCGTCCATCCTCGTCATCAGAAGGAGCGCCGCACTTACTCAGGCTTAGCCTGTTTGCCCGTCTCGATATCCTCCATAGGCACACGGTCGTACTCGCCGCGCTCGCGCTCGACGGCGGGCATCGACTCGAGGTGCTTGACCCAAGTGTAGTAGAGCGAGCCGAGGAGAATGATCGCAATCGACGAGGCGCGGCCGCTGCAGATGACCGATGTGTGAGGCCTTGCCAGCGAATGTGCAGAGCGGGACTGACCTTGTAACAACGTCGTGGAAGAGCCACACACCCAGGAGCGACGCTGCGACACCACGCACCGCGGACGAGACCATATGCGTAATCGGCGAGGTGACCTTGATGGAGAGCAGACTCGCGATGCTCATGAGGAAACCAAACACGCCCTGCGGGGGTCAGTCACCAGCACGCAGGGGGGTCTGCGCGACTCACCGTGATGAAGGAGCCCATCATAAATGTGTAGAGAACACCTGGCTCAGGGCTGAAGAGCAGCTTCGTGACACCGGGGAGCTCACCGCTGAGGACGACCGCGGGAGTGAGCGCGACGACGCTCAGCAGATTCGTGTACCACGAGAGGTGGAGCGCGCTGCCGTGGACGACGTCGAGCGACTTCTTGATCACGACGGAGTGCAGCGCGGTGACCATCGAGCTCGTGACGCCGTACATGACGCCGCGCGCGGAGACGTTCGTGCCGTCCATGAAGACGCCGACGAAGAAGCCGAACGTCACGAGTGAGCACGCGAGCAGGATGCGCAGCGACGGCCGCGCGTGCAGGAAGAGCGCGGACGTGCCGACCGTGAACGGGAGCACGAGCCCACGCGCGACTTGGTAGAACGATGCGTCGACGTATTTGAGGGTATAGTTGCTGAGACTAAACGGAGAGGATCGATTGAGGAGCCGTCAAATGGACATTTGTGGGGTTGCGCACCTGAGACCAATCAAGCTGAGCGATACGGTGGGTATGAGGCCCTTGATGACCTGCCAATCCCATCGCAGTGGTAGCTGCAGCATGCCGAGCATATGCGCAAAGAGGAAGAGAATGACGGCAATGATGAGCTGCATGTCGAGGAAGAATAATGGCACGTCCGTGGTGTTCAGAACCCATTTGTTGCTGAGTACGACGGTCAGTGACAGGTGGAAGTTACGAGGTCAAACGGGTGACATACGCCATAACCATCTAGCTATCAGTCAGTTCCATGGTCGCGAAGTACTTCAGGTTGATACGCACCGACAATGCTGCGACGAGGTAGAATGTCACCGTACCGGCCTGGCGGACATTGAATACACGACATGCAGAGGGCAATGCACTCCATGACTTACAACCAGGACGCGATTAGGCGGTCCGTTCTCGTGTCCATGGCGAGGAGGAGACATTAGGCTGGATGTACGTTTATTGTTACAGGATGAGGAGCTCTAGTGTTGGTGAGAGACAAGTCGGTCGTGAGACGTCTTCGTGCGCAGCGCGTGCCCGGAAACAGCTGTGGCAGAGATCGTCGCCGTGCGGTCAACCGAGGTAGTCGCCGCGAGATTAAAAGAGAGGCGTCGAAGGCGACGAACAGACGGTGGAAGCGGGAAGCGACGACGAGGGCAGAACTGAAGACGATCAAGGAGGGCGAGTCGAAACTTGCTGGCGGGCGGCAGCCCAAAGCATTCATTCTCTCCACGTGGGATACGGGCGGGAATTTCCGTATATAGGCAGAGCTCCCAAAGCGGCTAATTCCCGCCTTTGTGGGAATTCATCACGGGAAGAGCGGCATTTGCCGAGGCGACTGGCGCGACGCGTCGCGTCGCGTTCCCTGGGCGCTAAGTCTTTATCCTCCGCTACCAGACACGCCACAGCGGACTTTGCATTTTCCTTCGTCTTCACTCTTACAGAGCTCAGCAACTCAACTCGACCCACGCACCAAAGCTATATCTGACAAGAGCTGGTAGAGGGAAGGAAGCTTTGTGTGAACAGTAGTCAGGTCGTCGACTTCAAATACGTCGTTGGTAGTTCCCGAGACAACCATTGCGGATTTCGCACGGGCACCTCTGAACAGATGGCATCAGACGACGAACACGGATTGGCACCACCTCCCCCGACAATCAGGAATGCATGTATGTTTCAGCACACAAACGCCCGCTGGGTCACTCATTCTCTGGCTCAGATGCCGACGACACCATTAAGATCCTGCTCGCGACCGACAATCACATAGGATACCTCGAACGAGATCCCGTACGGGGTCAAGATTCTATAAACACTTTCCGGGAGATTCTGCAACTGGCTGTCAAGCACGATGTACGTCTCTTCGTGAACGCACTCTTAGAGCAACATCCATTGGGACTATCAATTGATAGGTCCCAATTTCCTATCTAGGTCGACTTTGTGTTACTTGGCGGAGATCTCTTCCACGACAATAGGCCATCTCGAGATTGCCTGTATCAAGTGATGGCTCTCCTGCGTGAATACACACTCGGGGACAGGCCGATACAAGTGGAGCTACTCAGTGATCCAGACGAAGGAAAGGCCCCAGGCTTCTCGTATGACATCGCTGTCACACGAACAGAACAAATGTTAATCCCACTTCATCAGGTTTCCAGCAGTCAACTACGAAGACCCCAACTTCAATGTCTCCATACCCGTCTTCTCAATCCACGGCAACCACGACGACCCTCAGGGCGCGGGCCCAGTGCGTCCCACACAAGTCTCATGACAAGCGCAGAATACTGACCCGAACGGATAGCAAGGTGCCCTCGCCGCGCTCGACATGCTTTCCGTGAGCGGGCTGATCAACTACATGGGCAAGGTTGATCTTCCGGTGAACGCCGCAGACGCGCAGCAGAGCGGAATAGCGATCAAGCCTGTACTACTGCGCAAGGGTAACACGCGTCTCGGCCTGTACGGCGTCGGCAACATCAAGGACCAACGCATGCACTTCGAGCTCCGGAGCAACCGCGTGCGCATGTTCATGCCGAAGGACAAAGACGACTGGTTCAATATTCTGATCTTGCACCAAAACCGGTGAGCGGTTTGTGTGTGCTGGTGAGGAGGCGGGGCGCTCATCCGGCGTAGAGTCGCGCATGGGCCGCAGAATTCGGTGCCGGAGGGTATGTTTGACGATAGCATCGACCTGGTCGTGTGGGGCCACGAACACGACTGCCGCATCGTTCCCGAGTCGGTGGCGGGCAAGAAGTACTACATCACGCAGCCCGGCTCGTCCGTCGCAACGTCTTTGGCCGACGGAGAGTCAATAGAGAAGTATGCCGCTTCACGCGTGTCTCGTGGTATGCTCTGACGCAGATACAGGCATGTCGCGCTGCTGAAGATACAGGGCAAGGAGTTCGAGCTCACACCCATCCCGCTGCGGACCGTGCGCCCGTTCGTACTCGACGAGGTGGTGTTGACCGAGGTGGCGGAAGAGGAGAATTTCGAGATCAGCGACCGCATGGCCATCACCAAGTACCTGAAACGACGAGTACGCCAAGATTTACACCCTTGTACTCTTCAAGATTCTCATCTTTTTTTCAGGTCAACGAGCTAATTGAGAAGGCGAACTCATTGTGGGACGAACGCAATGAGCGTGCAGTAGCAGAAGGCGAGGACGAGCTTCCGCGCATGCTTCCCATAGTCCGGCTCAAGGTGCCTCAGTGTTCCGCTCCACCCAAATGCACCTCCCTGACGCGGTCTACAGGTCGACACCACCGGCGTATCCGATCTCTCCAACCCGGTGCGCTTCGGGCAAGAGTTTCAAGGGCGGCTCGCGAACCCGCGGGACGTGCTCGTGTTCCACCGCGCCAAGGCGAGCGCGCGACGGGGCGCGAAGGTCACGGCGGAGCAGCCGGAGCTGAGCATCGACGACCCCGGGCTCAGTGCGGCGGAGCGGCTCGCGAAGGTGCGCGTGCAGACGCTCGTGCGCGAGTACCTCGCTGCGCAGGAGCTGCAGCTCCTCGGCGAGGCGGGCATGTCGGACGCGATCGAGACGTTCGTGGAGAAGGATGATATCCATGCGATCCAGTCGTGAGTGCTGCTTTGCGGTGCGTGGGTGGGTGGGGTGCTGAGGATCTGGCAGGCATGTGAGCAGTGCACTGAAGTCGCTCATGAAGGGTGTGCAGGCCAATGGGAAGGAGGACCTATCCGACGACGGCTTGGATGAGATTGTGCGTGGTGGATTGCCTTGCAAGAGATCGCTACTCATGGACGCACTTACAGGTCGATAAGGTCAAGGAGAAGCACGAAAAAGAGTATCTGGAGCGTCGCGGCGAAGACCCACCTGCGAAATCCAAGGTCAGTCAGCGCCGTGTCCTATACCCATTACTGCCACAATCACCCACACATCTGTAGGGGAAGGGCAAGGCACTAGAAGACTCCGATGCTTCAGTCGACTCCATGATGATGGATGTCGACGTGGGTGGGTCAGACTTCGAGGAGCCGTCTGAGGTTGAGCAGCCGAAGAAGAAGACAAGAGCGCCCGCGAAAAAGGCGGCGCCAGCGAAGAAAGCGCCAGCGAAGGGGCGAGGGAAGAAGGCGGTATGGGGCTTCCCCTCCTCATTGATGTCCGGCCACTGATATCTCGCTGTGCTGGATTAGGCCGTATCTGAAGACGACGATGATGATATCGAAGACGACGAAGAGGAGGCACCGCCTCCCAAGACGACAAAGCGAACCAACCGTGCCGCTGTGCTCAGGTATGTCAGGATGAATGGATAATCAGTCCAGGACTCACTGGATTGTGCCAGTCAATCTACCACGGCGAGGAAAGCACCAGCGAAGAGGAGTACAGCAAAATCACAGGCTACCATCAGCTTTGCGCCCTCTGGGAGATCGTCTACACGAGCAGCTGCATCGCGGGCTACCAGGAAGATGGCTGATGTTGTAAGTCATTCAGCCAGTATCGAAGCCTCGCTGACAACATCTGGCGCCCTTAGATCGAACTAGACAGCGACTGAAAGCCATCTAGTGGCTTCCGTACTGTGACTTGGTTCCGTTCCCCCGTGTGCTACTGCTGTCCCGTTTTCCTGCTCTGCATTTGCGATGCGTGAATTATCGTCTATCTGGTGCTCGCTGAGATTCTTGGCCACCACCTGTTTCTCACATCTGTAGGTACGCTCCACCTTGGTGGTGTTGTGAACCTACCATTCTGTATCGAAGTCTTATTCGGCATTCCCCGTCACGTCTGCGTCCACGGCACCACCCGGGCCGGTTCTCACTTCTGCTGACTGAGTTGCTTCCGCACCAGAACCATGGCTTTGTCTCTGCTCGATCTCCCTGCTGAGCTCTTCATACAAGTACTGACGTACGCGCTGTACAACCACCCAGCTCCTGCAGATGTGCTTCGCGTGGCGCAGCCATTCTATATCGTAGGACTGCGCATACTGCATACGCACCTCCGCTTCCGAACCGTGGGCCAGCTAGCGCGGTTCAGCGCCCCGCACGAGTCTCTAGGGCTCAAGTTGTCATGCGCCCCGAAGACACTTAGTCTCAGCCTCCCAGGAGGAACTGCAAGCTCCGACGTCTTCCTTCTCCTAGCAAACGCACTGCGTCGTTGCAGATCTGGATTGGGTGACTATCTGTGTGAAGAAATCTCCAATGACGTCCGGGTCGCGTTGGATGTTCTACGTCTGTGTCTTCACTCACATATGCGGATCAATGTACAACATATCTACGACGCTCTCGTCCTCGCTGAGTTAGCCTTCATGCATATTGCCGGTGACATAGGCTGACGCCTGAAATAGCCCACGAACGTTCAACTGGACAGGACCAGATCCACCCCATCACTTCTCTATCGCGGTAAGCCGTCTTCGATTCACCGGTGTGCTTACAAATGGTTCATGATCCAAAGTCGTAGATCATGCCTGACGCTGCAACTCAGTTGTTCCGCGCGATCAGTACTTGGCCGCATATAACGCACATCAAGCTGGCCAACTTGTCCTTTCCTGAGGAGCACATCGCCCACTCAGCTTCGCATACACCATTGCCAATGGTCCCCGCTCCTCTCCTCTCCTCTCTCCCGTCGCTACGCACGCTTGCGCTTGGTCAGACGGTCTTCCTCCCGCCAGGCGCGATAGCAGCCATGATCTGCCCGCTTACCCCAGGACACGAAGCCATGAGTGCACTCGAGCTAGTCCATCTCGTGGATGCTTACCGTGGGAGCATCTGGGGCCCACGCATACGCAGGAGCGACATCGAGCGCGCTGCATCGATGCTGGTCCGTGCTCGATACACGGCAGAGCATGCAGCTGCGGCTGAACGCGTGGAAGGGGAGACTATCTCACGCGTACGGAGGATCGTCCGATGCCAGGCCCTGACGGAAAGACTCATGGGAGGTGATCGTGTCGAAGGGATGTCCGTCCTAGAGTAACACGCCCAGGTAAACAGTCCATGGGAGCCACAACATAGCAGATATTGATGTGTGGGACCCTCACCTGCGAGCCACATTGATCTACACGCACTTTCACTCGATGATGGCCCTAACAATGCGACATCGACAATGTATAATGTCAAGGGAAAGGAATGCTGACGGCTAATAGCCATGCGTGCAGCCAACGAGATTATTAACATACTATGCCAACGAATGCTAATTGTACGTGATACTACTACGCATTCTCCATACAGAGCGCTGAACCCGTCAAGGACACCCGACCGACCACATAAGACACTACAATAATGAACACACTAAAAAATACAACTTACTATACTCATCAGACATGCAGAGGGGCTGCATAAGGGCTGCATAAGGGCTGGAAGACCAGCATCCAGCAGGATACGTGAACACACACACAACCGACCCGCCGACTAATACTCTTGCACCTCAGACAGGGATGCATACTCGGACGTCGTCTGGTCATCATCGTCGTAATACTCTTGGACCACCTCGCGCATGGCGTATCGCATGATGGGCGTAATGGGTACGAGCTTCGGGCCCACGACCTCCTCCTCGAACTCGTCAGGCGGCGGCGGCTGGTCCATGCGGTATATCTCGTCCTCCGTCATGGGCAAGATCTCGCCCTCCTCCGTGCCCCCCTCGCCATAGTCATTGACCGCCGTCGCGCTGCTCCCCGCCGCGAACTGCACGCGGCTCTCGCGCCCCGGCACCCGCATGCTATCCCGCAGCCGGAAACTCTCGCGCACCCTCATGCTCCGCGCGCGCGACTCTACGCCCTCCTTGGTGATGGGGTCTGTCCACCGCAGATCCAGGATCCGGCCGCGCACCATGCCGTCCACCGCGCGTGCGCCGAGCTCACGACATAAGAGGAAGTACGGCAACGACCGAGCCCCCGGCTGGGCCAGGCGGTTCATCACCTTCAACAGCTGGATGGCGGTGAAGTCCGCGCGAAACTCGGGGGCATCGCCGTTGGTCGATGTGGCAGGGGCGAAGCTCGTCGGCGCTGCATGGGGTTGGAGGTTAAGCGGAGAATAGATGCGGAAGCCGGAGTTGGAAGCCGGAGAAGGGGGTACGCGCTGCTGGGCGGTCTGCGGTGCGTCTTGTGCATGTTCAGACGACGGAGTGGCATCCGCCATCGGGCCTTGGCCCGCCGAATTGGGGGGCGCTTGGGCGGAGTGTATGATGTGCAGGTTCAGCAGTGCATGCGCTTGCAAGAAATGAGAGCTTTGCTTGACTGTGGATGCATTAAGTTGATTCAGCTCGAGGAAGCGACACGGGAATGGCGACTTACTGTCCAGCTTCCCGTTGGCATTTACTTCACGCGGTACAGTCAATCAGGGGGCAGTGCACTCTGGCAAAAACAGGACCCACCAAAGTCCGTGATGAAATCTTGCCAATGTGCCAGCTTGCCGCCGAAGGCTTCGTACAACGGCTCGAAGGCGAGTTTCGGGCGAAGCTCCTCCGGAACCGTCGGTAGCACCCTCTCGCGAAAGAAGCGCCTCGTGTCTTCCTTGGCGTAGTCGCCAATGGTGATGATCTGACCAGCCGGAATGAGTCGGGGCGCGTCCGCGTCAGACGGCAGCAGGACACTTCACCTTGCAATGCTGCATGACGTTCAGCTGGCGCAGCCACGTCTGGTAAAACGGGTCGCTCGTTGCGTGTATGACGTGGCACAGCCGGTCCTGTTTCGTGAGCACCAGCATCGCATCAAGCAGCGCCTTCATCGCGTCGACGGAGTGGATCAATGCCGGCCTAACCGCGCACGCGCGCAGCGGGATCAGTCGCTCAGCGGGACGTCAACGGGCAGCCAAGCACGCATGAACGACTCACAGCTTGTGCGCCTCGTCAATGAAGAAGACGGGGATCTTCTTCGCCGGCGGCGCGCGCGGCTTGCCCTTCTCCTTCGCCTCGTGCCGCGCATCGCCGTTCATGCTCCCCTGCTGCGACGGCCTCCGCGCGGCGGCGGCGGCAGCCTCCGCCTGGGCGCGCCGGCCCCCGAAGAGGCGCTTGCGCCACGATGGTCTGGTGCCCTTGGATTGCTCCCGCGCGGTGCGGACCGACGACGCGTCCGACTCGGCCTTGCGCTCCGCCGCGCACACCGCCTCCATGTCCGGCTGGAATGTCCAATAGCGCAGGAGCGAGCTCTGAATCACGTGACGTCAGTAGGGATCACGACACCCGGGGGCGGGTCTGCGCACCTGGAAGAGCTCCATGAGGCGTGCGATGTCGCTCGTCTTAATTTCCGCCATTGTCAAGTGCGGAGTGCTCTCGCCTGGTGTGCCGGAGATGCGCCGTTCAACGTTGAGCCGGTCGTGCTAAGCCCCGTTTGAGGTCGTTAGATAGCGGTCCGGTGCGGGCACTGATGCATACCTTGAAGGCCCAAGCCTCCTTCTCGAATTCACCGTAGCCAGGCAGTTCTGGGTCCTGAGAAAGCGTTGTGAAGTACGCCTCCATCTGCTGACTAGCGTGCGGTCAGAACGACAGTCCGCGCTGCACACGCAGCCGCGGGCTCACCTCAGGCTCATGTACAGACTGGGCAAATCCGCGAACCCGGCGATCCGGAGGTCGAAGTGCAGGACGTGGTACGTCGGGCGGGTCAGCACCTGGCGTAGCAGGGCCGTCTGCAGGTCGCACTGTCGTCAGCATGTCGTCAAGGGGGCCCATGCGACGATCGAACGGCTCGATCCATAGAGATTTACCTTGCCAACGCTGCTCGCACCAAAGACCACCGTGAAGCTCGGCTCGCCCTCCAGTGCGCGCTCAATCGCCTTCAGCTCCGCCGGGCGGTCGAAGAAGCCGGGGAGGCCCGAGAACGTGTGCGTCGGGCTGAGCTGGGCGCGCTCGCGCGCCTCCGCCAGCTCTCTGCGGGTCTCTTCGAGCATGCGTCTCGACTCCGTGAGGGAGCGCAGCGTTTCCGACGGCTGAGTGTGCGGACGTGAGAGCCGCATCGACACCAGACGCGCGGGGGGGACTCACGTTTGCGAGGACGCTGAGGATCTCGCCGATGCCGAAGAAGTTGCGCTTGTGGACGTCGACGGGCAGGGGCATGCCGCGGCGGTGGGGGATGTTGGAACGGAAGAGCCACTGGACGTGCAGCCGCGCCGTAGGACCCAGGGTGTGCAGGCTCTGTCTGCGAGACGGGGGTGGGGAGGAGACGTGAGCACGCGGGCGAGGACGAGGCGTGGGGGATTGCAGGCTGCTGATCTGCGGTTGAGCGGCGGCGCCGTCTGTGCGTGCCATACGATCGCACCGGAGGAAAGAAGGAGAAGAGAGATATAGATAAAAGGTCAGAGCGGGATAAGAGGCGAGACGATAGCAGGCATGAAGATGAAGGGGAGAGGCTGGCGTGAAGGAGAGCCGACATGACGAAGATATGAAGCTGCGCCTGGTCATCGCCCGCTCTTGCACATGCGGCCGAGCCTTCACAGCGAGTTTACAGGACTGCCACGCCACGCTGCCTGGCTGCTTCATGATGGCTTCCCCGGGCACGTTGTGTCGGTGAGGAAACTGACTCAATCGGTGTATCACTATACCGTTTCAAAGTGAGCCTGCTGGTGTTAATTGATTGTGTTGAATGCAGTCCATCGCATGACGACAACGCAAATGGGCGACAGGACCCTGTTACCGTTTGCGAAGACGATGGATGCTGAGTACAAAGGTGTTGAACAACCAGGCCCTGACGTCGTCGTATCCATGGATCTGAGATTCATGGTCCGAATTGACGATCGAGATCGCTCGTGCTGACTCGAGCCGGCGAACCGGATGTAACCTTTATTTATTTATTTATTGTAAATCTTTTTAACATCCTCAAGGGCATAGCCCTATGTGGACGTAATACATGCCGGGGTGTAATCTACTACTGGGATGTAACCTTGTGGTGTAGAATGTGATAGAGCAAGTATAACTTCTGTTAATCAGTGTTACATATCTAGTCCTTGCAGTGATATTGTGAATGTATTACACTTTGGTGTGGCAGTCACCTTCTTTGCAACAAGACAGATATAGTGCAACTGTCAATATAAGAATGTCACAGTACACAATGTGCACCTTGTCATAGACACAATCTATAAGGAGAACAGTCATGTTGCATGATGTACATCTCCATTTCTCTTCATTCTGTACACATGTCACTAATGCT
This sequence comes from Fomitopsis palustris, assembly GCA_029783445.1. NCBI lineage: Eukaryota > Fungi > Basidiomycota > Agaricomycetes > Polyporales > Fomitopsidaceae > Fomitopsis > Fomitopsis palustris. The sequence continues at coordinate 36,297 of JARAOQ010000059.1, forward strand.
GTCTCCTAACATGTGCATTGCTGTACAATATTAGATTGTTGGTAGGGAGGTTGGATGAGTCTACCCTCAGTCTTGTCAGCAGCTTACTTGGGTGGACTGTTGCCAGGTGCTATATCATTATATCTTCACTGATTGACCCAACCATGGCTGCAGTCATTTGATAACTTGTTGAAGTACCTGAGCCTCAAAGCATCCATCCCAGTGCTAACTGGGTGACTGCCAACACTGACTGCTTTCTAGGTATGTAGAATCTTACTTGGCAGGAGATCATGATGTACCCCCACTGCTTGGTTGCCCTGAAATAGGATACTGTCCACTCATTGAGCACAGCTCTGGATTAATGCCACCTGCAGAAGTATCATGGCCAGGGGGAGGACCCTGTACCAGGGACCCTTGATGTCGCTTCATACACCAATTCATCTAGAAACAGGTTATTCCACCTGCTTCTTGGAACTTGAACAGAATACAACATACCGGCTTCAGGAATTATGGGCATGGAGGTGGGTGGTGATAGTACACCCCTGCAGTCGCACAAGCAAGGAAGACAAGGTTGATGTAAGCCCCCTCATCTGGCCCAGCATTGTGACCAGAGCTCTGCACTCATCTGAAGTCAAAGTGACTTCTGCCATTCCTGTGGTGCAGTCAATGCCCAAAGGAGAGGATGAACTGGAGTACACCATGTTCAATGGACAGATCTCATGTAAGTGTGAGGAGCATGGCAAGGTGACAATTCTCAGTCTCTGACAAAGTGCAAGTCATACATATATTGCAACAAATCAATATGTTACAATACAATACTTTACAACACATGCAGACAGTGAGACAGTGATACAGCAACACAGTGATACAGCAACACAGCAACATAGTGAGAGAAATGGCAATGAGCTGAGTGTGGTGATAGATAGAATAGGTGGCTGCTGGTGCAGCATTGTGAGGGGACAGAGGGAAGAGTGTACATAGGCCAGCTAGTCCTTGAGAAAGCAAATCTACTTACCACCTAACACCGCATAAGTCATGTGGACACCTGTGTGTTTAAGCCAAAGCTTAGGCTGACTTCCCCTTGCCCTTCTTCAAGCTCCATTTGCCCAATGCAGACTTGCTAGAGGATTGTGCACAAGCCTTGCCTTTGCCCTTGCGAATGCTAGGGCCACCTTTGGCATCCTTGCTGAGGTAGTCAGGGTCAGCAGCATCTTGCACCTCTTCAATATCTCACATATCCTCTTCCAAGTTGTACTCCTTCAGTTGCTCATATGCCAGCATTTCACTCAGATCCTCCCACCAAACTTGCAACTTGGGGAACCTGAAAGCAGGCCTCAAGGATTTGCTGTATTGAGGTATCTTGATGAAAGTCCCAGTCTGCACCTTGCTGTGCATTTTGCAGATGTTGCCCATGAACTCATCAAAGTTGGCTTCTGGGTCTGAGGTATTGACCAATGATCAAGATCCCTTGTTGCAAAAGGCCACCGCCACCACCTTTGGGAGGGTATTCCTCGAGGAGAACACACTCTTCACCTGTTCTGCAACCATAGAGTTGCTTGCAGTGTGCAGCTTGCTTGACAGCAGATCAATGAGCAACTCAAGCCCAGCATTGCCCTGGCCACTAGGGTCTGGCAGCTCATTCATGAGCTTTCACAACTCCAGTTGATACATGGTGTGGTACTGCTGTGCCTTTTCAGAGTCCTCACCATACACAGTGTTGACCACCATCCTGTCATAAGCACACTGCAACCAGCAGAAGCAGCCTATGAATCAAGACCAGACCTTTTGGAAGGTGGTGTACTCTTGGAGCAGCAACTCATCATTCTGCATTCCGTGGTGGAGGAGGGGCACAACATGCTAGTTATTGACTTGTCAGCTTCCCATCCACCAGCAAGTAGTAGATAGTGGTGCTGGACTTACCATGCCATATCCCTTGGCAATGAAGATGTCCTCACTCCATCCCTCCTTGGAACCCAACCTCAGCATTTCCAACCCTTTATCATCCAGGAACACCATGATGGATGCCTTCCTCTCAGGCATCATCCACTTCCCCTTGTGCCACAGGTCACTGATGAATGAATCTTGGGCCATGGTCACTTCATGCAGGATGATCTGTCAATCAGTTGAGGCAATGACATGGAGGATAGATCTCTCTGGCCGTGGCTTCCACTTGGCTTGCCTGCTATTGACTTTGGCAATGTTCACGAGGATGACTGGCAGGCATGCAAGGATCTCATCCTCCTCCCCAGCCCACTGGGTGGATCGTTGCAGTGGCCTATGTTTCTGCAAGGTGGGTCTTCAACCACTTTGGTAGCAGTAGCAGCAGGGGTCAAGACAGCAGGGGTTGGGACAGAGGGGTTGGGACAGAGGGGGCAGGGACAGTGGGGGCAGGGGCAACAGATGTCATTGAGGAAGCCTGTTTGGTTGCAGGCGTAGGTGGCTGAGAAGCATCAGAGGAGAGCTCAGTGAGATCAGAGAGTGTGTCCAAGATGAAGGATGATTGTTGAATGAGGCTCAAGCATATGGTCTCCATAGTAGAGCCTATTGCAAGCTAGAGTGGTAGTTGCAGTGTATGTGCCCTTAAGAGTAACTGAGACACATACCTTTCTCAGAGTGTGTTCAAATGTCTCACTATTGGCCGTCTCCAAGTAGTAGAGCTCCACTGTGAATTCAGCATGAAAGCCCACCACCACCTCATTGTCACTGGCATCCTCCTCACCCTCATGCTCATGCTCGCCCTCACCCTTGCCCTTGCCCTTGCCATTGTCCTTGTCCCCATCAAGCCTCAACACGAACACTGTTCTGGACACCAACAGCTTCAGATTGTCCAGACTCTGTAGCTCCACCTAAAGTACAGACATCACCTTGCAATCTGGGACATGCTTGATGGTCTTCAGTTTGTCCTCTTTGCCTATAACAGCATATGGTGCAACTGCACTAGTGTTGTAACTGAGTGATGTGTATGGCAAGTGCTGCTCCAGGATTCAAAAAGCAGAAAACATCTGAGTTGGGAGACAAAGTATCATGAGGAGAAAAAAAAAACTCATAAGAAAAAAATGAGAAAGAGATGGAAGTCATCATGATATGGAACTTCGTGTATTTACAAGTGACATTGAGTGGATAAACAGGAGCAGTCACCACCAAGCAGCCTCCTGGAAGTGATTGGTGCTTGTGCAATGTATACCGCCACCTACGGGCCAACTACACCTCTAGTCCTTTCATTCTTGACCTCATCTACTAGTTACTACTTACTATTGAAGCACAAGTTAGTGGCAAGCCATGCTCAGCTGCAGTAGTAGTGCCTGGCCTAGGAGATAATGTTGGAATTGTCAGGGGCATGAGCAAGCCATGCATGATCCTGGTACAAGGTGGTCAGTGCACACATGTCAGGGATGTGCATGCATGATGATGCGACCGCTCAAGACGGAAAGCCTAACCCTCTAAACGAATGAGAGGCCAAGGCCAAGCTGTGGGGGTGAGGCCTTCCGGTGCAGCGAGGAACTGCACTCGAGAAACAATGATATGGGTGGTGGTGGTGGTGGTCTATGTAGAGAGGGCAGAGTTCGGGCAAGACTCAACTCAATGGAGGGGTTTGAGGGAAAACGGGGCTCAAGGACCACTTCAAACTACAACGTGCCTTTCGAACCACTTCGAACACTCTTCTACCTTGCTGGCACTGGACCAGAGCCTGGCTGACCGGACTGACAAACGATGCGCTCCGAAACAAGAGAGAAAGAAAATGAGATCCGAGCCGTACTGAGAGCTTGCCCTCTTTTTGGCAGAGGGTTTGTTTATGTACAGGTGGCTTTCGCCGAAAACTATGCAGTACCAACCATTGCTCAGCCACATCGAACCCACCACACGGCGTCCAATCACCTCGAAGGGCAACTACTCCACCCAAGCCGTTCGACCCCCACTTGACATGGATGTGCCAGTCAAAGAAGCTTTGCCGCGTGCCGATGCGCACATCACCTGCTATCATCGTCTTCTTGCCCTAGTGCAGGCAGAATGTCACCACCACCACCACCCATATCATCATTTCTCGAGCGCAGTTCCTCGCTGCACCGGAAGGCCTTGCCCCCACAGCTCGGCCTTGGCCTCTTGTTCGTTTAGAGGGTTAGGCCTTCCGTCTCGAGCGGTCGCATCACCGAAGAACATGGGAGGCACATCAACCCCGTCACCAGCCATCGGGGCCATAGATGGTGCACCTGGGTAAGAGGGTAGTTGTTTGTACTCGTTGAACAACTGATGGGTATACCGTAGAACTGTGTTAGGCGATGGGTCATCAGCATAGTCCACTGGAAACAATGCAGGGAGTGAGGTAAACAACTCATCCTGCGTACTCATCTGGTTGTGCAGCCGGCACATCCGGCCATCAGGGTTCATGGCTTCCTCTCCAAAATCACCAGACAGTGCTCGAAGTAGTTCCATCCGTGTCCACAATAACTCACGGTAGAGCATAGTGGGTAGCCGCGGGTCAGTGAGCGTCATGAGGGCAGAGGGTATGGGACTACCCTGTTGAATATCATCAGCGTGATTCCTGACGCGGGCCCCCAATTCACTGGACAGGGACCTCACAATCAGTGAAGGCATATCGTCATACAATTTATCATCTGATTCATCACTGGACAAAGGCATATTCCAATCCCGTACCGTTGGTACCATATGCTGTATAAAATCCTGTGCGACAATATTGTCCAAGGTCTGCAGGCTGACGCGTGCATCCCCTGTATGCTGGAAGTTCTCACTGAACTCCTCAATTCGCGTTCCAGGATAGTATCCTGGAACTGAGGTGGAACGCGCACCTCACTTCCACTGATTCCAGCGTAAGGACCACTGGCACCGAGCAGTGACATCCACGGTTGCTGTATATGGTTCTCCACAACAGGGGGCAGAACCAATGGAACATCTAGAGTGTCCCCATTGGGCATAACCATCTCAGCATGCGTGATGGCTATGTCCGAGTCTACATTCACATTGTTGTGCACGACACGCATAGACCCGTAGAACACAACATCATCCTTGTCCTCTAGGTAATCGTCCAATATGAATTCTTCAGCAAAGTCATATTGCGATCCACCATAGCCATCCATGTACTCGTTTTCGAGTACATTAGAATCAATCAATGGGACGTCATTTTCGTGATATCCTGAGGGTGAGACCTCCACAGTCGAGTCAACGGCCTCCACACCCTGCAATGCATTATCAGCCCCTCCTGGAAGGTGGTGATTCATATCAGGTGGACCATCGGGCTCCTCTACGATACATGCTGCACGTAAATTAGGTTGCAGGGGATGGGGGCAGTTCTTTGCGAAGTGCCCTAATTTCCCGCAATTGTAGCAGCGATCAGTTGATGCACTACCACCACTCGGGCAATTATGAACTCCTCCCGACTGCGTGTTTGAGACAACATTCGACAATGAGTCACGTACCTGAGATGCTACTGGGGCTTTCATAGATTTCGGGCGTACTAGAGGGGGTCCACCCAGTTGTCTAGCAGCATCGTAATCAGTACGCCGTAATATGCGAACGAACTTACGGCCTCCGCCAGGCATTGACGAGGGCATTTTGGGTAAGCTCTGCAATGCTCGCCTGTCTTGATTCCGGTTGTTCGACAATGTGGCCATGGTCAAACTAGTCAGAACAGTTGACGACCTGTGTGTGGGCGTGAGCTTGTTGCGGTAAGTCTCCACCTGTTTATTGTTGTGTTCCTGTTGCACGGCGAGGCGTCATAAGCTACGAGGGGGTGTACCCTCCAGGGTAACGTTCTTGTTGCGGAACAAGGGTACACCTATCTCAGGAGGTAGGGTAAGAGCAAACTTGCGTGCAAAGGTGTAGTCATCAGGGTACTGGGGCATGCGGCGAGCGTACTTAACTAGCTGGTCCCACACACCCTGAACCCCGGTGTCCTTCGAGTATCGCATGCTGTAGAACTGTTCGGCAGCAGTTCCTGCGCTGGTGTGGTGTAAGAACCATTTGAAGAGCACGCAGACCGCATCTGCAGATGTCCATGGTGGGCCTCGTATGAGCTCAGCGTCGATGGTGTTGTTGTACCACTTGGCTGCTCGCGACTTAAGGAATTGACCTAGGAGTTGAACTTGTTCTTCCTCAAGAGCGGGTCCTCCCAGACGCATGGTCCACAGCCATCGAAGCAGTGCCTTGAGCCAGTTAAGGAAGAACTCTAAGTTGTCTTCCCCGGCATATTTGTCAGGGACTGGCAGGTTCTTGATGTTCTTGATAGCTGAAACTTCGGGCATTTGCTCCCCTAGTTTCTCATCTATCATAGTGCGGATGTTCTGCATCGTCTCACGAGTGAATGAATCATCAAACAATGCATTGTATCAATTTATTTGGGAAGTGTGTCTACTGTGTACATGCTGAGCAACTCGCTCAGGTAAATATGATGGGCTGCGTGAGAGGTGCTGTCTCAAGTGTCGCGCGGACACAGGGGATGGTGCTCGCGAATCATGATGATCAGGTTCACCCTCATCATCATCGTCAGATTTGGAATCCCCCGCTCCTCCTCCAGGGTGGCCTCCATCAGGTGGACCACCTCCTGGGGGACTGCTACGGTTGTACTGTTGGTGTCGAGGCGGGATGCACGCATTGTCACGCTCGTTGTGGTTGACCAAAGGACGGTCATCATGGTCATCTCCTCCGTCGTCGCCGTCACCACCCGGTGGACAACAATGAGCTGGTTGGGCCCATGTACCCTGTCGGTCATCTGTTCGTTGATGTTGTTGGTTTATTTCCTCCCACATCCGGTTGGCCTGTTCTTCACATTCACGGCATGCATGAAAAACGCCCTGATGGTCAAGGAACAGGCGCTGTTGATGAACATGGTTAGTATAATGGTTGTTGTCCTCGTCGTTCTGGTGAGGAGCAAAGAGTTCATCCAATGTTGGGTTACGAGGACCTACATAGTCCTCATCGCGCAACACTGGCGATGGAGAATGTGGGCCATCCCAATGTGCTTCCACGCCGGCCTCCAGTGGAGGCACTCCTACATCACGGAATCCCGTCTGACCGGGGCGAATCCGTTTGTAGAATTCGTGAGCACGGTCACCGAAGCGTTTGATCGCCTTCGTAAACCTCGCCTTGCATGTATTGAGAGTGTACGCGTGCCGACTCCACTTCTAGTTGAGCACGCGTGACGTTACTGTCCGCCCGTTTGATCGAATCCATTGCCAGTTGAATCTGGCGGCTAAGGTCATTGAATATGTCCTCAGCCTCATTGACCATGGTACGGAATTTGGTTTCGAGTTGTGTAGCAGGGTCAGCAGCCTTCTCGTCTACTCGTTCTGCCGTCTGCAATGGGGTAAGCGACAGTGTTGACGTATTCCGGGACCGCGACGGCGTAGGTGTTGGAGGGGATGTGGTTTTCCCCTTGTCCGCCTCACCCTGAGGTTCCTCCTCTTCGACAATGGTATTCCTTTGTCGAGGCGATGATCCCTCATTATTTGGGCGCTCGTTGTTATCAGGCACCTCGTCTGGATTCTGCAGTGGGTCCGCAGGGGGATCTGGTTCAGCATCACCATTCCCGCTGTTTTGGTCAGTTACAGTGGCTGTTACGGGTATAGGCGGTTGCACAGACGACGTACCTGTACGTCTCCGCGTTTTTGTGGTCGTCCGAGTCAACATAGGGCTGGATGGCTCTGTCGATGGTCAGATAATGTTCAGATCTTTGAGGTTGTTGTCAATTGAGACTGCACCGATTTAACGACGTTGAGTGCTTAAAAAAGTGTAAGAGGGGTTGGTCCTTCGGGCTTGCCAGGTAAGCAGTACGAGGTCTAGATTGACAATGAAAGCTAGTACAGCGAGATGGTAGAAAGACTAAGGAGTAGCTATGAGCGTGTCCGAACCGTTGATGCGACCGCTCGAGACGGAAAGCCTAACCCTCTAAACGAACGAGAGGCCAAGGCCGAGCTGTGGGGGCGAGGCCTTCCGGTGCAGCGAGGAACTGCGCTCGAGAATGATGATGTGGGTGGTGGTGGTGGTGGTCTATGTAGAGAGGGCAGAGTTCGGGCAAGACTCAACTTGACAGGGTGTACGAGGGAAAATGGGACTTGATGACTGCTCCAAACTATGAACCGCTTCGAACAACCTTCGAACTTGCTGGCGCTGGACCAGAACTCGACTGACCAAACCGACTGACGACGCGCTCCGAAACGAGAGAGAAGGAGGAAATGAGATCTAAACGGTACTGAGAGCTTGCCCTCATTTTGGCAGAGGATTTGTTTATATACAGGTGGCTTTCGCCGAAAACTATGCAGTACCAACCGTCGCTCAGCCACACCGAACCCACCACGCGTCGTCCAATCACCTCAAAGAACAACTACCCCACTCAAACCGTTCGACACCAACTGGTCATGGATGCGCCAGTCGAAGAAGCACTTCTGCGTGCTGACGCGCACATTGCCCGCTATCATCGTCTTCTTGCCCTAGTGCAGGCAGAACGGTTCTTCGAACCGGCGGGTGCTAGCGTCGAGGCCAAAGAATGGCTGGCCTGGGCCCACTTCGTACGCTGGGTGCTGGTAGGTTCGACCCAACCTAGAAGTTCGATGCAGCTCACGCTCCTGGCAGCGCTCCCTCTTCGAATCGTACTCGATGGCCGTTGCTGTTCGCCCCGGTTCGCTGCGTTCGCCGTACACGTACCCTACCGTCGTAGCCACCATGAACCGTATTGATCGCGTTTTTGAAGAGGGAAACGTTCCTCCTGGACGAGGCGTTCCCTACGCCCCTCTTGCCTGGGATCCGCTGTTCATTCCACAGCCGATCGAGCTCGCTGCCGCCCCGTTGCCATTCCCAGGCCCGCCCGACTTCACCGCCGAACCGATCTACCTCGAAGACTTCCGCGAATTGCCCTGTACGTTCAACGAACTTCGTACCGCTTTCAGTGCACTTAGAGAGGAGGTTCGGTCGGAGTTGCAAGAGATTTTGCAATGCCTTCACTCCTTGCAGTACAGTATTGACCATCTTGTCGTGGTGGCCCCTGGGGCGCAAGGTATCAACTTGGTGGGGCTTCTTCGCAATGATACTGCTCCAGGGCGTGCTGAGAGGGGAGGACCGGTGCAGGGAGGGAACCGCCGAAGCCCTCGTCCACGGTTTGGTCAGGGAAATGGTCGCTAGTGTCGCAATCCTGTAGTCCTCACTTCGAAATAACGATTTGTGATTCGATACTTCGAAGGGCTTTCGAGCTGATCTTGCGACTTACGCCTCTGTTCGGTGCTTCAGAGTCTTTGCTCGACGTAGCTAGAGCTGCGAATATTTGCGGTTTTCGGGGCACAGCTCCGCTAGGGGTGTATCACCATATCGAGCCACCGGTCAGGGTGGCGCAACTGTCTGCCTACGTAAGCTACCTTACACTAGCACTCCAAGTTAGCATATACTCTACTACTAGTACAACATGGGGCTTACCTAGCACTCCAAGAGGATGAGATGGAGTGCTAGGGCATACAGGCTCAACTACTTATACCCCCCCGGTTTAGGGCAGGGTCCTACACTACAGGAGATGTCACATGCACAAGGGAATTGTGCTACTGGCTATCTACCAGTGGTGCCCAGGCTCCTAGAACCAGCCGTCCTGGCGTTCTCCTCCTAAGTGTCGTTAGAGTAGGATAGTGCTAATCCGAGAAGGAATACATAATGACCAACCTGAATATGGAAAGTGATGGTTCTGAAGTTTATGCGACTAAGGAGGAGGAGAACGCCATAGGATGGCTGGCCAAATATGTCACCGAGCCATCCCCGAGCGTTGGGCGCTCACAATCTAACTTGAGACACCAGTGACGACCTCAGAGGACATGTCACAGAATATGGCTGAGCGCTTCTGGGTGATTTCCGGGGTCCTTGCCCTGGGGCGAGGGTACAGATCGAATGGTAGTGATGAGAAGGGTCATGACTGAGTTTGCAGAGAGAGTGCAGACTATGTTGAACTTTCCATATTCGGTGTCATACGTTAACTTATCAATCGGACAACCTATATATGGACTTGTGTTCTGCGTTGTCTGTATTACATATGTTCTTTGATGGACTCTGCCTGGACTCAATCTCATGACCTCGTCCAGGCCCTCGTAGATAGTTCTAGACTACGGACTGTTCTAGACACACTCCCTTCTGGACTCTTCTAGATAGTTCCATAGATATGACTCACCCTGATGCCTGATGACTCAGGCTGACTAGGTATGACTCACCGCTCATGTGGTACGATTACTCATGCTCTCTCATGACTCACATGACCGGTTCCCCACATGTATATATACTGGGCTGATACGCCCTCTAATCTTAAGACTTTACCTCCTGTTCCCCTGTGTGCGCCTCACAGGTCTTTCCCTGAAACTTCCCCTGGGTACTGTCTCGTTCTATAGCCTTCAGCCACACTAACATTTGAACCTCCTCACTTCAACAGACTATGACAATGCATTAGAGATATGGGGAAGAAAAAATATGACAGTCTGACCGCGTCGTGCGGCGCAAGTGAGACAGAGAGGGGAGGAGGAAGAAAAAGGCACGGTGATGCACCTAGGCCTCCTACAAGACCCGAACGGACAGCCGAGGGCCGAGGGGACGAGGCTGGCGACTGGGGTGAAGGGGCGAGCCGGGATCGAGTTCCCTTCGCGGCGCGGAGAGGGAAGAGAGTCGGATAGGAAGGCAGGGAACGATGGGGCAAATCGCGGCTAGTCGCGTATCGCGCAATAAAGTCGTGACTCAGCGGTGAGGGGTGGTGACGAGGGGCGCAACTCGGAACCGAGGGGAGAAAGATAGAATAGTACGTACGAGGTCACAGCTCCGTGATCCTCAGAGGACGCAAGAGAGGAGAGTCAAGGGCTCGGCCAAGGCGCAATCGCAAGTCGCAGTCGCAGTACGCAAGTTGCAGGTCGCAGTCGCAGTTCGCAATATGCAGTCGCAGGTGACACAGGTAGACGCAGTCGCAAATCAGACGCTAACTCTGGAGGGTAACGAGTGCTTGTCTTTCGTCGAAGCGCGGAGGGGTTTATATACAGAAGTCTACAACTACGGTCCGAGCGATTCCGAACATATCCGAGACAACCTACTCGACTTTCCGACAAGTTCCTGTCTCCGCCGAACTCACCCATACTGGAGAGCCACCATCATATGGTTTGCGACGAATCAGGACTTGAGGTCGCGTCGGCGAGTTGACTCTTGACGTCAGCTCAAAGGGGGCATCCCGACGCCGCACTGCGTCGATCCGGATCTTCGGGAAGTTGCGGTGGTCGGGTGCGTCTAGTCCCGATGGGGAGGTCGCGATCTCGAGCGTTGATTGGTCGCGATGACTCCGGGTCTTGCCGATGACCGAGAGGGTGCCTCCGAGTCGCCATGTGGGTACGCCTTGGGGCGCTGAGTCGATTGGGCGGTTGCGGGCCACTGACTTGGAGTCCGTGTGAGCGAGAGCAGCATTGCGTGTCGAGTCGCCGAGTCGCATGACCTCGCAGTGCGGCGAATCCGGCCTCTTCGGGGATCGGATTGGAATCGCCGATCGGTCAGGAATCGGAGTCGCATCCAGTCGCAGTCGCGCGAGTCGCCTCGAGAGCAAGGGTGTCGAATGCGAGGCTGAGTCCCATGGAGGTCCAGGAGATAGAAGACATGAGGAAGGGTTGCTGCGATGCATGTTCAAATCGAAGCGAGTCATATTCGCGAATTCGGGGGCCAGAATCGCGGCGATCGCATCAACGGGGGTGGCTCGAACCTCCATGTGGAGAAAAATGCATGCACAAGAAGCCACTAGACCATATAGGCAGTAAATGGTTATGCAATGGCTTAGATATGAGTCACTTTGAGCGCCCCACCTTGGCCGCCACCTGTGTCCCTTTCTTCAATCTAGTTCCCTATCTATACATTGCAATGACAGCTAAGCCCAAACACTAGGCCTATGCGCAAAAAGTCTGGACAGGCGGGGTCATGTCGGAACTCCCAGGCTCATCACCTTTCCGGCCCAGTCACGCCACTTTCAGTGGCGGTGTGACTTCCCGTGAGCGAAGTAGGACTGTAGGCCAATGAGACTGGCCGGCAAGGAATGCAGATCACAAGTGAATGAATGTCTGCCAACCCCGCATGTGTCAACATAGGTCTAGCATCTTGGAGTTAGCTGGAAGTACCAGTGAGCTAAGGGCGGCCAAGGTGGGGCGCTCAAAGTGACTCATATCTAAGCCATTGCATAACCATTTACTGCCTATATGGTCTAGTGGCTTCTTGTGCATGCATTTTTCTCCACATGGAGGTTCGAGCCACCCCCGTGCCTTTTTCTTCCTCCTCCCCTCTCTGTCTCACTTGCGCCGCACGACGCGGTCAGACTGTCATATTTTTTCTTCCCCATATCTCTAATGCATTGTCATAGTCTGCACTCTCTCTGCAAACTCAGTCATGACCCTTCTCATCACTACCATTCGATCTGTACCCTCGCCCCAGGGCAAGGACCCCGGAAATCACCCAGAAGCGCTCAGCCATATTCTGTGACATGTCCTCTGAGGTCGTCACTGGTGTCTCAAGTTAGATTGTGAGCGCCCAACGCTCGGGGATGGCTCGGTGACATATTTGGCCAGCCGTCCTATGGCGTTCTCCTCCTCCTTAGTCGCATAAACTTCAGAACCATCACTTTCCATATTCAGGTTGGTCATTATGTATTCCTTCTCGGTGATGCACCTATGCCTCCTACAAGACCCGAACGGACAGCCGAGGGCCGAGGGGACGAGGCTGGCGAATGGGGTGAAGGGGCGAGTCGGGATCGATTTCCCTTCGCGGCGCGGAGGGGGAAGAGAGTCGGATACGAAGGCAGGGAACGATGGGGCAAATCACGGATAGTCGCGTATCGCGCGATAATGTCGCGACTCAGCGGTGAGGGGTGGTGACTAAGGGCGCGACTCGGAACCGAGAGGAGAAAGAGGGAATAGTACGTACGAGGTCACAGCTCCGTGAACCTCAGAGGACGCAAGAGAGGATAGTCAAAGGCTCGGTCGAGGCGCAATCGCAAGTCGCAGTCGCAGGTCGCAAGTCGCAGTTCGCAGTTCGCAGTACGCAGGCGCAGTCGCAATCGCAGTTCGCAAGTCGCGGGTGACGCTGTTAGACGCAGCCGCAAATCAGACGCTGACTCTGAGGGTAACGAGTGCTTGGATTTTGTCGAAGTGCGGAGGGGTTTATATACAGAAGTCTACAACTATGGTCCGAGCGATTCCGAACACATCCGAGACAACCTACTCGACTTTCCGACAAGTTCCTGCTTCCGCCGAACTCACCCATACTGAAGAGCCACTGTCATGTGGTCTGCGACGAATCGGGACTTAAGGTCGCGTCGGCGAGTCGACTTCTGACGTCAGCCCAAAGGGGACATCCCGACGTCGCACTGCATCGATCCGGATCTTCGGGAAGTCACGGTGATCGGGTGCGTCTAGTCCCAATGGGGAGGTCGCGATCTCGAGCGTTGATTGGTCGCGATGACTCCGGGTCTTGCCGATGACCGGGAGGGTGCCTCTGAGTCGCCATGCGGGTACACCTTGGGGGCGCTGAGTCGATCGGACAGTCGCGGGCCGCGGGCTTGGAGTTCGAATCGGTCGTGCGAGCGGGAGTAGAGTCGTGCGTTGAGTCGCTGAGTCGCATGACTTTGCAAAGTGGCGAATCCGGCCTCTTCGGGAATCGGAGTAGAATCGCCGATCGGTCGGGATTCGGGGCCGCGTCCAATCGCAGTCGCTGAGTCGCCTTGAGGGCACGGGGTCGAACGCGTGGCTGAGTCCCAGGGAGGTCCAGGAGATAGAGGGCACGAGGAGGGGTCGCTGCGACGCGTGTTCGAATCGAAGCGAGTCGTATTCGCGATTTCGGGGGCTAGAATCGCGGCGATCGCATCATCGGATTAGCACTATCCTACTCTAACGACACTTAGGAGGAGAACGCCAGGACGGCTGGTTCTAGGAGCCTGAGTGGTGCCATGATGGCATGATCTGTGCTAAGTCCAACATTGGGATATGAGTCAGCGAGTCATGTGCTACAAGTTAAACCCTAGTCCATGGTTCCATCACATGACTAGTCAGAAGGCCATTCCAGGCAAAGTCTATTGAGCATATCATACAAGTCCATCAGGTAAAGTGCGATAAATATGGAAAAATTGGCAAAAAATAGGGTTAGTCATGCCTATCACAACAGTGAGCTTTGACCTTAAATACTATTACTACAAGGCACTGTAACTGACTAGAACTGTAGTTACCCTTTCTATAGGTACTTCTATCAGTTATATAGTTCTGTGAATACAGACTGAGTTACCCTTTCTATAATAAAGAGGAAAAGTATATACATTGTGATTTTCAATGCATTTACCTCACATGATTGCCCTTCAGGCATTGCTCATGCCCAGGACACTCATACTTGATGACCACATTTTCTGTTTGCAGTTACTGACTTGTATAACACTATTGGAGTAGCACATTCCTTGCATGTGTATACATAGCATACCTACATTGGGATTTCTACCCAAAGAAGCTTGAAGACAAGACACTTGCCACCCATCCATTGCCTGTTGCTGTCCTTGTCTTGCATACCAAACACACAACTCCAAATATTAGCTGGCTACTTCACAAGCATCTACCTACCCCTTCCACTTATCTCTTTGTGCTGATCATTATGTTGGAACAAATGGTAAAGTGATCATTGAGCCCAAGTATCCTGGGCACAAGCAATGCCCAAAAGGTAAATACATCAAAAACCTGTGCTTTATATGCCCTCTCCCCTTTATCTCATTGTTCATCATCATGGCCGAGCTTGCTAGCTCTCCACAATCATGTGCTTTGATACTTGATATTGTATGTATTGATTCGGTGCATACAGATGGTATGCTCTAATTGCATGCACTATATGTATGTATTGCTCATACATTCCAAACTATCAAGCAAAGCACATGTTTCATTGATTCAAATAGATTGAAAATGTGAGTATATGTGCAATTGCTGTCTCACAAAAGCATTCCTTTGGCTGTATGAAAGCTCCCTGTACCCAGAGTGTGACAGAGATGCCACATTCGGTAATGTCACCACCAGCGCGCGTGAGACAGGTGGTAGTGGATGGACCAACCGCGGATATTTTTCCCACGGATGGCGGATACATCTTGGATATATCCAAGCCAACCCCCTGATCTCAAGACGCGGGATCGATAATCACCAACTTCAAGGGGCAGACGGAAGCGAAATACAAGGCGCATACCTTGCCTGGCACTGGACGCCAAGTCGTCTGTGTGTTGCGACGCACGACAGAAAGCAGTAAGCCTTGTGTTTGCCTGCCTGACAATGATTTGTTCTCTGACGAATACAGACGCGCGGTTGTCGAAGCCACGAGGCTGTGACCGCTCTCCTCGGAATATATACACGCCTCGCTGCGGTCGGCGTCGCCCATCTCTTGCCCACAACACGTCACCTGCAAGCAGACCTTACGGCAGAACATGAACAGAGGCGGCGATCGAGGCCGCGGCTACGACCGCGGACGAGGGGGACGCGGTGGAGGCGGGAACAGCGGGCGAGGAAGCCCTGCGCCGGGCGACCGAGGCGGGGGCCGTGGGGGCTTCCGGGGCGGCGACCGAGGCGGCTACCGAGGCGGCGGTGATCGCGGCGGTGGTGGCTTCAGAGGCGGCGACCGAGGCGGCTTCCGCGGTGGCGACCGTGGGGGAGGTGGTTTCCGGGGCGGCGACCGGGGCCGGGGCAGAGGAGGCCCACCGCGGGAGCCAGGCGGGTGAGTCGCTTCCCACTTCTCTTCGCCCAGCCATGTCGCTTGACCTGCCTCCCTTCGCAGTGTCTTCCTCCCCGGCGTGCCGGCCAACATCGACGCGCGCCTCACGGACAATTCAGAGGACACCCTCGTGGCCTCCCTCAAGTCGCTCACGCTTCGGGACACCGACCTGCCTACGCGGCCGGGCTTTGGGACCAGCGGCGCGCCCGTCAAGCTGCGCACCAACTTCTTCCCCGTCCGCGTACCCAAGGGGCCGCTCTACGAGTACGATGTCGCCATCACCCCCGCGACGGCCATCAAGAGGATCAAGCGGCGCATCTTCCAGCTCGCAGAGCAGACCGCCGACTGGGCCAACGCCGGCATGCTCGGCCGCGTCGCCCACGACCACAGCACCAAGCTAATCTCCTCCTTCACGCTCCCGCAGCCACTCGTCGTCAAGGTCATATACACCGACGAGGACGAAGACGAGGACAAGAAGCGCGAGAAGGAGTACGCCCTCACCATCAAGTACATACAGGACATTGAGACACAAAGTCTCGTAAAGTGCGTGTCTCATCCCCTTGCTTCCCGCCACACGAGAGTGTGCCACATCTCGAGGTGCTGGTGTACTAGACCACCTTCCAGTACACCTGGAGCCTCAGGGTCTGGCCTGCCCCTCGGCCCTCCATTTCCATGTTCGTTCTATCGCTATGCGTGCTGACTCCGATGCGCAAGTTACCTTGACGGGCAGAGGCAGTACCGCGGATACGACATCCTCCCCGTCATCGCCGCCCTCAACCTCATCCTCGCCGCGCACCCGAACCGGCCGGGCGGTGGTGGCGTCATGGTCGGCAAAAACAGGTTCTTCCACCCCTCGCCAGCCCACCCTCCCGCGTCGCTCGGTGGCGGCCTCGAGGCCTGGCGCGGCTTCTACTCGTCCGTGCGCCCGGCGTACAAGCAACTTATGGTCAACGTCAACGTGTGCACGACGGCGTTCTACACTCCGGGCAACCTCGCGCTCCGCATGCAGGAGTTCTACAACGCGAGCTTCGGCGCGCGATACTCCGCCTTCGTGAAGGGCGTCCGCGTCAAGACGACCCACCTCGGGTACACCAAGACGGTGAAAACGGCCGCCAAGGTCAGCGCGCGGCAGCACAGGTTCCACACCGACGACTACGGCGAAGTCACGGTCCAGCAGTACTTTGAGCGCAGTCAGTGACCCGTTTCTTATCTTTGTGTCGCCGCCACTCAGAGTTACTGTTCAGAGTACAACATCAGACTGCAATACCCCGACCTGCCGCTGATCGACGTCGGCGGGCAGAAGCAGAACCTGCTCCCCGCGGAGGTGTGCACGATCCTCGAGCGCCAGCCCTTCCGCGGCAAGCTGCTCGACGAGCACATCGCCTCCATGATCACGGTCGCACTGCAGCCGCCAAACGTGAACGCGCGCGCGATCACCGAGCGCGGGCTGGACGAGCTCGGCTTCCGCCAGGGCCCGGACCCGCTCGCGGCGTTCGGGGTGAGCATCGGGACGGAGATGGCGGTCGTCCCGGGGCGGATCCTACAGCCACCGCAGCTGCAGTACGGGCAGGGCGCGCCGCGCGTCGACGAGCGGGCGAGCTGGAACCTGCGCGACGTCAAGTTCGCCGTCGGGGGCCGGCTCGAGAAGTGGGCCGTGCTCCTGATCCAGGACGGGAACCCGCGCGACGAGTTCGCGGGCGAGGGGGACCCGGAGCTGCGCCAGGTCGTCCAGGGCTTCATGGCGATGTGCCGCAAGTCGGGCATGCAAGTCGGCCGCGACGAGCCCGCGTACGCCGCGGTGCAGCTCCCGCGCAAGGAGCCCTCTGACCCGATCCGCAAGAAGGCGATCGGCACGATCCGCTCGCGCCTGATGAGCATCAACCCCAAGCCGAGCATGGTGCTCGTCGTCCTCTCGAACGGCGACAAGCACATCTACGCGGGGCTCAAGCACCTCTGCGACGTGTACCTCGACGTGCCCACCGTGTGCGTGCACGCGGCGAAGATCCGCAAGGAGAAGGGCCAGCCGCAGTACTTTGCGAACGTCGCCCTCAAGGTGAACATGAAGATGGGCGGCGTGAACCACGCGCTCAGTCAGCAGAATATGGCCGCCCTCATGCAGGCCCCGACGATGCTCGTCGGCATGGACGTCACGCACCCCGGGTTCGGCACCGTCAAGGGCACGCCGTCCATCGCCGCCGTCGTGGCGAGCGTCGACGCCAAGTACGGCCAGTTCCCCGCGACGCTGCGTATCCAGGAGTCCAAGAAGGAGGCGAGTGCCTCTCGCGCGCGGCGTGTCCGCATCGTGCTTGCTAATGGCCCCACAGATGATCACCGACCTCGCCGCGATGATGGAGGAGCGCCTCAACGCGTTCAAGGCCAGGAGCCGCGTCCTCCCGGAACGCATCCTCGTGTACCGCGACGGGGTCTCCGAGGCACGTCACCCGCCCGCCCCCGTACCGCGCGCCGCACTCACACTGCATGCACACAGGGCCAATTCGCGATCGTCGTGGCGGAAGAGATGCCCGAGATCAAGAAGGCGTTCCACAAGTTCAGCACGCCGCAGAAGGCGTACACCCCGAAGCTCACGATCGTCATCTGCGGCAAGCGCCACCACACCCGGTTCTACCCCACCGACGCGCAAAACGCCGACCAGCTTGGGAACCCCCGCCCGGGCACCGTCGTCGACCGCGGCGTCACGGCCGTGTACGACTTTGACTTTTTCCTGCAGGCGCATGGAGGTACGTCGCGCCCGCCCCTCCCCCTCCGCCGTGCGAGCGCTGACGGCGGCGATGGTCTGCAGGTCTGCAGGGCACGACGCGCCCGACGCACTATTACGTCGTGCATGACGAGATCGGGTACACCGCGGACGCGCTGCAGCGCCTGACGAACGACGTGAGCTACATGTTCGCGCGCGCGACCAAGGCGGTCAGCCTCGTCTCGCCCGCGTACTACGCCGACCTCGCCTGCGAGCGCGGCCGCTGCTACCTCCACGCCCTCCTCCAGGGCCACTCGGACAGCGGGACGACCGCGACGAGCGCGTCTGCGGAGGACGAGGTCTACAAGGAGGCCGAGCGCATGTGGCATGGCGGCGTGAAGGGCAAGTTGAGGGACACGATGTTCTATATATGAGCTGTGTACGGTGGGATGGGTGAGGCGGTACCGTGATCGTATGTATGGAGTGGCCAATCCCGTGTATTATGTTGTATGTCTGTGCTTATAGATTAGCGGCTCGCATGACGCTAAGAAATATGAGATGTTGGCGATGAGTATCGCGCAACCCGCTCTTCTGGGCTGCTGGATTCCAACTTCGGGTTTGGCAATGCCATGACTCTTGCGACTGGCATGGCCTTCGTGTTTTTCCATTGCGATGTTAGGGCAAGATGTTGTACACTGCTGTCGCCCCACCAACGTGTCGCCAACGGTTGGTCAATGTAATATTGTTGCCTATCTTTGCTAGGGTATGGTCGAGTTATGGCAACGCCCACGTACCCTAGAAGATCCTGGCAGAAGGAATGAGTGAGACTGAATTCGCGGGAGAGGTGTCTCAGATCGGCAGGCCCAGGGCGGCGCGGCGTGCACTTCAAGCTTCGGTTCAACTTATCCACACTCCTACACCATGCGCAGGCATCGCACGGCGCCCATAGTGCTGTAGTACACTGCTACGTGTCGCATTCGCCCTCGATCAGATCATAGTATTGTACATCGTGACCGTGGATCTGTCACCCTCCAACTCGTCTCGCATGCCAGTCGACTCGTGACGATTCCCTTCACGGGGCCCTGTTGCATGCCTGTGGAATCTTGCTGATGAGGTCGTTGATGGCTGTGGTGCGTCCAGTAGCAGTGCTAAAGTTGTAGTTGGCGAAGGCGTCGATGGCCTGTGTCAAGCTCCGGCTCAAAGTGATCGGCGGTCGTTGGTCCGGTCTTTCCCACAGGACGAACCACTCGCTCCCTGCGCATATCGCATGTCAGTGGTTTCTGGGCTCGCGCTATGGCGGTTCTAGGCTCCGGGTGAAAAACTGGAGCTCGGACTCACTGCCATGTCCGACCGAGGTTTGAAAGCCGCGCTGTTCGAACACTCTCTGCTTGAGCTCTGTACCTGCCCTGCCTGTGTTGTTGCTTTGAATCCTGGGTGCCGTCACGATCACCACCTCGACACAAGGATCAGTTATAGCACGTATGACCTACTCATAGTCGGGGTTGTGCGTCACATAGCGTCCGCTCGGCGTTTCTCCCTCACCATCGCCAAACTTCACGAACCACCTGATATCATTGCCATCCTAGTGTTCAAAACATAGTTAGTAGGAGGGTGACACAGGCAGGAGCAGGGATGAAGGACTCACATGGTCCCTCGTTCCGTTCGAGTTGATGACCGAGGGTGTGACAACCATATAGCATTTCTGTACCGGTGCAGTGACATGTACTATCTGCGGCCCTACACCCGTAGTAAGCACTACTGGGCTAGAGTCGCTAGCGGTAGGGTCGCTCATTGTCGGTGAATGACCCACAGTTGGGATACAATGAGCCGGTTTACAGCTGAAGTCTGCCTTGCGCTCTATATATAACCATCGACGGGTGACATGAAGATTGGACGACCTCCGCAGTGGGCAATTCATTGACATTCTGTGTCTGAATATGCAGGTCACCAGACAGGACTCACCTTCCTTCCATGCCTTCGCTGCCTCGGGGGTTCGTTGCACCGGTGTCGGAGGGAAAGGCGGAAAGAGCGGCGGCGTCAACACCACCCAAAGCGCGACCTCCTAGAGCAGGCGGTCGATTAAGTCGAATATGACGGAGCCCTGGTCGAGCGAGCACGGGCTGCGATAACGTCGGTGGCCGCTAGAACTGCGAACGGCGCGATGGTCGTGCGATACGATGCGAGACGATGCGATACGATGCGATGCGATGCGACGACGAAGGCGGTGGGCGGTCGAGCGAAGGCGGGCGACTTCACGCAGCGGGGCTTTCGAGGGGAGCGGGAACTCGCCGTCTTTGTTACACCAGAGAGTAGTTATAAGTACATACATGAACCTAATCTTCGAGTCGTTGAGACCATGGTGAAGGCGCGAGAGCTAAAGCGGAATTCGAGAACGACGAACAGGAAGGATGGTGGAGTACAGTACAGTGTAATGGCACTCCTTTTCACACCGTCGTTCCTTTTCACATTCACTCCGATATGACCCAGACATTTGGCGATAAGTGTGAATATCAATTTTGTGTAACCTATTAGTACTGCTCTACATTTTACCTTCTGTTTGAGGGGCATCGGACTTGTCGTGGTATCGCAATGGCATGATCATTTCCCAAAAACCCTGATTTGGCACGATGAGAACTCTTGTCTGAGGCATTGCATCTTACAAGGGCTGTTTTTTCACTGATCACAGAGACTGCCGCAGAATGAGAAGGCTGTATGGCTTAAAATCCACTTTCAGCTGCAGAATAACACTTGCATTGCGTGTAGATCCATATAACAACAAGAGCGGTACATAAACGCCTCCGAAGCGTGACAAAGAGAACGAGACGCCCATGTTTGATGGGGTCCTCCACTTATAGGCTGCAGCTGTGGCGGATCTGCAAGGCAAACAGTGCGACAGTACTGACGTTCAAGCCTTCAAGGGATGGCTGGAATTAAACTGACCATCTGTCGGGCTCATCCTCATAGTCTGCTATGGTTAAACGAGCACTCTCAGACCGGGTCAAGCGCCAGAAGGCACGGCGCGCCGACAATGCGATCTTACAGCAAGCCGTTGATGCATTCCGGCAGGAGCAGATGAAATCTGGGCAAAAAAAAAGTGTACGAGCTATTGCTCGGGAGTTCGGCATCCCCGGAAAATACAAGACTATACTAAATCATGCATCCGGAAGGACGGTGCCCATGTCAGCTTTCAACGCATCTAAGCAAAAGCTCCTACCTGCCGAAGAGCGCGAGCTCGTCTCCCTCCTCCTTGAATCAGCACACCGAGGCTTCCCGTTTTCTGTCAAAGCGATTGAGATTTATGCAGATGCGCTCATCAAAGCAAGGAAGGGTGGAGAGTATGATGAAGAGAGGGATGTCGTCGGTGGTAGCTGGGTAGGACGGTTCCTTGATAGACACCGTGACGAGTTGCAGACACACTGGAGCCGCCCATTGGACACTCAGCGAGCGAAAAGCCTCAACCCTGAGGTTGTCAAAGCCTGGTTTGATCTTGTGGAGGAGCTCATTGTGAAGCGAGGGATCCGGAGGGAGGACATATATGGGATGGATGAGAGCGGCTTTCCGCCGTCAGATCAGGGAGTACACCGGGTGGTAGGGGCTAGAGGCACAAAGACTCAGCATCTTGCCGCAAATGCCAATCGGGAAAATGTCACTGCACTAGTCACCATTTGTGCCGATGGCACAGCTCTCGTGCCGACAATCATCTTCAAGGGTAAAAATTTCATGAAGAAATGGGCAGAAAATAATGTAGCCAATGCGTCGTACGTTGTATTGATACATCTCAAGCTACAGAAAACTAATGCGGTTGGCCAATAGATTCTGCCATTCCCCAAATGGGTGGACAGACACAGAAATTGCGTATGAGTGGCTGGTGAAGGACTTTGATCGCCTCACAAAGGATAAAGCGGGCAGCCGTACCCGAGTTCTGCTACTCGATGGCCATGGTTCACATTTCAGCCTTGAGCTGCTTCAGTACGCAAAGGAGAACAACATTGAAATCCTTGGGTACCCGCCGCACTGCACACATGCCTTGCAGGGGCTTGATGTTGTTTGTTTTGCGAAGATGAAGGACATCTGGTACAATGTGATCAGAGATTTCGAGAAGCAAAACAATGGGCGCGCTGTTGGCAAGGGAGACTTCACCGAGCTATTTGGACGAGCCTACCTCAAGGCATTCACCATGGATACGGTGAAAGCAGCCTTTGCGGCAACAGGAATCTGCCCGTTCAATCGGAATGTCATCACGAGCGAGCAGATGAAGCCAAGCGAGCCGACGTCGGTCAAAGGCCAATTCCCCATGCCTCTACCTAGCCCAGTACGCGCAATTCTTGCAACATATCATTCCTATCAGCCAACCGCTTTCGAGCTTGATGCTGACACTCACCGGGCTATCACCCCTACTGTTCCTCCGCTCCGATCAGCATCGCCATGCCCTTCAGACATGTCCTACGAGCCCTGTACTCCTACCCGGAAGCGGCCAAATGCACCAGAGGCCCTTAACTTCACACCGTCGAAGCGATCACGCATCATGACAGCCGCACTCACTCAAACGACATCTGGCTCATTTCTGGTCACCACTGCTCGCCTCACATCTTCTCAGGTACTGCCAGAGACAGTCCTTGAGCATCCGCCACCTCTCCCGCAGCCTGACTGGGCATTGATGCACTTGCCAATCCGGGGTGATGAGGGTGTGGTGGAGTTGCGAGCACGTCTCGAGGCTGTGAAGGATAGCCTTTGTCAGGCCAAAGTGGAGCTTGAAGTGAACAGGGAGATCAATGCAGCAGCAAATGCACAACTTGTATTGAAGGATATGATTTTGGCGAAGCAGAACCAGGCTTTGCATGCGAAGGAGACACGAAGGAAGAGTGACAATACGAAGCTGTTCCCAGACGGGAAGGGCCGGCACATGACTTCAGATGCAGTCATCGCTGAGATCGAGCACAAGAAAAAGCGGAAGCAGCAGGCAGCTGATGACAAAGAATTGCGCAAGAGGGATCGCACAGCAAAGAAAGCCGAGGCCGCAGCCATTGAGGATGCATGGGTGAGGATAAAGCTAGATCATGCGAGGGCGGTGGAGGAGTGGGAAACACGTTGTCGTACACTGCAAGCAAGTGGGATCAAGAAGAGAGACCTCCCTCGCAGGCCTGCATGTCCGCGGAAGCCGAAATCATCATCAGGGGTTGCCCAAGGAGGGCCAACCGTAGGGAGTGGCCATTATGCGGGAGAAGGAGTCGAGGCTGAGCAGAGTGACAGCGAATCTGAGGATAGTGATTGCACATCGGACATCTGATATTTCGCAGTACAACTGTCTACCATGTAATATTCACGTAGTTCTGCGGCTTTTCCATTCTGACAGACCTGGCAAACACTGCACGGTGCGCATCGGCGGATCCTCGAATTGCGCCACACTTAATCACATGCACCGATGCTTCGTCACACTTGTCACTGCGTGAAAAGGAGTGGTTTCAGCCACTTCGGTGTCACCACTGGATATATTAAAGTATTCTGCACATTGCACACACGAAGCGCAATCGGAGGGCTTGACCAGCATGTGGGGGACATATTCATGATGCAAAGCTGCAATACAATGCAGCCAAAGGTCTACCTCCCTGTATATCACACCGATTCGATCAGGTGTGAAAAGGAATGCCATTACACTGTAGCAGGTCGCAAAGCGAGAGCGATTGTTCGGGCGCGTAATTACCGCGTATAGTAAATATTACAGTCAGAGAGGAATGGACCCCCGCCCGGGGGACGACGTCCTTCAACTCGCCTTCAGGTTCCGACGTCTGGCCGGGCTCAGCGACAGCCAGCAAGCCGCGGCGACAGGAGCTATTTGCGTTCGCGACTCGGCCCCCAGCGAGTGCGGCTCTCTGTTCGCCGGCGCTTGGCCCCGCCTACTTGGACCATCCGCCTTCGCCGTCGGGTCCGCTTCGGGCTCGCCGGTAGAGTCGATGTACAGTAGCATTCGTACCTAAGAGACGCGCGAGTTCAGCAATACACAGCGGAGACAGAGATCAAGAAGAGAGAAGAGAAAAAAAAAGAAGCTATGTCCGACTTGTCCTTCGAGCAATGGATCGCCGCTGCCCGAGCGATCGTCGCTGCAGCCGTGGCGGATTCCCCGTCCACAAGAGGGGGTGGCTTTTGTCTTGACCCCAAGACCGCTAGTGCCAAGGAGTGTAGTAGTCGCGTATGTCGGCAAGAAGTTGTATGATGTTCGTTCGATGGAGTGAGTCGAGATGGAAGTCGCGTCCTTCGAGAGTCCAAGTGCCGGCTTCGTGTTCGGGTGACTGCTCGACGACATGGTGTAGTGTCGACTCGTGGATGCGGAAACAGTGGTATGGAACGTCGTCTAAGCGTGTGTCGTCGGCAGGGTGAAGGTCGAGGATGGTTATGAGTGTCTGGCGATCGTCCCTAAAGAAGAATAGTCGCAAGCGGTTGGCGGCAACGTGCTCCTTCAAGACCGTCCCGTCGAGCTCTCGGATACAGTACGAGCCCGAAGGATACCGCTCGTGCACCACATACGGTCCCGCCCATCGAAGCGCGCCTTTGTTCCCATGCTGCGCGTTGAGCCAAGTTTCGTGGACGAGGACCCAGGTGCCCGGCTCGTATTGGCTGAGCTGGATGACCTTCTCGTTCCTGCGCATGAAGTCGTCGACTGACCGCTGCCGCGACGCGCGGACATTCTCAGTAGCCTCCCCGAGAACTGATTCGCGCCGTTCGATCTGCTGGATGCGGATCGCGAGTAGGTCCTCGGTCGTTTTGACCTCGTCCCAAGCGAGCTTGTACCAAGTGCGGTCAGTTAGGTCGAACGGGAATAGGCAGTGCTTGCCGTAGAGAAGGAAGTAAGGGGTGAACCCCGTTGCCCTTGAGACGGTCGTTCGAACTGCAAGAAGTGCGGCGTGGAGATGGCGTGGCCAATGGTGATGCTTGTCGCCGCAGACTTTCAGCACGGCGCGCATGATAGTCTGCCCGTCGCGCTCAGCGATCCCGTTGCCCTCTGGATGGTACGGCGTGCTGAGGATGACTGCTATTCCATGCTTCTCGAGCAGGATGCGCGCCGCGCCCTTAAACTCTGGCCCTCCGTCGCAGATGAAGACGGGGATGCACCCGAAGCGGCAGATGACGTCTTGCCACCAGAACCGCGCCCAAGTCTCCGAGTCGTTCTTGCGCGCTGCCCGAGCCTCGACCCACTTGCTGAGAGTGTCTGAGCCGTGCAGTAGGTACTTGTGCCCGTTGTCGCCCTTCGGCATATGGATCGTGTCGAAGCTGAAGGCGCGGAGTATTGCAGGCGTGAGCGTCGGTGTAAGTGGTGCGATCGACCGCGTTCGCGACCGATACTGGCATACATTGCACGAGCGCACGAAATACGCGATCTCGTCGTACATGTCCGGCCAGTAGTACCTGTCGGCCACCTTCGTATATGTCGGGTCGCGACCGCGGTGACCGCAATCGTTGTGCGCCTCCGCTATGATATCTCTCCGTCGGTTGACGTCGAGGATGACCAGACGCGGCACTCTGGTCCTACTCGTCTTCCAAAGTCGGCCGTCGTGCACTGCGAACCCCTGCGCCTTCCGTTTGAATGCGCGCGCCGCAGCCGGATCGGCTATGCATTGCGCCGGGAGATCGCCTGTCTCCAGGAACTCTCTGAGCTCCTCGAACCCTGCAACTGACATGCTGTTAGCGACTTTATGCTCATGGACCGCACACCTGATCTCCGCCATTGACTCTGGAAGCTGCAGCTCCTCGTACTCGAGTCGCGTGTCGAAGTAGCGTGCGACCCATGTCGAGTTGCCAGTGTCCCAGGCGATCGGACTGCATGTAGCACGCTCGACTCGCTCGCGCTGCTTGAGGATCCGATTCTGCTCGTCCTTCCTAGTCGCCAACGAGCATGTCGAGTATGCTGGTCGATACTCGGTGATCTCAACCCCTATGACCTCTCCTCCGAGTAGTGCTGTAGATGCGCGCGCCCTCGACTCCTTCCGTACCATGAATTCCGGCCCAACGTAAGTCGCGTCGTCCTCGTTCTTCAGTAGCGCGGGGTGAAACGGGCTTAAGTCCTCCGGTTGCTCGATGGGCCACCACACGTCTATGCCGGTACGTGGGTTCAGCTCTGTCGTCGGTCCTGCTGGGAAGAGTCGGTGGTGGTGCTTGAACCATCGCGGTTCGAGACGCTCTGCTTGGACAACGTCGGCATTGTGAGGTCGCGGTCGCGTCGCCCGGGTGTAAGTCGCCAGATAGGTTTGTCGCCATGCTTCGATGCGGTCGGCCTTGTGCGATGCGAACTCGCCTAGTGATACGGCCATTGCCGTGGGTCGTCCCCCTTCTGTTGTCGCCAGCATGTCGATACCGAGCCTAGCTGTCGAGTCGCGAGATTGGTTGTCGGCCATAGCGTGCCCGAATGCACTGAAAGCACTGCGATTGTGAGTCGCGTACCCTATAAGCTTCTCCAGTTCGCCTTCGCCGTCCGATTCGCTCGAGTCGCTGTCAGATGGTGGTCGTCTTGACAGGCCGTCCTCGACTTTGTGCTTGTCGGCTGGCACATGCTGAAGTTCGAAGTCGAACAGCTGGATGTAGGTCACCCATCGCGTCATGGGTGCATTTGGAAGGTCTGGCTCATGGATCATCTTCTTTAGGTAGCTCGCGTCGACGTCAAGACGGAAGTGGACTCCCCAGATTCGGTGTCGGCACTCCTTCATCGCGCGGAATACGCCGTAGAGCTCGATCTTGGGTTGGGAATAGCGGGATTCGGTGGCGTTGAACGTACAAGAGCCGAAGAGGGTGGGATGTTTGTCGAATTCGTTGTACTGATAGATGACCCAGCCAGCGCCGTGGATCGATGAGTCGACCGCTAGAACCATGAGCCCATGCAGTGAAGTGCGTGGTCCACGGACGATCGTCGCTGCCAGTTCGTAGTCAACTTTCCGGAGGACCGGGGCCTGCGTGATGAGCAATTTGAGCTCGTCCATCGCGCGCCGCTCTGTCTCCCCAAAGGCGAAGTCGTCGCCAGTATCCCGGCATAGTGCCGTAAGCGGCTTAGTGACCAGCGAGAAGTTCTTGATCCACCTTCGTCCTACGCCTGCCGTGCCCAGAAAACCGCGTACTTCGGTCACTGACTCGCAGTACGGCCACTTCACTACCTTGGCCACTAGCCCATGCTCGAGGTGCCACCCTTCCGCCGATACGACGGAGCCAACGATTTGCACCCTTGGCGTGGCAAGAATAAGCTTCGACCCCGAAGCCGTCACCCCTGCCTCCCGAAACCTGTGTAACAGAAGGTTTAGTGTCGTCGCAAACTCGTACACGAACCGCCGAATCTCGCTGCCTCCGTCCATCGTCTCGTCGTTATACCGAGAGGTCGGCCCTTTTGCTCCACAGTCGTCGACAAATGCGTCTGCCAGTGCCGGGTACAGAGGCCCTAGTACATGCATGATCCATCGCTGGAAGACCTGCATGGCGTTCGTGAATCCTTGCGGGAGACGTGTGTTGCGAAGAGCGCCACATAGGGAGTGGAATGTCGTCAGGTCGCGCGACGTCTCTGCAAGTCGAATACCATTGTAGCCCGAAAACAAGTCGAGCACCGCGTAGATCTGGTGCCCGACAAAGCTCTCCGCAAAGTCGTCCGCGCGAGGTGGCAACGCGGAGTCGCGCACAGTGACCGCATTGAGGTCCTCGAGGTTGATCACGATCCGAGGCTCGCCATTCTTTTTGAGCACAGGAAAGGACGCGGCGCGATAGGACGCTGATGAATGTTCGTAGTTGCCCGCATCGACCTGTCCTTGGACGACAGCGCGAACCTTTGCCTCAAGAGCCTTAGGGATTTTGATAGGCGGTCGAACCCACGGTACGTGTTCAATGACCGGGATCTCGTAGTCGGGGAAGTAAGCAGATGAGAACGTGCCCCGCTCGCTCTCCGTCCAGGCGAGCGCGGTTTGGTTGATGTCTAGAACGTGGACGAGCAAGTCCAGTTCCCGTTCGCGGAGGAATCCGCTAGGGATTGTCGCCAAGATTCCCGACAAGCGGTCTTGAGTGAGCCGTGGAGTTGGGATGAAGTCGGTGCGTAGAGGAGGATGGAGCGGTAGAGCCGTAGGCGTTAGACAGATGATGGGTTGGAGCTTCTGCGCGGAGGGGTTGGGCATGTATGTTGGAACAGGGCGAACTTTGCGAGCGACAGGCTTATAACGCCTCGCTGCATTCGCGCCCGCTTCGTGGCTGTCAAGAATTCGGTCTGTCCATGGTGAGCGTATCGGTTCGCAGAGAGAAGAGGAAACATGAAACACAGAACGTAACAAGGCATCGAATGCCGGTGGTGGATTGCGCATTGCAAGCACATCAAGAGTCTCGTCATCTTCCTCATCGTGGTCTCCTGCCATCGCGTGCAGAGACCGACCTAACCTGGCCGCAGTCAGGGACGCGCTCTCCGCCGAATAGGGGATAGGCCTAATATGCGCGCCCCTCATGCAAAATCCTCGTCATCGCTCTCCACCCCCGCGTACGAAACATTGCGTCGGTTGGCAACCCCAGCAACACGAACGCGCACTGGCTGCCCATCTGGATCCCCGCCTGGGAACGCGACGAGATCCTGCCCTCCGCCGCGAGTATATTCGAGACGGCTTGAAAACCACAAGAGCCAGGGCTGCCCCAGGATTCCGTCATGCTGTCCGAGCTCTCCGGGGTGCACGAAGAAGTGGTGGTCAAAGCGCCCTCCACCAAGGGTGATAGGTGCGTCGCGACAGCACCCCAGGAGCGGAACGGGCTCGCCATGAATACCCCGAAGCGTCCAGCGTGACCCGTCTGAGTCTAGCGCGACTCTCGACTGCGCGTATACGCGCTTCGTAACGAGATTAAGCTCGGAGCCCGAATCAATAAGGAACGTTACCGGTTCATCCCCAAATTTGCCCTGGACAAGCCCGCAAGCCATCGCAACGAAACGCCGCTGCCCTATGGCAATTGCTGCGGCGTAACGCGATATGACGTCCTCGAGGTCCTTCTCGTCCTTGACCGTCACGGCAGCGGTGCCTGGGGCGTCCTCGATGGTCGCTGCAATGCTCGTTGTGACCTCCCTCCTCGTCTTCGTCAGCGCTGCCATCCGCTTCTGCAAATCCGGCGATACTGCCAGGATCATCTTGAGCGGAATTGAGATCACCGTGTTGAGGATCTTCTCTTGCACTTGCTCGGGTGAGACTAGGTCCTGGACGTCCGAAGTGAAACAGACGCCCGCCTTTCCGCGTACTCGACCCGCTTGCTCCTCGTCGCCCTTCCTCGCCTGCTTCTTCTGCTGCTCGCGCTCGCGCCAACCGCGCTCTGTGTTGATAATAGGCGGCTCGGCGACTGGCTCCTCCGCTGGCTTGGTCTTGTCTCGTGAGAACTGCGTTGGCTCGCCTGGCTGCTGGACCTTAACTGCTGGTCTTGTCTTGCGCTGCGCTGTCGTGTCGTCGACCGGCAGAACATGCCTAAACTCCATGCGGCTGGCCTGTTCGTTTGGTGTGCTGTCCTGTTGGTCGCCTACCCGAGCCCGCGTCTGCGCTCGCGTGGTAGCGAAGGCAGTCATGTCCTCCGAGGACAGCGCGTACACGCTTCCGCCTAAGAGAGGCTCGTCATCCCGACAGAGCTCAATCGCGGCCGCACTCGCACTTCCACTGGCGTTGAGGTGGGGAGGCACATCGCGCGCCTTGCCCTTCCTTTGGAGGTCGACGCGCTGCTGAATGAGCGCAGCCATACCGCCAGGGACTCCGCGCGCGTTCGGCAGCTCTGTCCCGTCGCTGTAAATAAGACGCCCTTGCGGGTTGTGCATGATAACACCGTCAGCAATAAACTTCTTCGTTTGTGGACAATTACCGAGCCCGATGCGATGATCGAGATCCCTCCCTTCCTCCTTAGCGCACATCCAGCACATACGCGCTATGGCTGCCGCGTTTGTACCCGCCTGTATGAGGGTACGCGGTCCGCCCGATGGGCTAGCGGCGAGCTGCGTAACGAACTGCTGCAGCGTCCCCTTCATGGCTTCGGCAACAGCCTTCGCGATCTCCACCGCATCGCTAGAGCGGTCGCTGCTCTTGCTCTTTGTCGCCTTCGTCCTTGGTTTGGCGGCGGGTACTCTCCGAGGTTCATCGGTCTCGTCGTCGTCTTCCTCCCCTAACAAGTCAGCTAGGTCATCGTCTGAATCACTTAACTCGTCGTCCGGAATGACCCTCTCCACAGTATCCGTCGTGAAGTACTCGTACACCGCCCCGATCACTTGATCTCTTGAAGGCGGGTCCGACTCGAGCAACTCCCCTCCCTTCACCTTCTCGAGCTTCTTCTGTATCGCCTTTCGTAATGCCGAGTTCAGACCCTGATAGAACAAGAAGTCGCGCTCCGTCTCGAGCATCTTCTTATCCCGCACGAGGCTCCCCGCCTTCTCCCGGAACGCGCGGATATAGCGTCGAAAGTCGCTGAGGCTCTTGATTTTGTGCCTCCTTCTGCACTCGTCCGAGAACTCGTGGAGCTCCTTGCCTGAGAAACGGACAGGGCCATCGTTGTCGCCAAAGCTGGTATGGAGTTCCTTCTTCACCGCTTCCCAGTCACTGCCTTCGAAGAGGCTCTCCGCCTTATCGTCGTACTTGTAGTGGTTGCGGACACGAGGGATACAATAATCGAGTACTTGCTCGCACTTCTCGGCATCGGTGAGACCAGCGAGCTTTGCTGTCTTGTCGAATTCGCGTAGGAACTCGGTGAGGTAACGCCCATCGAAGTGCGGCGCGAGCTTGGCCCGCGGTGAAGGCATTGGTTGGTAAGGAGGTACTGGACCAGCGATCTCCGTCGAGTTCGCGGTCGATGAGGAACCTGGTGCGGTCATTTTGAGCTGAGGGTCGTGTGGTAAATTGTCCGGAGGAAGTATGGCAGTGCCGAGAACTGGAGTCGGGTTTGGTGCGACAGGTGAAAGCGGCTGGAGCGGTGTAATAGTAGCGTCGTCTGAGTCGGTAGGCGAGGAAAGCGGTGAGAGCTTTGATTCGGGCTCTGCAGTCGTATCAACTTTCATACGATGCGGCGCCTTCCCTTCGCTAGTCCCCGCGGTCGGTTGCGACGACGGAACGGTGGTCGACGAAGGGCGAATTGTCGAAGTGGAGCGGGAGGTGTTTTGAAGACGCGTAGAACGCCGCGCGTCGGGTCGTCCTCGGCTTGAGTCTTCTGGTTTAGCGCGAGATGCGCTAGTCGAAGATCGTTTTGGTGCCGTGCTGAGCTATACGAAAGATGTGAGCTAGTCAACGACCCCACACACTCACAGAGTGTGCAGTAAAACCCCCTGCGGCGGTCACCACTTGTCGGAGGGAAAGGCGGAAAGAGCGGCGGCGTCAACACCACCCAAAGCGCGACCTCCTAGAGCAGGCGGTCGGGTAAGTCGAATTTGACGGAGCCCTGGTCGAGCGAGCACGGGCTGCGAGAACGTCGGTGGCCGCTAGAACTGCGAACGGCGCGATGGTCGTGCGATGCGATGCGAGACGATGCGATGCGATGCGAGGCGATGCGACGACGAAGGCGGCGGGCGGTCGAGCGAAGGCGGCGACTTCACACAGCGGGGCTTTCGAGGGGAGCGAGAACTCGCCGTCCTTGTTACACCAGAGTACCAATATAAGTACATACATGAACTTAATCTTTGAATCTTTGAGACCGTTGTGAAAGCGCGAGTGCTAGAGCAGAATTCGAGAACGACGGACAGGAGAGATGGTGAAGTACAGTAGCAGGTCGCAAGGTGAGAATGATTGTTCGGGCGCGTAATTACCGCGTATAGTAAGTATTACAGTTAGAGAGGAATGGACCCCCGCCCGGGGACGACGTCCTTCAACTCGCCTTCAGGTTCTGACGTCTGGTCGGGCTCAGCGACAGCCAGCAAGCCGCGGCGACAGGAGCTATTTGCGTTCGCGACTCGGCCCCCAGCGAGTGCGGCTCTCTGTTCGCCGGCGCTTGGCCCCGCCTACTTGGACCATCCGCCTTCGCCGTCGGGTCCGCTTCGGGCTCGCCGGTAGAGTCGAGGTATAGTAACATTCGTACCTAAGAGACGCGCGAGTTCAGCAATACACAGCGGAGACAGAGATCAAGAAGAGAGAAGAGAAAAAAAAGAGAAGCTACGTCGTCTTGTCCTTCGAGCAATGGATCGCCGCTGCCCGAGCGATCGTCGCTGCAGTCATGGCGGATTCCCCGTCCACAAAGGCCAAGGGCCTCGAATTGCAGACTAATTGCACTATCAAGGTCCGCGAAATCTCCGTGCTGTTCGAAGCGAATTGATAGGGCATTGGCAAGATTGTTGAGAGATGCACTACGATGTGGGTTGCCAACCGGACGAAGTTCGAGAGCCTCACGGTGCAGACGGATTGCCCTATCAAGGTCTTCATGATCTCCAAGATGTTCGAACCGAGTCTTCAGGGCATTGGCGAAATTGTCGAGAGAATAACCACGATCTGGGTCGCCGATACCGCGGAGGTCGAGAGCCTCATAATGCAGCTGGATGGCAGCAGTAAGGTCTTCGCGATCTCCAAGCTGTTCGAACCGAATTAGTAGGGCATTGGCAAGGTTGTTGAGATACGAGTCATGGCCTGGGTGGCCATAATCGGAGAGGTCAACAGTCTCACGGGAGCAGACGGATTGCTTCGTCAAGGTCTGCACGATCTCCGAGCTGTTGGAACCGAGCTGACAGGGCGCTGGCAAGGTGTTAAGAGAAAATCACGATCTGGGTGGCCGACATGCGGAGTCAAGAGATTCACGAGCGAGAGTGATGATATATCAACGTCTGCTTTGTCCCATTGCTGTGAAGACGGGTGTCAAGTGCACCTGCAAGGTCATCCAGAACGCAGCACGATGCTGATGACCAGGAGGGCAGTGAGCATGGAAAATCCGCCTCAGATTGATGACCATGTCTAGATTAGCACGGCTCCCAAACTGGTGGTAGTGTCCACGATTGGCATCTTCAAGCTGCATCAGCAACATTCTGTACTCCAATCCATTCGTTGGATCGGTTGCTTCAAGGTGGGAGACCATTGCACATAGGCCGCACAAGGCCGCACTCCACTCCATTGTGTCTTGCGATGTTCCGTGATGATCACCAACTGATGTCGTGATCTTCTTGAGCCTGGAGATATGCGCAATGTTCATTGATTGCCTTGTCGACGAGCATGGCAACCCTCTCCATATCAGCACACTCGCGGATTCCTCATACCGCACGCTCAAAGTATCCGTGAGACGCCACAAGCGTCCGAGGACGGAGCGGATGACCAGGTTGACGAAGGGTCAGATCCACGCGATGAAGGTCCACCGCACGGTCTAGATCGTGTATGCTGCTACAGCGGTCGAAGCGCATACGATGGCACTCCGCAAGACGCTGTACAGATATCCTTCGTCGAGGTCGAAAACCAACGGAAAAGACAAGGCCTCATGACCGCAGGCTAAAGCACGATCCAGATACTCGACTGCGTGGTCTCCGTCTGCATGTTCAAACGGGCTTTGAGAGTGGATACGAGATTGTGGAGGATCAAAGCGCGTGCTATGTTGTCAGCTGGAAGGAGGTCGAGGGCTGACTGATACAAAGTCATAGCGACTTCGATGTGTACACGATCCTTGGGCTGTGAGTCGGAGCGATATTGAAGCTGTCGGCGATGCCGCAGTAAGCGAGGGCGAGATCCATGGAAGAGGCATCTGTGGATAATAGTTCGACAGCCTCCTTGAAGGCAGCATTGATTTGCACGCCCACATCAGGAGCAACGATTGCATCGACAAGCTCGACTGACGAATTGACTGTTGGACCAGGAAGGTCGCGTTCAGTCCGGTTACAAGGCGATACTGGGTCTCCTTCCACTGCTTCCACTGAAATGAATTATCATTATGTTGGCCTGCAGTGTTCAAGTAGCATCGTTATATACAAAACACTCACTGGGGTTGTGCGCCGATGAGAGGATGATGAGAGATGGGCCCGCCGCGACGGCCGCGAAGCCCGATTGCGTTGATGGCACGTGCTCGTCGATTACTTACCCAGTCTATAATGTCAATTCATGGCAGCTCCATGATCGACTCTGAGCCTCAGCGATACACTGCACTGCACTAGATATCTACTCCACGCATGCCACAACATAGACCAATGCGTACTGCATATGCACTTATGCGACGGTGTGGTGGGCCTGGGCATCAGCACTACTAGTACGCGTCATCACGACATGAGCATGCGAACTATCAAGGTAGAGTTCAAATGCTTCATTCAGGTTGTCATTCCTATAGCGGACGTCATTTCTTCTGTATGTATCTCCAATAGCTGACGTGCTCTAGACGCGGTGCGTGACGTTGTCAGGCTGCCGAGTATGGAGCTACAGGCGGTGTACTGGACGCCGGCCACGACTCGGCGATAGGCTGTGATTTCTGTATGCCTTGGACCATTGACCATGGTTGGACTCAAACCATTTAGGTTCGCACCTGAGACATCCATGATCTCGGAAGGTATGCGTATCTCCTTCCGGCCCATACAAACATACGCTCATGATTGCATACTAGGTGATTACGCCGACATGGAAGTTATCGACCTTTCGGCGTTCCCCTTCACATCCTCCGGAGAAGTTGCCAGTCCCTTTGGCCCCGGAGAACAGATCGCGCACGACACTATACGACGAGCATTCAAAACCCTACGTGAAACTGGGTTTATATCTATCAAAGGTCATGGCCTGACCCCTCAGGAGATCCATCGGCAGTTTGACATTGGGAAAATGCTATTCGACGAGGTTACCGAAGAGGAGAAGATGAGCTTGCACGCCAAAATCTGGGAAGGAGAATGGGCA
This sequence comes from Fomitopsis palustris, assembly GCA_029783445.1. Lineage (NCBI taxonomy): Eukaryota > Fungi > Basidiomycota > Agaricomycetes > Polyporales > Fomitopsidaceae > Fomitopsis > Fomitopsis palustris. The sequence continues at coordinate 71,484 of JARAOQ010000059.1, forward strand.
GGATACAAGGTAACTTTGCTTGTGCATAGTCTCATTCTCGTACTGAGATCACACAGCCACGCGGGTACTACAAGCGACCCGATGGTGGAGAAGATACTCATGAAGTGCGTCAATGATGGTCATTGTTGGTTTACCTTCTTATTAGAGTGCCCTTAGTATTGCGATTTCTACCCGTACACCATCCGGCAGGATCGCCTTCCGAGTGCTGCTCGACCATTCCTTGAAGAGATTCGTGCATTCGCTCGCGTGAGCTATTGATGTCAGTCATGCAGATTGATTCGGGACTAATCGTTTATCCTCTCAGCATAACCATTACTACATTCTCCGACGAGTTCTCGCTATACTGTCACTGGGCCTAGGGCTCTCGCCCGAAGCGTATGTATATGCAACTTATTTCACGCAACCAACAGTACCTCACTTCTATCTGCATCTGTATAGCTTATGGCGATTGCATCACCGCTTGGATCCAGAGGCTGACAACAGTTTGACGTCAGGAGATTGCAATGATTGGGTACACAGCAAGGATCATCTGCGCTATGCTGTTTATCGTGCGTGTCGACGTCCTCCCGCCACCAGTGCTGATTCTAAATTATGATCGAGTCTAGACCCCTGTCTGAGAGCGACAGGGAGAAGAAGAAGAGGCTCTGGCTACCAGGTCACACTGATCTGTGAGTGTTTCTTCATCATAGCAGTTCATTGTCTCAGTCGGAGCCTCTGAAGCGGTTCTGTAACGTTCATTTGTGAGCCCCAGAAAACTATGGATAATTACTATGTCGTTATCTCCAAGAACAGACTCGCAGCCTATAGCGGGCCTGCAGGTGTTATTTCCGGACGGATCCTGGAAATACATCCGCCACTACCCGAACCAGATCCTTCTCAACTTCGGTGATTCGATGGAATTCGTGACAGGTGGGATACTGCGAGCCGTCCCACACCGGGGGTAAATATCCATGCTAAACGCTTGCATTGCAATCGAGCTGATGCACACCGCAAAATCAGTGAGAGAGCCTCCTGAGGATCAAAGACAGTGAGTGTGTTCGTCAGGCCAGTGCGATGACGGACTAATCATGTATGTTCATCAAAGCCTTGACCGCTTGGGAGTGTTCTGTTTCATCCCATTCCTCCGCGAGATTCTACTACAGCCTCTGCCAGAACTCGTCGACGTCACACGAGCGGATCCCACGTTACAGATTGTCGATGCATTCGAGGAACACAGAGCGTTAGGTGGAAAGCCTCTAACTTCCGACGGTACGTTATATTTCCGCATGCTGGGTTTTCTCTAACGTGCCGCCCATCCGAAGAATGGCTTGTGTATCGATCGAAGCTGCTTGGTACTCGGCGAGTGCAGCGCGAGACACGAACCGCAGAAGACGCATTGGAGGATATACATTTCCGATACAACCTTGAGTTTGACATCCGTGTCTAGTTTGCCCCAAGAAAGCCATTGCTTCACAAAGTGACGGTTCGTGTATATACACGCTCACGAACCATCCTCCATGATTTTGTATTCGTCCTTCTCATTGATGCTCTCCTCGCTCTCTGGCGGCCCGAACGTCCCAAAGACGTCCTGCTTGTCAACTTCGCCCGCACCCGGCGGCGGTGCGAGCCAGTTCCATACGATCCAAAGTGTGCCGCTGATGAAGAACTCGAGGAGCCACGACATGTAGTAAACGTGCCTAGGATCATACTGTGCGTCAGCCTGTGACCGCACACGAGAGGTAGTGCCAGCGGCTTACATCCAGGTGTCGCTCACAATCACCTTGTCGGGTGTCACCGACGCTGCAAAGCCTGGTAAACACGGCCAAACGGACTGGCAGGGGAACGGTCAGATAAGTGTGAAAAGCGAAGGTACTAACGCACCAAGGCCCAGACAACGGGTGCACGCAAGTTGACACCATGCCAATACCAATACTGGCTAGATAGATCGGCGATGTAGAGGTGCGAGAGCTTGAGGCGTTGGCGTCGGACCACATAATACTCAGCACTGCACAAACATGCTCAGCGTTGCAGAGGGAGAGCAATGCATGCGTACGGACACCATGATGCCCGTGAGGGGCGCGAGGAACACGGCGTATGCCGATATGGCGGAGATGAACGAGTTCGCCGTCTAAGCGGTCCACGTCGAGCGCTTCAATCACCAAGTGAGCGGAAGAACGAACGCAGAGCGACGTACGTTGAGTATCTTCCACGGATTGATGAGGATGCCGATCACCGCGACGACGAACGAGCCGCGGCGGATGTTGAGGAAGCGCGGGAGCAGCGCGGCGAGGTCGATTCCGCCGACAACCCCGCATGCGACGACGTTCACGGCGAGCTGCGAGAGGAAGAACGCGAAGGCGGCGAAGAAGACCGCAGCTCGTGCACCGGGCCCGCCGTGCGTTTGGATAGCCTCGAAGAGGTCGTATAGCCGCCTATCGCGCACGTCAGTGCTGCACTCAAGTTAATGAAGAGGGAACGACGGACCAGAGGAGCGGCTCATCGGGGTAGAGGCCGCGAGCACAGGAGGTCGTGATGATCCCCAGGAGGTTCGATCCGAAGAGACATAACGGAATAATGAAGATCTGACCCCATACCTGGTCTCCGTCATTGACGGCGTATCGCGAGAAGTCTAATGCCCCGTACACCAGTTGAGGGTTCCCCCGCCGGATGAGAGCAGTAGTGATGCTTACCGGACTGGTACATTATGCCTCCGGCCCACCCGCCGATGCCGCTGGATATCATCCGCATCATCGTCCAACTGAGCTCGGATCCTGATAGGCGGCCAATGCCATATACTTGCTCGGGGTCCTTCCAGAGTGGGCCGATGTCGCCCTGCTTGACAAGGGCCCAGATAAAGGTCGCCATCGCTGCGATCGTCACAACGACCGAGGAAACAATGGCGGGGACGCGATACCTGCGATTGCGATGAGCCTCGCTCATGACATTGTAACGGCTAGCTGGTCAGAGGACGCACCGCTCCGGACGGAGAAAGAAGATAGGCAAGGAGATTGTCCAGAAAATGATGAAACCGACTGATGAATTGTGTGAGCAGCATTTGGGTCACGGGGAGTATGGCCCACATACTGAATTCGTTTGTCTGCATGCCCGCATTTGGCCCAAAGGTGTTTCTCAATTGGTAGAAGCTAGCTATAAATGACTGAGTCACAGAGGTGCCATCGAGGACAATGGGCCTTCATACGCCATATAGATCCGATCATAATCTTGACCATCTGACCTCCGTACCAGGCTTGCACTCCGTACCAGCAACAGGAGAGGATGATTCGGTTGAGTAGTACAAACCACGAGCCGCGGCTACTTCGAAGTCAAATACAATCCCAAGTCCAAGAAGTGTGATACGCACATTCCCCAGCCCGTCCGGTTCAGTACAGCCTGATTTTCGAGTCAGAACTAGCCTAGGATATCCAGCCAGTGGAGGGGATTACGGACGAATGGGACGTGCCATCTTCCTCCCCCTTGTCCATTGATGACCAGCATGATAGCGGTTCTGCGTCGCAGTGATATGTAACCTGGTTTGCAACGCTGCACAGCACTCACATGATCGTACTAATCGCGTTCACTATGTGTCAATCCGTAAGCACCGTCCGATACTATTGAGTTCTGAGCAATTCAACAACTCACCCGCTAAGGCCTGGCCTACTGTCAGGCCGACCGCGACTGATGATATAACTGAGCCCCAGAAATACCATCGAGGATATGAGTACGTACGAGCAGTGGATGCCCCGGACCATTCTGCGATGTTGATCGCTGGATAGCCTGCTCGTAAGCCGGTAATGCAGCTGAGTATGTGAGGTATTACCAGTCGAGAGCCAAAAGAAGATGAAAAACTTCTTTGTCCATGTCCGACGCGAAGGGGGAAGAGGTATAATGTCCGCATTTCGATATAGATCGGCATCGCCAGAAACCTGCAGTGATCGTAGCGTCAGCATGGGTACGTCACTGGACATCCGCAGAGACCTACCGCGACAGCCTCCGACAATGTTTTCACGGTGATCATGGTGGTCTTGTCAGATGTGCAGGTTCAGTATGCCGGAGCCAGTAGCGGAGGGCACTGATACATACGATCTCCCGCCAGTGTTCGCCTCAAGCCCAGAGTATCTCGAATGTCTTGACTCATGCAGCTTGTCAGGCGCACATGTCCGGAAAATTGTGCGAACGTTGTGCCTTACCTCCAGCGAGATTGCCGTTATAACTGGATGAAGATAGACAGCAGCTGGCGGGGTTCTTAGGCGGGTTTACGCAGCGGAGGTAAGGTTCACAAACCCCACGAAGGTTCCCCAAGAGGCCTGCTGGGCGAACCCGTCGGCGGACGCCCCACCGGGCTGTAGCCAATGGGGCACGCGGCCCCGTCAACAGCGACTTGGAATACGAGTATCTGTAAAACTATAATGAACCGCTTGGCGTGACATCACTGAGTGAGCAGTTCGCATTCCATATACGCCCATAGCCGACAGCCTGAGAAGAGACAGCGCAAAACACTGCAAGCGCTGTGTTTGTGTCTATGTACGCAACGCAACATATTCACACCCAGATCGCCGCCTTGTACGAGGCACATTGTCTCGTCTGACGCATTTGCATTGTAGATGTTCAGGTTAGAAATTGTATCTATCCGTACATGGATTTCCCAGTCAAAAGTTTCGTGGACTGATCCTGCCAAACTCTGGCTGGAGGTGGCATGGGATTTCTCTCTAACCTGATTGACCGCCATTGAAGCCCAGTAGATCACGGCGAAGTCTGCGCACATTCCCTCGTAGACTTCTCCACGCTTCACTGCCATTGATACTCGTCGAGGCGACTACCGATGCGAAGAGCAGCCTCGTTTGCCACCCGCAATAGTATACTGAAACATATATATGCATATGGTGTCGCCGACCGCTGAAGCTCACACCCTTGCGCCATGTACGTGCATTCAGTAATGAAGAATGTGTTTGCATAATAGGCCTGCGTATACCGTACGGGTTAGGTTCCCAGCGCGCCGTGACGGGCCTGGTATGGGCGCCAAGCCATTATATGGCGTGCACATATACAGTATGTGTCTCCAATTGCATGCGCCAATTCCGCGTCCGGCGTCTTCCTCGTCTTTCCTGCTGAAACACCTGCAAGCCTGCATCTCTTTGACATCCCTGTTACATCTGTCGACTCGAGTCTCGGAGACCGGAGACCAGTTGTTCTGGCGGGTGAGAGCGGTGCCGCCGCGCCACGATCTGACTCAGCACCGCTCATACTTTTGAGCGCGTTCAGTCCGGTGAAATTCCTCTCATTTCTTACAGCTCTCCCATATGTCTGCGGCCGTAGCATCCACCTCACAACCCTCTGGCACAAGCAATCAGACACAACCTAGGTCACGGAACCGGCGACCCAGAGGAAGACCGCCTGGAGAGGAGACGCCCACTACTGAGCAGCCGCATACACCCAGAGAGCGTCCCACGGGGCAAGGGCGACCTGCTGGAGGAGAAACGCGGCCGCATCACAATGGTAGTTCTCGTCGAGGTGAGGGTACCGACGCTGCTAGCTCCGGCAGCCCCGCACAGTCAAGAGCTGGCAGTCGTGCCCCGCGCCGCCGCCGCCGCCCTAATCAAGACGGACAGTCCAACACAAACCGATCGGGGAACCCACACGATGCTCTCGCTGCACCCTCACAAAGCAACACCGACATTGCAAGAACGTCGGCGGCGGCGTCCGGGAAGAAGACGAACCGTCGTGGAGCCAGGTTCCAGGGTTCATTATCTGAGACCGCCTCTGGGAGCGTCCCCAACGGCTCTCGCGACGGAAGGCCCTCGGAGAGGTATCGTGTTGCGGCGCACAAGGGCGACGACCTCACGTCGAGGCTCATCTATGAGCTTTCTACGCCACCTTTTCCCGACTGTCTCATCTGTTTCGCTCCGATCCACCCGGCGCAGCCTACATGGTCGTGCTCGCCGTCTAATCCAATCTCCGTCGCCACAGACGGTGACGAGAGTGGATTAGAAGGCAAGCGTACTGCCGAGACCGCGCAGTGCTGTTGGACGACGTTCCACCTGAAATGCATCCGATCATGGGCAGCGAAGAGCGTGAAGGATATTGAGGAAGCGTGGCGGGCTCGAGGGGAGGAGCGAGTGGGTGAATGGCGATGCCCTGGATGTCAGTCCAAGAGGGTAGCTGTGCCGGCCAGCTACTGGTGTGTGTTCAAAATCTCATATATCCGCATATATGCTGACGTCTCTTCGTAGGTGCTTCTGTGGTTCAACCCCCGAGCCGAAACCATCTCGACTAGCGACCCCACATTCCTGCGCCAATCCATGTTCGCGACAGCGAGTCTGCGGACATGCCTGCCCCCTTTCCTGTCATCCGGGCCCATGTCCTCCCTGCCAAGTGACGACCTCGCTACCTTGTCATTGTGGCAAGGAGACTCTCATGTTCCGGTGCTCCAGCCTGGCCCCAGCAGGACCAGCAACAGAGCGTCGGCTGAGCTTTCTTGCGGCAAGCGCTGCGGTCGCAAGCTCACATGCGGCAACCATGAGTGCGAAGACAAATGTCACCCCGGACCGTGTGCTCCATGCAATGCACGCGATCTTGTCAAGTGTTACTGTGGGCGCGAAGAGAAAGAAGTTCCCTGTGGCTTTGGCGAAGAACGAACATGCACCGTCAATGAGGCTGGGAAAGAAAGGCGATGGGTCGGCCGCTACCAGTGCGACCGTCCATGCGAAAGGCTATTCAGTTGTGGCATTCATCGCTGCAAAAAGCCGTGCCACCCGCCGTCGCCTACTCCGGCGACCTGCCCCAACTCGCCCTCCGTCGTGACTCGCTGCCCATGTGGGAAACACACACTAGACCCGTCTTCCGCGCCGTACTTTCCTTCCGGCACCAAGCTACCTCGTACAACCTGTACGGATCCCATCCCTACCTGCGAGTCGATCTGCATGAAGCCGCTCGATGGCTGCGATCATGTCTGCTCCGTCAAGTGCCACACAGGTCCCTGTCCCCCCTGCAAGATCATGCTCGTACGCCCATGTCGTTGCGGCGCCACGACGCGGGACATCCCTTGTTTCGAAGCTCGCGCGTCAGAGGAAGGTGGGCAAGAAATTCTCTGTAACCGCCCGTGCGGCGCCCTCCGAGCTTGCGGACGGCATCAATGCACCCGCCTGTGTTGTCCATTGGCGAGCGTAGCTAATGCGACGAAGGGCAAGGGAAAGGGCAAGAAGCATGCGCCTGTCGATGGTCGTATCCTAGACGAAGCTGGGTGGCATGAGTGTGATCTTCCGTGTGGAAAGCTGCTTGCGTGCGGGAACCACTACTGCGAGATGCGCGACCATCGTGGCGCGTGTCCGTCTTGTCTCCGTAGTTCCTTCGAGGAGCTAGTATGCAATTGCGGACGTACGATCCTGGAGCCTCCCATTCCCTGCGGGACGCGTATCAACTGCCATTACCCGTGCGCGGCGTCCCCCGCCCCTCTGTGGTCACCCGAAGACTCCCCACGCTTGCCATGAAGACCCGACACCGTGCCCGCCTTGCCCGTTCCTGACCAGCAAGCTCTGTGCCTGCGGGAAGAAAACGGTCGATAATGTCCGGTGCTCGCAAGAAAAGGTGTCATGTGGGACACCGTGCGGGAAGCCGTTAGCCTGTGGGTTCCATCACTGCGAGCGACTCTGCCACGGGGATGAGTGTGGCCCGTGCCATGCAACGTGCGGGAAACCGAGAAAGCTCTGTCTGCCTGCCCATCATCCCTGCACCCACCCGTGTCACGCCCCTGCTGCTTGTGACGAAAGCGAACCTTGTCGTGCCATCATCCACATCTCCTGCCCGTGCGGTCGGATGCGCCAGCCCATCGCTTGTGGACGGAGCATGAGTAACCCTGGGGGCCGTGAAAGCTCGCAGTCGCTCAAGTGCACGAACGAGTGTCTGTGGCGAAACGTAACGCCCGACTGGCCGAGGCGCTCGGGATCAACCCGAGAAAGCAGTGGCTGCGAAGGAGGTGCAGTACAGCGACGAGTTGATTGCAACGGCGCGACGCGAGCCTAAGTTCTGCCAAATGGTGGAGAAGACGTTTGCGGACTTCCTTGGCTCGGACAAGAAGAGTCAGGTATTGGCGCACATGCCAGAGCCGCGGCGCAAGTTCGTGCAGGCGCTCGCTGGCATGTACGTCTGGACCACCAGGTCGTAGACCAGGAGCCAAACCGTAGTGTTCAAATACTGCGGAGGATCGACTCTCGTATTCCGACGCCCTTGCTATCCTCTGCGGCTGCAGTACCCACTCCGAGCAGCACGCCGTCGCACAGTCTGGGGAAACTCACAGATCTTCGCAGTCCAGCCCCGGGTCACAACCACTGAACAAGCCGAAGCAAACTCCTGCACCTGTGGCCACCCCCGCTCCTGCCTGGGGCTCCAATTATGCGAGCTCGTCTACGGGAGGATGGAGAGCGGTCGTCGCGGGACAGGCGCAGCGCCGCCCTGTAAATACTTGGGGTTCACCGACAACTGCCAATTCACGACCTCCTTCGCGCCCCTCCGTATCCACGACTCCATCAAGGTATCGCCGAATCCGCCCGCTCCTACATCGAATGCGGAGTTGGGCACGAACGTCCCTGACGACTGGGAAGACGACGCATAGGCCACTATCACAAAGTAGATACTCTTCGCAATCACGGACCGTATTCAAGTAGCAATAGAACTGTTAGCAATCGTATATATTCGCGAACTTGTCTGACCCCAAGATTCTGCGCTCTGCAGGGGCCCTTCAGCATGTCGCTAACCAGCGTTAATCGAAAGCCTGTAGCGGGCTAAATCCTTTATGGCCGCCGCCTCGCCTCGCTATGACTCCTTTAGATTCGCCGGCAATGTGCGGGAGACTGGAGTATCGATTGGGTCTCTGTCAGGGGTTGACTGGTGTCGTCCTCTCCAGTATGAGAACACCAAGGCTCAGCAACCGACTGAAGCGTCATCTGTCTCTGACTCACTGCCGTAAACGAATGCTGTGAATTCAGCAGACACGTTAACGGTCGCGGTGTCGCGGGCGCGTGCACCTCAGTAACCAATTTCCTGTGTCGTGCAGGTGAATCATCGGACACGTACACACACCGGAATACAGCCTCGTTCAACCACGATTGCAACTCATTACAACTCATTAATATCACTGTTCTTGCACAGAGAGCATCCGGTTGAGTTCCTTGACCCGTGCCTCCCACCGGTCCACTTCCGCTAGCTTACTCCCAAGCGTGAGCACCTCACGGTCAATTCCCATGCGCTCTTCTGCTGTACCGATACGAGTCAGGGTCCACTTCCCGGTGCCGTCTCCGGCCAGAGTGAGTAGCTGAGTGTGGTAACGCATCAGCGACGGACGCAGGGAGATCGTGATGAGTGTGATCCCGAGCGACTTGGCGTGTTCGTACATACGCCCCTCGACATCGCTCGAGACCGCGCTCGTGCATTCTGCACCGTACCTCATCAACATATAGCAGCAATAGATGAAATGCGCCACGCACCATCGAGCACCGCAAACTTGGGCATGTGGTAGAAGACTCGTGCGAGCCCCATCTGTGCGAGTCAATACAAATGCTGGGGCGTCAGTCACATAAGCTACTTACCCTCTGTTTCTCGCCTCCACTTAGTACGTCTCGCCATTCTTTCCGCGTGGACCAGCCGCCCTCACGAGCGGGTAGATACGCCAAGTTGACTGCCGTCAATATGTCCATGAGATCCTGCTCTGTCTTTCCCGACTCCAAGAACTCGGGATACGAGTGGGGGTAAATAATCCTATACGCGCATACGCGGTCAAATCGATCAAGCATCATGGAGGAAAGAGGGTGACTCACTGATCAAGTAGCGTACCGGTGACCATATACGCTCGCTGCGGTACGACGAAGACACCACGTCTACCAGTGGGGCGCTTAACTTCCCCGCTTCCCTGGGCCGCCCACAAGCCCGCAAGCACGCGCGCTACAGCAGTCTTGCCCACACCGTTGCTACCCGTGATCATGAGGTGCTCGCCCTGCTTGAGAACGAGCGACAGGTCCTTCACAAGGATCCATGATGTGCCTGGCTTCTCCACCACATCTGCCGTGACGGCGGGCGACACGGTCGGCACGCCGACGTCGACGTTGCGGAGCTCGATGCGGTCTTCGTGCGCATCGGATGAGGTCGAAGGGAGAGGAGGCAAATTGTGCAGCGTGGACAGCAGCGAGTAGAGTCGCGTGGTGAGGCCTGCGAGCTCGAGTAGGTCTTTGTAGGCGTACATGACGCGGCCGCCTGCATCGGCGAGGGAGAGGAGTAGGCGGCGCGAGGAAATATATGCTGCGAGCAACGTCAGCTGTCACTTGTTGGTGGAGTACCTAAGCGGGAGAGGCTCACTCTCTGTGCGGTTAGCAACTTCGTCGTTCACCG